>VXAV01003142.1:3330-31510 GCA_013399715.1 Alectura lathami | reverse complement strand
TTGGGGAAATGGGGGGTGCAGAGGGACGCGTGGGCTCCTCCTGGCTCGGCTCCGCTCCCTGGGCACCAGCGCTCGGCGTGGGCCCGCGGTACCCGCTGCTGGGCCCGGCCTCTGCCATCGCCCCGCTGTCAGCAGCGAGCGGGCTGTGTGCTGGCCTTGATGGCTGATGTGGCTTTTGGGCCCTTTCTTGTTGTATGCTTCCTTGAGGTTTTTTCTTCATGGAAAGCAGATGAAGCCTGATAAGCTGTTTTGAAAAGGATTTTTGCAGATCTTCTCTCCACCTCTTTGAGCTGAAGAGTTGGTGTGTAACCAGGGGTGTGATGTTGGCAGAAAGCAGCATTTTTGTTCAACTTCTGCACTGGGGTTAAGAGCCGAGAGGTGACGGCTGTTTGGAGGAAGCTGGGTGTTGGTGGTATCTGCTGCTTGCTGTAAAATTATTGAATCGTTCAGGCTTTATCAGATTTCTGCCAAAACTGCTCTGAAATGGGTCCGTATCTGCAGTGACCTGGTGTCTGTGAAGCGATGGTTTTACAGCCTGGTGACCGAGATCAGAATTTGAGCTTCTGTGTCTTTTAAAAAAAAGTTATTTTGGCTTGTGGTTTCTCATTGTTCTTGCTTGAGGCTAACAAGCTCAGGTTTTGTTGAGGACTGTTCAGTGTGACTTCGAAAGGATGTTTTCTCATTCTGACTTGGTGTAGGAAGGTTTTGTGGCTTTACATGTTGAGAAAACACGTTGGGTCGTTTGTGGTGATTTTGAGGCAAGGATGCAGAACTGATGTTGGAAATGCATGGCTGTGGTTTCATACGATCTGAAATTCTTCGGCAGTCCGAAGTTAGAGATTACGTGTTAAGAAAAACAAGCATTCCTGGTTCAGTTTAGCAAAAACGTATCTGAAATGGAAACTGTCAAAGACATGTTCTGGACTCGCAGCAAGACATAGTTTTAGCAACAGTGTCACAGTGGAGCAGTGAGATTGCTCCAAGGAGTGGAGTTTTGGTGGTGTGTGTTTGTGGCGGCGTGGAGTTGATCAGGACGCTCTCTCCTCCTGCCAGTGCTGCTTTGCGGTTTAGTGGGCAGGGGATTGTGTAGCAAAATGTAATGCAAAAAAAAAAAAAAAGCAGTTGCTTAGGGTGAGAATGGAGAATTCCTGCTATGAGCCAACTGTGCAAGAGCTCAGGGGGTGTAGAAAGGGAGATGCTTCCTGCTTTAGGCTGGTACGGTGTTATAAAGTGTTTGTACAGTTGCAGTCTTCAGAGTTGCTTGATATTGTGCATGTAATAGAGAAGTTTTAAGTTCACAAGAAAAAGAGAACTTTCAGCATCTGTGTTTGATATGTATAACAACAGCAGGCTGGCTGAGATCGGCTGGGTCAGAGTGGGGGGAGATGCTTGGTCTGTGTCAGTGGGGTGTCCGTAGAGGTGACTGGCACACTGAAGCGCTTGTGGAAAGCGCTCTGGGTCCTCTTCTCCCTGAAAAATCGACTGCAGAGCTGCAGTGGGCGCGGTGCGGTGCCCCAGAGCGGGCTGCGTTCTCACAGCTTGGTGGGAGATGAGGAAGCTGGCCACAGGACAGGCTGGGTCATCTCCTAAGCATTCATCCTGGGCCTCCTGAGCGTCCTCCAGCCGCTCCACAGGAGATCTCCTCAAACCTGGGAGAGGTGGCAAAGCACCTCGGTGTTTTCAGATAAAACAGATTTATTGAGAAACAAACCTGCAAAAGCCTTCTGCTCCCTCGTCTCTTTAGGGGTGCGGTGAGTCACAGCAGAGACTGCTGGTCTCCTTTAACTGGAAAAGGCTCGAGCTGTGGAGAGGGCTGGGCCGAGGGTTTTCAGCTGTGCCTATTGAAACAAGCTTCAAGTTGCTGGAATCTGGCTAGAAGGAGAGCAGCATCCACTGGCGCTTGCTTTGCTTGAAATACTTTATAGGTTTTAGTATTAACCTGGGTTGTTAGAGCACCTCTAGTGCTGGCTGGGTAAGCGTGTGGTTTGTCTGCTTCGCTTCAAACATTTTGGTTTTACGAATGTATATTTTTGAACAGTTGAAGATGGAAGGTGCTTTTTTTTGTTTGTTTTTGAGTTAATTTTTGTAGCTTCTTGGGGAGGGCTCCTATGGAGATGCAAGCATTGAGCTGGCATTGCACTGGAATTTCAAACAACTGAAAAAACCCACCAGTTTTAGAGGTATAAATATCTATCTGTGTAGTGTACCAGAGACAGAGAAATTGAGACACGTAAATGCAAAACCGTGTGCGTTGTTCAGACCAAAGCCTTGTAGCTGTGAGTGGGACGCGGCTGTCGGCTGCTCACAGACCTGCTCCTTGGCTTTTTGGGGCGCTAACTAATGGTTAAATAAAAAACACAAAAACATGCTGACCCGTACCAAGAAGCTGCCTTAAAGCTGCCGCCTCTGCTGCGCTTGGTGCGGTGCCTGGTTGTCGCTGACCAAGGGGCACAGTGACAATGCCTTTCGGAGGCACGCCAGGCCCCTCTCATAAATCACAGTTTTGAATATTTTCTGTGATTTATTTCTGAAGCTTTTCACTGCTGAGATGCCACTAGTTGCAACAGAGCCCTTCCCAGGAGAGCTGGGGGGGGGGGTGGCTCTCGAGATGACGTTCCCTTTGCTGTCCTCCAGCCTGCTCTGTTCGAATTGGTGGGTGAGTTGTGGTTGTGCTTGCACATTCGTGTTCAGTTACAGATGGGGATCCTTAATTTCTCTGTGCTGCCTCTGCATACCTCTTCTGGCCTTAATTAGCTGTGAGATGTGCTGAAGGCAAGCAGGGATCAGTTCTGGGAAGGCCTGGAGCTAGCAGGAGTACTGCTTGTTGCAGCAGCAGCTTTAAAACACACCCTGGGACTGCTGCTAGTGCATCTGATTTGTGAAGAAACCACTTTGAAAAAGGAGAATGATTGTCTGGTTGCTTGCTTTCAGCATGGATTGTTTCGGAGGAATATGCTCATCGCCTCTTTTATTATTGCGGAGCGCTCAGGAGATGCCGTTCTCACCGTTGGGTACTGGGTTGAGTCTGAGCTTAGCATCCTGATGCCTGGGAGTTGCTGGTCGCTGCTTTGAGCAGCTGCTGGGCAGCTTTCCCAGGGACTGCTGCTTCCGATGGGAGCCTGGGGCTTTAGAGCTTGTCATGAACCAGGTTTTCTGGTCCAACCGTCAGCCCACTGCCACCATGCCCGCTGAGTGCCACATCCATGTGTTTCCTGAGCACCTCTGGGGTGGAGGCTCCACCGTCTCCCTGGGCAGCCTGTCCCAGTGCCTGCCCGCTCTTTCAGAGTTTTTCCTAATATCCAACCTGAACCTCCCTGGCACAACTTGAGGGTGAAAAACTCTTCCCTCCCTGCCCTAAGCTCGCCTTATTTTGGGATGAGGATGTGGCGGAGAGGCCAAGGGAGCGCAGAACCTTTTTGATGATTTTCCTTTAGTGTCTGGAGCAAAACATCGGCATACGTCACTGTGTGTCAGGGCATTGTATGCTCTCCCATTTGTGGAGGGTTGTGTTGTACCCCACGAGGCAGGAGCTCCCCAGGAGGAAGCTGGTGAGGTGACGGTGTGTGGTGCTGGGCCTTAAAATGCAGAGGGGTGCCCCCCCCAGCCGTATGCAGAAATTGATTTGCAGAGGGACAGCACAGTGTCACTTCCTTCCCCTGGCCTAAGCCGGAAATTCCTCCCCTTAATCAAAATGATTACTGCAGTGCTCCAGGAACTTGGTTCTGTTCAGGTCATGGTATTCACATACATTGAAAAGCCACAGGCTCCTTGGGAACTGCCTAGAAAAAAAGGAAGAAACCTTCTGCCCTGGTTTGCGTGCGCTAAACAAAGACCTTTGGTGTCAGCCCTCTGCTCACTGGGGTTTGGTTGAGAGCAGGGGCAGTCGGCCCCCAGCCCAGGCTGTGTGAAGGCAGTGGGCAGGGAGGTGGGGAAGGGGCTGTGGGGAGGGCCAGCCTCCGGTTACTGCAGCTGGGTTCAGTTCATCACGGAGGGACTGATTCCTGGCACAGACCTCGTGTGTTCACATTGGAAACCGCTCGTCTTGCGTGTCCTTCTCTCTTTATAAAGTTTTTGTTTCCACACCTAACTTCATTTACTTTGTTTGAAACCTCCTAGAGCTGCTTGTCCTGCGTTGGGTGGTCAGTGCTGGGCCTGGGTTTGCTCCCGCACGGTTTGGGGCTGCCAAGCGCCGAGCTGGCTGTTTGTTCCTTAGTCCACTCCCCCCTGGGAAATGCTGTGGGCTGGCAAGGAAGAAACTTTTTCAGCAATACCAGCTGCTTGGAGGGAAACAAGTTGGGCAGCAGTGTAGGCTCACAATAGTACTGTGGGAAAATTATATATTTTTTGGGGGGGAGAAATACTAGAAGTTTTAGACTATGGTTACTGGGAACTGGGCTGGCCGCACGGCAGAGGTGGCTGTGTTGTTGCACAGCTCTGCTCGCAGCCGCAAGCGAAGCGGCACTGCACCGTGGAAGTCCTGCTCAGGCTGAACCGCTGTCGAGTTGAACGCTGACTTCAGTGACAGTAAACAGACCAAACCCACCATGTTAAAACCAGTCATATGATGCTCAAAATATGTATTTTTTTCTCTCCCTTTTGGAGGGGGGGTAGTTTGCAAAATGCTGTTTTGTTTGAGGTGAGAAGTAAAAATGGGCATTTTTGCACAGATCCTTTCTGCAGCACAGCTGTCCTTGTCTGGAAATTGCCTTGGTTCAGCTACGATCTGACTGCACCAGAGCTCCAGGCTTGATTTTTTGCGTCCCCCCCCCCCCCCAAGTCTGTTAAACCTGACTTTGATCCTTTGCTTTGTCCCTGGAGTGCTGGCAGCAGGTGATGTGTAAGCAACTCCTGGTGTAGGTGCAGTGCTTTGCTGTGGTCCGGGAACCCCACCAACAGCCTTTTCAGTGCATGTATGTCCCCTCTACATTGATAAAGCAGAAATGTGGTTTGGTGGTTTTTTTTTTATTATTATTTTATTTTTTTTATCTTCAAGGCATTCTGCACAGCTCAGTTTGCAAAGGCTGTGGTGGAGGTTCTCTGGCTGAAGTGACTGTTTTGGTTTAGCAGCAAGCTTCAAAGAGCCACAGCTATTAGAATGAGCAGAGCTGGCTTATTTCAGAAAAACATGAAAAAATGCCTTTTAACCTGTGTTTTAAGGGCTCTGGCTCTGGTGCAGATCGAGCTTTATTAACACAGAATGTTTTAACGCAGCTCTTGTGGCCATTTGGCAGGATTTCAGTTGAATCCACGCTAGGCAAGCTGTCACAGCTTCCCAGGGCCTGTTCTGTGTGCCCTTAAATTATTGGGGAAGTGACATAGCCCTGCCTGAGAGTCAGACATAAGGCCCTGTGCTCTCAAATAGGGCCGCTTTCAAGCGTAATGTTTTAAGGTGCCTTCCAACCCAAACCATTCTTGGACTGATCCTCTCTCGGGGGTAGTGCTGTGGTTTCATTCCTGAAGGCTCACCAGTTCTGCGCTTCTTGCAGCTGTTACCTGCCTGTTTCCTCTCCTAAAGAATCCATGAGATTCCCTGCAGCTCGGACAGCTTTTCTGCGTGTTGAACGCAAAGCTCGTAGCTCTGAGGAGGCTGCTGTGGTGCTGACTAGAGGTGGTGTCATTCTGGGGCTGAGCTGATGTTCTTCTCTAGGGGACAGGCAGACTGGTCGTTGTGCCTGTGCTGCTGAGGAATGAGAATGATTGTCTGAAAGACCATGGTTTTCAAGGTGCCTTACAAGCACTTTGGGTCTTTGTTTGTTTAGACTGGAAAATCCTCTTCAAGGGGCAGTGTTGATTTTTTTTTTTTTTAGGCAAACCCACAGCTCCCCTCCTCCCCTGCTGCAACTCCAGCAGCTTCTGAGAACTGGTTCAGTCTCCTCTGTCTAAAACGGAGCCCACAGAGTTTAATGATCTAAGCTTCTGAGCTCATGTGCTCAAAGCTTGAAATGAACCTTTAGTGCAGGCTGTGAGAGGCAGGAGATGAAAGGACTCAGCACAAAACCTCTCTTCGGATGCTGAAAGACCACTGCTTCTAATCGTCCTGCTTTGTTTCCTTTCTTCTTCTCCCTCCTGTTCAGAGATGGCGTCGGACGTCTCCTCGCTGGGCGCAGCTGTCAGCTCTGGGAGCGCTGGGCCGGGTGCTGCGGCCGCAGGAGCCATCGTGCAGAGAGCCAGCAAGAGGCGGCCTGGGTGAGTGTGTGCTCCCCTGTGGCTTCTCCTTTTTGTTTTTGTTTGTTTTCTGGATGTGTGTGTGAAGTGTGCTTTGAGGAAGCATTGCTCTCTTGGAAGAGTGGTCAGCTTTGTGACAGGGAGCTCGTTTGCTTCTCAGCGTAGTTGCCTGATTCCTTCAGGTGCCTGCATTCAGTCCCGCTCTGCAGCGATAGGGTTTATGCCAGTTGTTTCCTGGAGAGCCAGCACTCTGTTACACAAGAAGAGGAGCGTTAAGAGCTGAGTTACAGCCGCAGGAGAAAGGAGTTGTTCAAGGAGGAGCTGCTGAAGCAGTGAGACAAGGCTGCAGGAGCGGCAGGAAAACTGAGAGCATTGGTGCCTCGCTCAAGCTTTTACAGCTGCACCCTCTCTGGGAGAGGGTGGGGGGAAGGCATGATGTGCTTGTGGTAGGCTTTTTGTTCGCTAAAAATGCGTTTGCAAACTAAAAGGATATCAAGTGGCTTATTTTAAGTTCCTGGCACAAGAAATTTCCTCTCAACTTTCAAGCTAATTACTGTCACTCCCTTTCTTCCAGCTCTGTTCCCTGATGCTCCTTCTCCCCTGCAGCTCCTCCCACGCTGCCCCCTGCTTCTTGTGCTGCCTCTCCATGCCAGTTCTCTATCCTGGAAGGAGGTGCAGTGAGGAGCCTTTTCTGTCCTCTCACTCACACTTGTTAGAAATGTGTTTTCTCCCTGTTAGAGCACAGTGGCATCATCTGCTGTTGAACTAAGGATGCTAACCGTGCAGCTCTGAACTGTAACTCTTGAAGTGTTTTGTCCCTTTTTTTTTTGACTGATCCAAAGTGAGTTGCAAATGCTCTGTTTGTAGGGTTCTGATCATATCCTTGAGCAGCAAGGAGCAGTTGTGGCAGCCTGATAGGGGCTTTGGGTTGCTGCTGTGACAGCCAGAGCATCAGGAACAGGATGCAGTGAGTGCTCAGCAGCCTGTCTTCTGAACTGTATCCTTGCTCTGTTTGTGCTAGACATGTAAAAGGAGCCCCCTTCTAAACTTTGTGTTGTTTTATGATCGTACTTGGGATTACTTCAATCTTCCTTTCAAAAAAGATCTGAATCCCTGCAAGGACATGGGGAAAAGTAGCCTGTAAAAGAAAAACTGCTTTGTTAATAATTCTCATCTCGTTTATTTTTCAGGCTTGATTTTGATGATGATGGAGAAGGGAACAGTAAATTCCTCAGGTGAGGGAGAGCTTCACATCCAGAAGTTTCTGTTGTGTGGTCTAGATGCCTCTGCCTTCCACCCTGAGGAGGAGCTTGCTGCTTGTGTGGCTTTTCCTCTCCAGCGCTGCAGAGGGAAAGGAAAAGCTCTGAAGGAGGCAGGGCTCCACTTCCTTAGACTCTTCCTTTTCTCTTAGTAAGCAGTATTTCTCCATCCCTGCAGCTGACGCCAAAGCAAGCTGCTGTGCACATGGGGTTTGTGAGTCTGGAGAAGGGGCCGTGATCCTTTTACTGCTGGGGATGCAGCCCCGGACTCAGGACTCACAGGCCAGCCCCACAGTGTGGTGGCAGCTGCAGCAGTGAGCCCTGTGAATGCTGGGCTGAAGCCGTGCTGCAGAGCTCAGTGGTGGTGTTACTGCCTTTGATACCAGCACCACAAAAGTTTAAATAGTTTCCATGAATGCTCTCAGCAAATACAAGTTGTTTCAGCAAAATGCTGTAGGGAGCACTTCTCCCTGTTTGTCGTAGAGAAAAATGGTCTGCCAAGTAGCTTGTTGGCACAGCAGTGAGGTTCAGAGCTTTTGTTAGTGCCGTGGCTGTGTGACTTGGTTTCCATCTGCTGTGAAGATGCTCCAGTTGCAGAGGCCTCCTTATTCCCGAGGAGCTGGTGAGACTGCAGGCACCTCATGATCCATGTGGAGCACAGCAGAGTTGGAAGATCTTCTGTAACTTAGTTGTGATCTCACTATGTGGTTTAGGATTGAGCAGCTGGTGATGCTGCAGGTCCATAAGTTAGTCTTCCAGAGCTGACTGCAAATGGCTTGGAGATGGTAACGGCCCTGATGGACACAGGATGTGCCTATGAGATCCTTTGGGTGAGAGTGTTTGGGCTAACTCCATCTTTCAAAGCTCAGTTTAACCTGTTGCCTTGTGTTTTTGCTTAAATCACTGAGTGAGATGCCGATATCCTTGATAGGAGTGCACTGTGGAAAATAGAATCTAGGTGATAAAAAATCTACAATTTGATTATTTTAACTAGATAAATGGAGAGTGTGGTTCTGGATTGTCTATGCCCAGCAGTTTACCTCTTGAACACCAGGCCTGTTCCACATGATTTGATAAACTTTGTTGTTTGCTCTTTGGGAAAGAAAAGAGTGTAAACACTGAACAGCTCTTCCTCTTCCTCTCCACTTTCTCCTAGGTGCGATGATGACGCAATGCCAAATGACAAAGAGAGATTTGCCAGGTAAGAATCTGCTGTGGTGTAATTCGGAAAGCTTGAGGTGGTGAACCACCCGAGTGTAAGAAGTCCTGCAGCACCCTTCCCACTATTAGTTAGATTTTCTCTTCTTTGGAGTAAGGTGCACCTTGCACCAAAGGAATCAGACGTTTTCCTTGATGTTTTTCGGACCACCTTATTATGAGTACAGTGAATTTATCTTCTTGCTCAATATTTTAGCTGTTGCTTGGACTTTCGTTCTTTTCTCCTGCCCAAGGAACTTGCAGAGAGACAAGTTTCATGCTTAGTTCAAGTTTTACCTGAACAGAGTTTCCTGGCAAATGTTGTGCTTACCTGTGTGTGGCTTGTGTGTTTTGTGGGGCAGTTAGGCAGAGGCTTCCTTCAAACGGGATTTCCTGGAGACCAGGGTGTGCAGTACACTGGGCAGTCGTTTGACTGTCTGCTTGCTAGTGTCTGAGAGCAGCTCTGTGCTGTCTAGTGCTGGGACTGACTTCATGGTATTTTTTCAGTTCTGAAGCCCATAGAATCAATTTCAATGTTTCATGGGTTTATTTTGTTGCAGTGCAATGTTTTAGCCAATGTGGGCTGCTTATGCTTACGTTCTGAGTGTTGGCAATTCCAGACTGCCCCCTCACTGCAAAAGCCCATCACAGTATGCATTGCTAAGAGGAAAAGTGAGCAAATAGAGAATGGTTGCCAAGACACTATGTTTAGTGGCTTGTCCTAAGGAGAGACCTAACTTCAGAAGCTCCTGAAACTGGAGGTAAAATATAAGTGATTGAGGCCATGGGAGAGTGGAGTGCCCAGCACGTTGTGCCAAGGACCCTGAGCTTCAGCAGGGCAGGTCGTATCTCAGGGAGAGCCAGGAAAGATGTTGGCTGTGGGAGCCTGGTTCTGTGATTTCCCTGAGGCCATGCAGTGAAACTGGTGGTGTAGAAATAAAGGCTTTACAGAAAGTCTGTGCCATCTTTCAGCCAGAGGTATGGGCTTCTGCAGAGCCTCAGTGTATGGGGGAAAGATTGCAAAGCCAGAATTTCAGCTCGCTGTCACACTGATCATCTGCCAGATAACTAGTGGGGATTTCTGAGCTGAGCTTCTCCAGCTTTTAAGTGGTTTGACTTGATCTGAAGTCAAGCAAA
This sequence comes from Alectura lathami, assembly GCA_013399715.1. NCBI lineage: Eukaryota > Metazoa > Chordata > Aves > Galliformes > Megapodiidae > Alectura > Alectura lathami. The sequence goes on along the minus strand of VXAV01003142.1, from coordinate 21,752 downwards.
CTGGAAATGTGCCAGCTCCCGTTGAAGAACTCTGTTCCCTAGTGCAAGCCATACTAAGCTCTGGGAACTGAAGACCCTGGTAATCCGAGTTGTGAAACAATACAGATTACCAAAAGGACATGTTCTGCAGGCAAGTGTTGCAGTGCTGCATGGCTTCATGGCCTCTGAAGTTACAAGACCCGCTCGCTAACTGCGCTGTCCATAACTCGGGTGGGATCTCAGCTCCCTGTGCCGGCTGTTGTGGCGTGGCCTTTGATCACCCTGGTTAATGTGCACATGGCAGGAGGGGAGAGGGGAAACAACAAAGAAACAGAACAACTGGGTGACACACTGCTGAAGCTGCTGGGGCCCGGGCTCTCTGTCCCCAGCCTCTGGGACGTCTGCAGTACCTGTGCGCGTTAGTGCAGGGGTTATCACCTGCAGCTGCTGACTTGGGCAGCTCTCCTGAGAACAGTAGCAGGAGGTAAAGAGCAGGGACAGATGTTCAGTGTTGGTAGTGAGCTGGCAACCCTAAAGCAGCTGCAAGAAAAGGGCAGCACAACTGTCCTCCTCAGCTGTCTCCTTGGCCTGCCCACAGGTTTGTTTCCCAGGACTGCTCATGTTGTGCTCCTCACAATTTTCTCGTAGCCCTCCTTTTTGCAGTACATTCTTCCCTCCTCGGATGATGTGAAGCGAAACAGAGCATCAAAGAGAACAGAGCTTTTTTTTTTTTTTTTTTTTTTTTTTTTTTTTTAAGAGCTGTACTAAAGCTTGTTTGAAGTGGAAATGGTCCACAGCTGGCTGATGCTAAAATTCACCCGCTGTACTCCAAAGCACAGTTTGTCTTACAGTCTCTCGAAGGTTGAGCATCTGTGCCTGCCTCACTGAGAACCAGCAGTTGCTTTCACCTTTCCTGGTGTTAGCGCTTGAAGAATTATTTGTTATCCAGGGCAGCCAAATCTTTGAGGGGGGAACCTTACCAGGCTTTGCAAAACAGGGTTTGCAGATTGCTCTTGAACGGGTTGGTGTGTGCGGGCTGGTGGGGTGTCTGTGTGCCCTCCTTAGGTGATGCGCTGAGCGTCTGTGTGTGCTGTTTTTCGAGTAGCCATCCTGACTTGTCCTGAGTGGTGTTTGTGTAGCAGCGTCACAAAAATGTGTTGTTAGCTGTGAATCCTGCTGTCTGTGAATCCAACTGTCTTTGGATTTTTTTTAAAATCTGCTTTTCTGATTTGTTAATAATATTGAACAGTCTATTGGTTTCTTTTACTTATTTTAAAGAAAGAGTAGTTTAGTGTGGCCAGGGCCCTATTCTCAGTTCTGCTGCTCACCTTTTAATCTTGCACAGAATAACCTGCACCTCAGTAATGTGTAACAGCTACTGCTTACCCGTTTCAGAGTTCTGTTAAGCACCGTCAAACTTCAAAACAGTGCAGACAGCAGGCTCTTGCTTAACGTATGATGATGATGATGCAAACCGACTGCTTTGTTTTATGGAGTTGCTTTTGTGCAAAGCAGGCGTGTCTGTAGGCTGGGTTTCTTCGTACATCTTCCCATTTCTCATTTCTTTAAACTTTTTCCATTTTAGCTTAGCTCGCTGATTTTATTTTTAGGTCTGATGATGAACAGAGTTCAGCGGATAAGGAGAGACTTGCCAGGTAGGAGAATGGAGATTTCAAGCATGGACCAGCAGAGTATTTCCTTTCCTTTACATATTTCCAGGCATCCCTTCTCCCCCTCTCCTTTTTTTTCCCCCCTCCTTCCCTGATCTGCTGCAGTAGAGGACTTGAAAATGAACAGACTTCTGGAAATAGCTGTGTAATTGGAGTTAGGAGGGGAAAGGCATCTAGTCCCCCTGCAAGAAGGTCCCTGGGGAATGCACAAAAGGATTTGTTTGCTGCAGCCTGCAGGGTAGAGCATGGGTGGGCCATTGCTTTCACTTAGGACTGTAGCTTTGCTAACTGGTGCTAATCAAAATTTCTCTTATGCTGGATCAAGGTGCCAAATGCTTCATTCTTGCCCTGGTAAGGTTTTCTCATGGGAATGCTGTTGTAATGTTGAAGCAGCCATTAAAAAGTCAACTAGTTCAGGGTTTTTTTTTTTCTTTCCCATCTTTTCATTTCATGACCCCTGTAAAAACTTCCAGGAAAGATGAAGTCCTGCGTATGAGAGCAATTCAGGCTTGCTGAAGACAGGATTTTTTCCTGGAATTCCTGATTGTAGTTTCTTGGGGACTGTGACTGATCTGGAATGCTGTTCCATTAAAACATAAATGCGCCCTGGGAATGTGTGCTCACAGTTGCAGCTGGCTGAGATGTGTGTCAGGGCTGCATTTCTCCAGCAGAAAAGTGTTGACCCTAAATGTACCCTTCCCTAACTTGAACTGCAGAGTAGATCCAGCTTAAATAATCATTAAGGTTTCTGTTCCTTGCCACCCACAGCTTGTTACTGCTGCAGAGCTGAGGGCTGATAATTTGCAAAGAATTGCTTGTTTTGTGGTTTGCCGTATTGCAAGCTCACTCTGTAACTTCTCTGGGCTGTTCCACACTCGATTTGTTCTTCAACAATGTGCAGTAATAAAAAGACTGTCGTGGGTGTTAAGAATGCCACAGTTCTGGTCAGTTTATGGCCTGCTGGCTGTTTTTAAATAAAAAAAAATAACCCCGAAGCACAGCCTTTCCTAACTGTGGTATTGCATAGCTTAAATATTTGAGGAGATAAGGAAAACCTAGAGGTGGGGCCTGTGAACACAGCAAACAGCAGTGTTTGTCATGAATTTGTCTTTCACTGAGTAGTGACCCTTTCCTCTCTCCCCTGTAGTCAGTTCTTGCTGTCATGCAAGAGCCTGAAGTAAAGAATATTTGGCAGTGGGGCAGGTAGAATGTCTGGTGGTTTCCTAATAGCCTTTGTAGTTGGAGGTAGCTTCATTTCACTCTACAGCATGCGGCTTTGGAGAAACTGAATTAAAGGTGAGTGTGATAACTGAAGCACTTCTTTTTCTTAACATCAGTTTCTTGCAGTAAGGAGCAAGGTAACTGAATGATTGCACACACCTGGTGCTGATAAACTGATACTCCATTTTAAGTATTTTATCTTCTTTAGTTCACTTGCCTTTCTATGTACCTTCAAACACTCATTTTCCTATCATCTGCTTCCTTACATCTGATCCATCCTTTTGTATAGGAAAGCTGGCTTTTAAGTTCTGTTTTGAAAAACCCACCTGAGTAATGCAGTTAAACTATATATGCTAGTTCAAAAAGAGCCAAGCCTGCAGAGATTATATTCTGACCTCCAGAGACTTGATGAGGAACATGCCTTGTGAGCAGACTTGCAAGAGACCTGTGACAAAGCTCTTTAAGGACAGTGAATGGCCAGCATTTGTTGTAGTGCCTCATCAGAGATCTGTGTGTGCCACCCAGGTCTTTGCCTGGCAGCTGGGCTGTCCTTGATGGGTACAGGAATCAGCTGTGTATCTGCTCTAGAGCTTTCTCTTCTACTGTGTTACTGGAAGAGGGTCTCAATGTAGCTGAGAAGCACCTCCATAAAGGCACTGCAGGGTGAGGCCCATCTATTGTAATTTAGGTGTCCAAGTCTTAATTGCAACCCTGGTCTCCTTGTATGGTTACTGGAGATGCATGGGTGTTTGCAGGGGTGCAGGGGTGGGGATGGTGGGATTTGTTTAATCCTCAGACAGTGAGTGGGATGAGTATTCACAGCCTGCTGCACTGCTGCTGATGTGGCCTGGCTGTTCAAAAGCGAAATTCCTCACTCGAATCTGGTTAACCCCACCATGAGAACAGGGGCCATGGCAAATGAAGAAATTCTTTGGCTTGCTGAAGTGTTATGGAGATGGTGGAAAAGCTTCTTTGTCGTTTAAGGTAGCTTAGCCTAGCTCATAGCTCTCATGAAATACCAGGGAACCAGCATGACTTAAAGCTTGGACAGGAGCCAGCAGTGTGCCCTTGCAGCCCAGAAAGCCAGCCGCATCCTGGACTGTATCAAAAGCAGCGTGGCCAGCAGGGCAGGGAGGTGATCCTGCCCCTCTGCTCCACACTGGGGAAACCCCACCTGGAGCCCTGCATCCAGATGGGGAGTGCTCAGCACAGGAGGGACATGGAGCTGTTGGAGCATGTCCAGGGGAGGGCCACAAAAACGATCCAAGGTGTGGAACACCTTGCTGTTGGGACAGGCTGAGAGAGCTGGGGCTGTTCAGTCTGGAGAGGAGAAGGCTCTGGGGAGACCTGAGAGTGGCCTTTCAGTATCCAAAGGGGGGCTGTAAGAAAGAAGGGGACAGACTCTTCAGCAGGGTCTGTTGGGATAGGAGTGGGGAAATGGTTTCAAAGTGAGAGAGGGGAGATTTAGACTAGATATAAGGAAAAGTTTTTTATGATAAGGGTGGTGAAGCACTGGCACAGGTTGCTCAGAGAGGTGGAGGATGCCTTGTTCCTGGAGACCTTCAAGGTCACGCTGGACAGGGCTCTGAGCACCCTGATCCACCTGTAGGTGTCCCTGTGCACTGCAGGGGAGCTGGACTGGATGGCCTTTAAAGGTCCCTTCCAACTCAGACGATTCTATGGTTCTAAAACAAGTCTCTTTTGTCCTCACAGGGAAGGTCCAGCTATAGGCTCTTCTCCTTGCACTTGTTCCTGTGTTCCTCTGTGCACGACCAGCATGCGAGGTGCTTGTAGTCCTTCTAACTCCTGATGACCCTGATGCATCTCTGTGTTTTGCACTCTGGCCTTGTGGAAGCATTGACCTGGGGGAAGATGGCCGAGCCTTCTGGCCTGGTAGTAACTTTGCCTTCCTCTTCTCCTCCCTGGCTTTTTTTGCAGGGAAAACCACAGTGAGATTGAACGTAGGCGAAGGAACAAGATGACTGCCTACATCACAGAGCTCTCGGATATGGTGCCCACCTGTAGCGCCCTGGCCCGCAAACCAGACAAGCTGACCATCTTGCGCATGGCCGTGTCTCACATGAAGTCGCTGCGTGGCACCGGCAACACCTCCACGGACGGCACCTACAAACCTTCCTTTCTCACTGACCAGGTTTTGGCTTAATGCTGCTTTGTGGGAAACACTGCAGTCAGTCACAGACTGGAGGGGATAGGGGCCCAGGGTGGGCTTAGAGGAGGTCACCTACTTGCCTGTGGAGCTGAGAGCGTCTCTGTCTGTTGTGAATGCAGGAGCTCAAGCACCTGATCCTGGAGGCAGCCGACGGCTTCCTGTTCATAGTGTCCTGTGAGACTGGCAGGGTGGTCTACGTCTCTGATTCTGTGACCCCTGTCCTGAACCAACCCCAGTCGGAGTGGTTCGGCAGCACCCTGTACGACCAAGTGCACCCAGACGATGTGGGCAAGCTGAGGGAGCAGCTCTCCACATCAGAGAACGCGCTGACAGGTACCGCAGCCTGGGAGAGGACTGGTAGGGGTGGGCACTGGGAAAGCCAGCGAAGGACTTGGTTGGATTAAAACCTTCCCTTTGTAGAAGGAACCAAACCCTGGTGCCTTTCTAACAAGGATCCTGCAGCCCCCCCTGAGAATACATCTAAAGGTACCACTGGTGACACTTCTATCTTGATAGTTTCCTAATATGTTGCCTGGTGCCTGTGTTGGGAAAAGGACTCAAGTTGCAATAACATGTTGTCTTCACTTTCTTTAGGTCGCATCCTCGATTTAAAGACAGGAACTGTCAAGAAGGAAGGCCAGCAGTCCATGAGGATGTGCATGGGTTCACGAAGATCTTTCATCTGCCGAATGAGGTAATGGAGAAAATCCTCAGGGATCTCATTTGAGCCTGGAGCTGAACTTGCTCGCTGGCTTTTATTCCAGCTCTTTTTGCTCATTCTGACATAGCTCAGCCATGTTCTATCTTGTCTTTCCACACAGAGCTAGCAGTTGAGTTTTGGAGATTTTTCTTTGCCCTATGCTCTCTTGTTGTAGAGTACTCAGTTTCAAGTAACAATTTATTTTAACCCCAAGCATCACCGCCCTTCTTCACTTGTGTGATGGAGTTTCAAAGGTTCATCCCCATTTATAGAGTACTTTGTTTTATTCAAGATTGTGAGGTTGTTTTGATGTTGACCAAGAAAGACATAAGCCTTTCCCCTTTCACTTCTAATTCTGGTACAGGTGTGGCAACAGCTCGGTGGATCCGGTTTCTGTAAATCGTCTCAGCTTTATGAGGAATCGCTGCAGGTAAATAATACAAGGGTTTATGGGCAAGCCTCTGCATTGCTGGGAACAAAAGGAATGGCAGCTCTGACAGAGTGGTGGGGCCGTGCTGTGGTGACTGCGTAGGGTAGGCTAGTACAGCTCGTAGAAGAGTTTGAAGAGAACTGCTGGAAGAGGAACCAAAGTACCCCAGTGTTGCTGGAGATTATCCTGAGAAAATTTAGTCCTTCACTCCAAACCTGAATTTGAAGTCAATTTAAAGCCGTGTGTTCTTCAAACTCATGTTGGGCTCTGGGTGTCTTTGAGTTGATTAAAAATTGAGACAGATTCCAACCTGTTGGGGGCCACTCAGCTGAAAGGCAGCTCTGTAGAAAAGGACCTAGGAGTCCTGGTGGACACCAAGTTGAACATGAGCCAACATTGTGCTGTTGCTGAGAAGGCTAATGATATTCTTGGCTGCATGAGGCACAGTACTGCCAGCAGGTCAGGAGAGACGATCCTTCCTCTCTGCTCAGCACTGGTGAGTCCACGTGGAGTACTGGGTCTCTCCTGTGCTGGACACAGACATATAGGTGGGAGTCCAGTAGAGGCTGCCAAGATGTCCAAGAGATGTCCCCTTCGGTGAGGAGAGGCTGAGAGAGTTGGGACTGTTCAGCCTCGAGGAGGGGGAGCTCGGGGGTCTTACTGCTGTATATGAACACCTGGAGGGAGGGTGCGAAGAGTAGAGGCAGGCTCCTGCCAGTGGTGCCTGGTGCCAGGGCAGGAGGCAGGGCGCAAACAGGAGGTTCTGCCCAAGCGCCGGGAGGCACGTCTTCACTGCGTGGGTGGTGGAGCACCGGCACAGATTGCCCAGAGGGACTGGGGAGTCTCCTTCAAAATCCATCTAGACATGGTCCTGGGCACCTTGCTCGAGGTGGCCCTGCTCAAGCAGGGGGTTGGGTCAAATGATCTGCAGAGGTTCTTTCCAATCCTAACAATTCTGTAATGTGTCCTCAGACCTCTTGCAGTCACGTTGGGTCTCTTTACCCTGAAGCCATTCTGTAGAAGTTTTTTAAAATACAAGTACGAAACCTACCTTACCCGATTTAATACATAGCATAATTAGAACTGTTTCTCTCTCCCAAGGAATGGCTTAGGTGCAGCAAAAGATGGTGAACCTCACTACGTTGTGGTGCACTGCACAGGTTATATAAAAGCCTGGCCCCCTGCAGGTAATGGCTCAACAAAAGCATTCAGCTGTGGCTATTTCTGAGAATACATGGTTTGCTTTCCATTCTCTGAACTGAATATGTAAGCGAATGCTTTCCAAACATATCTGTCGCTCTTTACGTTAGGATTAAACTAATTTTTGCAGATGCTTGATCAGAGATGTTTGTGTCTAAACAGAACCCTCTGTAGAGGATGAAAATTATATTAGGCTGTCTAATTTTCTAGCTTGTGCTGAAAGTCAGATCTTGAACCTTTCTGGCAAGAAAAGGGAGTGGGGAGGCAACTTGGTTGACCAAATTCCTTCATGGAAAAGGATGTTGACTTAGAAAGCAGGGTGTAGAGACGTATTGAAGTCAGAACTGCATGTCTTTTTTCCTCTGAAATCAGCAGTTCGTCCTGTATTGACCTTGCTGGAATTTTTGGCACTCCTCTCTCAGGTGTTTCACTGCCTGATGATGACCCGGACGCTGGCCAGGGCAGCAAGTTTTGCCTCGTGGCTATTGGCAGACTTCAGGTGTGTAGCATATTTCAATGGTTCAACATTGCCTTGTCCATAAAATCCGCAAAGCTGATCTGTTCTGTCCGAAGGTGTTCCCTGAGTGCTACCGATCTGACTGCAGGGCTGGCTGGCCAGGACAAGGCAGTTCTTGCAAAAGATCTAATAAGAGTGTACTTGTCTTACCTTGCAGGTCACTAGCTCACCCAACTGTACAGACATGAGCAATGTTTGTCAGCCGACAGAGTTCATCTCCCGACACAACACCGAAGGCATTTTCACCTTCATAGATCACCGCTGTGTGGCAACTGTTGGCTACCAGCCACAGGTGAGACAATGGTAGGAGCTTTCTAAGAACCAGCTGCTGTTCAGACTTGCTTTTCTCTTCCTTCTTCTGAACATCATGCTCAGCTTGTCTAACAGATCTGATAAAACAGTGCCCAGGGACTAAATGAGGCACATGTTTCTTCTCCACCAGTTGCTTTTCACCCCCTTTCTGATGTGCTTTGATCATTGGCAGGGCTGGTGTCTCTGGGTGTGTCAAATGTCAATTAAGATTGCTTTTGCCTCTATTGAATTAGAGATCAAATGTTAGTCAAATGCTGGTGTGCTGTATTTTAAACAGAAGCACACCAGCTCCTTTCGTTGGTTTGTGTGACAGTGATTTGGAAGTGGGGAGTGGTGCTGGGGAACAGTAACCTGCCCAAAATCAACGGAGCAGACCTGAAAGGGGCAGAGTGCATTCTGGATAAAAGCTGGCTTTATGTCTCCCAATTCCTTTAAAAACTAGGAACTTCTGGGGAAAGACATCGTGGATTTCTGCCACCCAGAAGACCAGCAGCTTTTACGGGACAGCTTTCAGCAGGTAAAACACGTAAACTACCCCTTTGCCTGCAGTGTGGTATTCAAATAGAACTCTGCTTTGGTGCTTGTAAAGCAATGAAACTAACTGAAAAACCAAGAGAATAAACCTTAGGTATTTCTTCTTTGCCCCATGGCAAACAGTTACAGATATAGCCACATAACTGTAGTAGTGCAAAACAAAACAGAAGCATCTGATGTCTAACTCTTGAATTCATCCTCTGGCTGCTGGTCCAGTCTGCTTTTAGGGCCAGAGACATGGTTACAGAGTGCCTACTTGAACACCCTGCTTCTGTGGCTGAAACACTGGTTCATCTCTAGGGCCCAACCAGGCGCTGCAGACTCGAAATGGATGTGATTTGTTTGCCCTGTTGTGGTTGCTCTTATTTCTGAGGGCGCTGGACTTGTGGCAGGGCAGGTAAGACTGCCCCTGTGCTTTCATGACCACAAAAAATAGCTGCTCATATCCATTTGTCCAAATAGCTGGAATCAGAAGCAACAGTGTGCGCTTCTTTTGCTTGGAGAATTTTTCATACATTTCACCAGTGCAAAGAGATTTAAAAAAAAAAAAAAAAAAAGAAAGCCAAAATGGCAGTACTAGATTCCTCTCCCATGTCATTCACGAATCAAGGTAGCAGGAGGGAAGTAGCAGCCGTGCTGTTTAGCTGGGAAAAGCGAGATACGGTCTTAGAGGCTTTCAGGCAGAGGGCCATCACAGGCTTTTACTGGGGGGTGGCTTGTGCTCAGAAGCAAGTTGCTCTTCAACACCTTCTTTTATCAGGTACTACTGATGGCATTACATTTTTTTAGGTGGTGAAGTTAAAAGGCCAGGTTCTGTCAGTCATGTTCCGATTCCGATCCAAAAACCGGGAATGGCTCTGGATGAGAACCAGCTCCTTTACCTTCCAGAACCCCTACTCGGATGAAATTGAGTACATCATCTGTACCAACACCAACGTCAAGTATGTACATGGAAATGACTTGCCAACCACCAGTGGTAGCACGTGAACCTGATGGGATCTTGTCCCAGAATAAGTGCAGCACAGAGCCGCAGGAGCTTTGGCCTCTCCCTCACCAAACTTCCCATCACTGTGTGCACAGGCCCTGGAAAAATTACCAGGTCCCTTGAGTGCTCTTTTCCTGGGCTGTGGCAGGCAGTAAAGGACTGTAAAGTGCAAGAAGTTTAATTTCTTTGGCTGTCTTGGTTGTTTGGCTTAGCAGGCTGTCAGAGTTCAGCTCCGGCAGTGCCTTGTTTAACCCTGGTTGCTGGAGCAAGGTTCGTGTCTGTGTGTTTACATTCAGGGCTATAATGTTGGTGAAGTCCATGTGAGAATGCAGCTCTTGCCTGTCCAGGAGAGCAGCTGGTCCAGAGTAGCATTTCATGTGAGCAGAACGGTCTGCAGTTGATGGCAGAAAGTAAACACTTATTTTTTTCCACTGCTATAGTTTGTTTGTCCTTGGATTCAGAAATGAGCTCCGGAGTGATGCTCTGACAAGACCGCCCTCATCGCTGCTCTCTTCTTTTCTGGACTGTTGTAGTGGACTGGTAGTGCACACTGCTCTACAGCTGCATTCCTTTGGGAATGCTGCTGCCTCTTCCCATGGGTGAGCTCCGGGCCACTTTCAGAAGAGGAGCAACTAAATAAACTTGAATGTGGTTCATAACTTCAAGCCTGGAGGGTGCCTCAGATGGAATCTCTCCAAGCTGGGCTAGATGGCTTGTGCTTGTGGGCACGTGAAAAGCCAGAATTTATTTATTTATTTGGTGAGGAAAGGTTCTGGAGTGCAAGTAGCACTTTTCCTTTCCTCCAGCTGTCAAGGTGATGCTTTCTGATGAGAAAGTGTTAGGAGTTGAGCAGTGAGAAGTCCCTTTGGCTTTAAAGAGCTATGATCTGAGCGCAGGGCTGAAGTCTCATGCAGGCCTTGATTTCTGTCCTGGTGATAGAGAGGTCTCTGTGAGCTCATTCATTCCACGCACATCCATTCTCGCTTCCATCCTACACCTTGTAAGTGCTGCACAAATTCAGACCAGGTAGTCAGCAGTCTGTGTCTGTCTGTGATGCGGTTTATCTGTTGGCATCTTTGATAGGTTATGAGGTTGCTCCGTCTTTCAGGTCAGGTACTGCTTCAGAAGCAGCAGCTTGCAAAAGAACTGTTGACAAAACACTGGACTTGTGTTCCTTTCTTGCAGGAGGAAAATGTTTAATTGACTTCTTTATGCTCTTCCATTAACTGTCAGAACTCCACCAGTGTCTTGCTTGTAAAAGCTGAAAGTGCTGGTTGTCTCTGCAGACTCCAGCTCTGGAGTGTCTGATGTAGAGCTAAATGGAAAACCTGGGGGTTTTTCAGGCCCCTCCAACCTGTCCTTGTGGTTTAATAGTGATACAGAGCTGGCCTGGCTCCTGGTGTAGATTATTCCCTGTCCAATGACCGAGCTGGAGGGGGCAGAGCCCTTTGCATCGTAGCTGTTAGCACTGTGGAACGTCACCGCCTGTCGTGTTCAGAGACAATGGAAACTGGGTGGAAGTATCCTTCGCTTGAACAGCTTTTGCAAAACCAGCTTCCAGTCCTGCCTGAGTCAGACACGTTCTCCTGTCTGCAGTAGCCAGCAGTTTGCTTTCATTTGGTATTTTTTAAATATCTATTTTTTTTTTCTTCTTTGCTTTAAAGGAACTCAAGCCAGGAGTCTCGGCCTGCCCTGTCAAACTCAATGCAGAGGCCCCAGCTGGGGCAGAGTGTCAACCTTCCGCTGGAGATGGGCACAGCACAACTGCCCTCAAGGTTAGGAGGTGCTCAGCTCCTTTTACCATGCCTCTCGCTGGTTCTGCCCTCCTGTCAAATAGCCTTCCTACCCAAACTTTCCTCTCAGCAACAAAGAACTCTTCTGGGCTAATGAATCATTGCTGTACCCACAGAATATCTGTTCCCTTGGCAATGGCTTTTAGCAGCTGCTGTTCTCCGGTTACAGACACTTTCTATTTCAGGCAGCAGCAGCCACCACAACAGACAGAATTGGAAGTGGTCCCAGGAAGAGAGAGCCTGTCTGGTTACGACCACTCGCAGGTAAATCAACAGGGCTTTTGGTTACTCCTTGCATTTGCTCTCCTGTGTTACTTAAATTGCCTTTTGCTGGGGCTGTAAAGGTGATCGTACAAGATTGATTTGGAAGTTTTGATAGAAAAGTGTTTTGACCTGAGTTCTGCAGATCTATGTACTCAATTCTGATTCCCCCACTCCCGCCCCCCTGCCGTGGAATCCTCACTACATCTGTGTCAATGCTGCCAGCCTAAAATGGCCATGCTGTCCTGATTAAAACACCTAGGAGTCTGGAGAGCAGCCTGGCCTCCTGCATGCGAGGCCTTCGCCTGCAAAGCCATCAGCTGTTCTTGCTGGCTGCGAGACTGCTGACTTCCTTTGTGCTGATGTACTGATGGCTCACGCTTGTCCTTGCTCCCAGGTTCCTGTTCAGCCTGTGACTGCTGCTGGCCCAGAGCACAGCAAGCCACTGGAGAAGGCAGAAAGCCTTTTTAATCAGGAGAGGGACCCGAGGTTCAGTGAAATCTACAGCAGTATCAATACAGGTGGGGAGCGCTGGACTGCGAGGTGTGATCAGGGGCATGTTGCATGTTCATGCAACTTCAGTTTCTACCTGAGTGCTGTTTTGCTTTCATGCAGATCAGTTCTGAATACGGAGGCTCAGCCATGACTTTGTTGTGGCAGCCCAGGTCTTGCAGAACAGTGGTGATTCTGACACTGGGCAGATAATTCCTGTCTACACTAACATGCTGTTGTGGCAGTGTTGTCCTGTAGGCAACACTGGGAGAGGCGGGGCTGATAAGGTGTTCTTGCTCTGTGTTAATCTAATCCTTCCTGTTTGTCCACAGTGAACAGTTCTGTTTGCTCCTGGCCTGAGCACAGAATGCAGTGGATGCTGTAACCCCAGAGGACCTTAATGCAAAGTTTATTAGAAAATGGAGAGGAAATAAAATTAAACAGGCTTGTAGAAAACCATCTGGAGCCCATGTCTGTATAAGGAACAGTCACGTTTGATGCTTGGGCTCAAAGCAGTGTTCCTTCAAATGGGCATGTCTGTGGCTGGTTCTCTGTCCTTGTTGCTTCTACCAAGACTCTCTCAACCTCTCTCCACAGACCAGAACAAAGCCATTCCTGCCAGCACAGTACCTGCCAACCAGCCCCTCTTTCCACAGGGAAACACTTTCACCCCATCACGGCCTGCTGAGAACTTCAGGTGAAGCTTCCTGTGCTGTGCTTTGAGTGGCCTCATGTTAAGTTTCCCTTGTCCTGCAGTTGTTCCTGGTCAGTATGTACCTCCCTCCACCAAGGCTGAGGGCTCTTAGCGCCTCTGCCCCTCTCTGCGTGGCAGCGATTTTCCATAAATACGTTCCTACACAGTGTGCACAGAAAATACAGGGGAAGCCCATGCAGGCACTGGTTTCTGGGTAGAGTTATAAGGGTAGGGAAGACAACAGTTTCTGCACTCCTGCTGGTGCACTTTGCTCCTGGTCAGAGGTGCAGGGGCTTTGAGGGGCCCTCAGCTGGCCCAGCACCTCTACTGCTGTGCAAGTCATTGCCCTCATTTTCACTGCACCAGCCTTTTTTCCCCTGATATCCCTCAGCTGTTTTGCTTATTGAAGTTTGTATGTGGGGTAGCTACACCTTTAGGATATGCATAGACTGTAGCCTGAGAACCGATGTGGGTGAGAGGAGCCTTGTCCACAAACCCAGGAGCTCCTGCCAGTTGTGTCCACAGCAGGGGAGCGTGATGCTCACAGGCATGTGAGCAGAGTTGCTCCAAATTTCTGGGCTAGCTTTCCTCCGCTGGTAACTTGCATGGATAGTGTTTGTGCTTGCTTGTCCTGTATATGGTACCCTGAGTCCTTCTGAGTGCCTCTTCCTTCTTCCAGGAGCAGCAGCATGGTACCTTCTGTGAACATTATACAGCAGCAGCCCCCGTCAGCAGGCCGGATCCTAGCGCAGATCTCACGCCACTCCAACCCCACTCTGGTCAGCGGAACCAGCTGGGCCCCGGGGACGCGGCCAACGTTCACACCCCAGGTAGCAAAGTCTGAACCCCCAGGTCTCTGTTGTGTGCTTCTGACTGCTCACTTTGGGATGCGAATGGCTTGAAGAGGTGCAAAGCCAGCAGCTGTTGGGGGGAATTGCGGGACCGCACTGTGCTCGCCATTCTGACCCACGGCTCACCGTACTTGTTGGCTTTCATTAGCTCCTTTCTGTTGTTTCCACTGAGGAAGTAAAATCATAGAATTGGCTTGAAGATCATCTAGTTCCAACCACCCTGCTGCGGGCAGGGTATAAAATCATGTTCATACAGAAATACTAGAGGAAGAGGAGATGTCATTTCCTTGCTGCATTAGGTGCCGTGCAAATGCAGGCAAAGATGAGCGTTCTGCATTGAAGAGCTCTTCAGCACAGGGTTTAGGGCAGGTCAGCAGGAACGTGCATGTGCTTTCTCCTCTGGAGACAGGTCACCTAGGCGTGAAGCTGGGCCAGTCCAGCAGCTCCTCACCCTAGCTACAATGAGGGTCAGAATAAGCGCATCCCATTCCTTTCCCATTTCTTGCTGTCTTGCAGCAAGTGGCAGCCCAAACAGTGAAGACTCGGCCCACGTCGTTTGGCATGGGGACTTTCCAAGGCACCCCATCTTCCTTCAGCCCCATGACAGCACCTGGCTCTACAGCCTCCCCCAGCGGGGCTGCTTACCCAAACCTTGCCAGCCGTGGCGCGGGCTTCAGTGAGTATGGCTTGGGGTGCTGGGGAGGTCGGAGGGGTGACAGCTGGGAAGGGAGCTGGGTGCAGCAGCCTTGGTGTGACAACACTCCAGCGTGCTGGGAGTGCCCAGATTGAGAGCACAGCTAAATCCCTGCTTTGCCTGATGCTGCCCTTGGCAGCTTTAACTGTAGTCACAGTGTGAGGCTCCAAGGCAGATGAATTTCAATCAATTTTAAGGCCAACTGAGAGGAAACAAAACCCTCTGGACTCCTGCATTTGCTGTTCTGCCCCACAGATGGGTATTGATAAATGCCTTGATGCGTGTCACAGTTCAGTGGCTTCTGGAGGGGAGATCTCACCCTGTTACCAGCGTAACAGCTGGGTGCTGCAAAATGAGTTGCATGCTTTAAAATCCTGCTAAAGGATCATAAAGACATCACAGCAGGAAACATTTGCTGACTTGTTCCCTGTTGCACAGGCACGGAGGCAGCGCAGACCCCCGCCTCGTTCCAGACGCGGGCGGCTGAAGGTGTGGGGATGTGGTCGCAGTGGCAAGGACAGCACCACGGCGCGCCGGCCGGGGAGCAGCACGTGCAGCAGCCGCAGCCGAGCCAGCCTGAGGTCTTCTCAGTAAGACGGTGCTTTTTTAACCTCCTGAGTGAGGACTGGTGTGGGCCAATCTTACAGGAAAGAGTGGTCTTCGCTTCTCAAGCGTGGGCAGTTGGCTGAAGTGGTGGGAGCTTGTCCCTCTTGTTTGTGGGATCTAGCGAGGTCTGAAACTTCTGAACAGCCTGGTGGAGCGGGAACCAGGGCACGGAGGGCAGAGAGGCCTTGGCTGGGTGGCTTTGATCCTGCAAAAGATCGAGACAAAATTCCACCGGTTCTGTAGCCAAATTAAACTTTCTAGCTCTAATTTTGGTAATAATAATAATAATAAAAAAAGCCAGAACAAAATCTGCAAAACTCCATAAAGTGAAGATATAACTCTTTGGAGTTGGTTTTCCTCCTGGGAGCTGGTGCTCCCTGTTTCCAAAGCAGTCGGTGCAGCTGCTGCTTGTGACTTAGATTCGCTGCAGTCCTGCAGCCTTGGGTACAAACCCTGTGTGCCCCCGAGAGGAAAGGCACCGTCTTCATGCGGTGCCCGCTCTAACAAACTCGTCCATGACTGAATTACCAACGTACTCTTCTAATTCAGGTACTAACTCTATTCTTGTATCCTCACAGGACATGCTGACAATGCTGGGAGAGCAAGGACCCAACTACAACAATGAAGAGTTCCCAGAATTGAATATATTCCCTTCCTTTTCAGAATAAAACAAGCCATAGGGAAAGCAAATTATAGCTATATATAATATTCATGTGTAAAGGAAAACACCCAAGTCTTTTTTTCAAAGACTGCTGAACTTTCTAAACACTTCCTACCTTCTGGAGGCAAAACTCTGCCTGACAGCCTGGAGGACGGAGGCCCCGTGCAGGAAGATGGTGCTGTGGTTTTCCGCATCTCCTCGCTGTGGTGCTGGCAGTGGGGACTGTTTGCTGGAGGAGTCAGGACTCAAGTGCTGCAGGAGCAGCTGTGCCCAGTGGTTGATGGCCCTGTGTCCAGAGCTGCTCTGCAGTAGCTCCTGTCCAGCGCACTGGGTTGCTGGGGTGATTCCTGTCTGGATTGCAGACAGCCCAGCCCCTCCCCCGAACACATAAGGTGACTCTTACTGTTTTTATTTCAGTCTTCTATACCATGACTCTTTTCTATAAAACACAAAACAAAGTATTGTAACTTTCTGAATACAGGAAGAAACTCTTCCAAGCGTTAACTCTGTGTAACGCGGCTGTGGAGGGTGCTTGGGTAAGAATCCTTGCTGTAAGCAAGCTTTCTCATCAGGAGTCGGCTCCTGGAGGAAGCTTTGCCATCTCTGGAGGATTGTTACAGCACCTCCAGCCTGGAGTGCTTTATTTAGAGGTCCCCATGTTTGCAGGCATGTCGGTGGTTGTTGGGATGCCGTCTCTTCTGATGAATGTGTACGGGCCTTCTGTCGGTGAGACCTGTGAACTCCATCAGGGCCCAGTTGTTCTTGGGAACGACGGGACAGTTAAGAGCCATAAAAACGTTGTGTATGTTCATGCTTTGTTCATGCTGCCATAAACCAATGTTTCAAAAGGCTTTTTATCGNNAGGCAGCTCTGCACTTTTCCGTGCAGCTTCGTCACTTCTAGGTAAGTTCCTTGCCTTCATTTTGGAGCTGGGCGCCTGTTTCCCTGCACAGAGAGGCCCTGCATTTGTTCAGGGGCTGGCTGGGAAGCTGCATTTTTTACTTCATGCTCTGAACAGTGGTGTTTACTCCTAGATTCACAGTCTTCTTAAAGAAATCCTGCTATATGGCGACCCTGTTGTCAAATCACAAAATGGAGGAGAGCAGGGGAGAACAGGGAACAGAATGATCTTTTCTATTTTTGTTTTTAAACCTTGACTTTGAATCTGCTGGCTTCTTTGGCTGGGAAAACTTGTGGCAAATTTTGCTCAGCTCAGGCTGTGTTAGGTGCTGGAGGAACACTTTGATCTCCTCTGTCGAGCAAGCCCTGCATAAATTTCAACAGGAAAATTCATTCATTGCAGAGTTCGACTTTGAAGGATACTTGGAATAACTGCAATGGGGGAGGAATGCAAATCCTGGAAACCTGGTTTGGTTTTGAATGGAATCTGCTGGGCATTTTTCCCTCCTCCCTGCATGATGCTGAGAGCGGCATCCTCCACTGGCATGGCGGTGAGGAGGCGGTGCGGACCTGGAGGTGTCAGGGTGCTCCGCAGAGCAGATTTCAGAGGTTTACGTAGCAGAGAATGTACACGTAGGGAAGGCTTTGAGTGAAACACTTGTGTTACTGTGAAGAATGAGTTTCAATATTTGCAAAGACCCAGAGAAGTTCCTGAAGACTTTCCTTTTTTTCCCTCCTGCTTCTGTTGGGAAGATTTTTTTTTTGTTTGTTTTTACACATAGGGAAGAGAGAAGCTCCCACTGGGGAGCTGGGAAATGTCCTTCCCTTGATCCACCCCTATCCTTTTGCTACCAGCAGTTGCTGTGTCAGGCACCTCTGCACACAGCTCGTCATGTCCCGTGCTGTCCTCTTGCCAGCTCCTGGCTCTCGGGCTGTGGAGTTTCCTCAGGCTCGGAGGATATCCGTGTTGCAAAGCAGGAAGGTGCTGACTGTCCCAAGTGCTCATTCTTGGGCTCGTGGCACCTGCTCCCGGGGCAGAGGGGGCATGCAAGGGGCCAGAGCTGGGTGTCCTCCAGCTGTGGAGCTGGGTGCAGAGTGGAACAGCACTCTGTGGCCGAAAGAGGAGGAAAATTCCTGTTTCTGCAGAAATCAAGCCCTGTGCATTGAAGGGGAACTACGGTGAGACCTCCTGCAGCAGAGCTCTGTGTCAGGGCAGCACAGGTGGTGCTTGCAACCCACCCCATGCACGCAGCGGGACCCTGGGGGCTACATGGGGGAAAAGCTGTGGCCCCCAGGTCTCTGGCTGCGGGCTGAGTGCGCCTCTGCCTTGCTTCTTGCCCGTGGCTGCTTGAGCTGCCGTGGGCGATGCTGCTGTGGCTGCCTGCTTTGAGCCCTGCTACAGCCGGCCTCAAGAGCTGGGGGACTCAACAGAAGGAGCTGAAGCAGCTGCAGATGCTGAACCCGTTGGGAAACGTCGGGCACGGTGCTGGCAGCAGGACGAGGACTGGTGAGGGGTGGTGGGCCCCGTGCCCTTCCCCATGCTGCCGGAGGGGGCGAGTGCCAGCGGCCTTCCTTGGCGTCCCCCCCCCGGTAGCGGTGCCATCCTGCCGTGGGAGCTGGCTGTTCTGGTGGGAGCGAGCCAAACTGCCTCCCTGGGAGCTTGGTTGGGTCTCAGGCTCGGTGTAGTGGCGGGGCTTGCAGATGGTTTTATGAAGCGCAGATTTTGCAACAAGCGATTTTCCTTTTTTTTTT
>VXAV01003140.1:158703-176128 GCA_013399715.1 Alectura lathami | reverse complement strand
AAAAAATGACTGTTTCACTTCTATTGTATTGTTTTCAAAAACAATTGTAGATAAATTGTCTGGACATTATGAAATCCATCAAATACAATGAAGTTGATAGACTGCTTGCACTTTTTTGTATGTTAATATGCTTTTATCTATACATCCCTCTGATATGTCTTCAAGATGGAGATAATCACATTCTAACAACATGAAGAGGAATTAGTGGGACCTCTAAACATGGTAGTGGGTTTTCTGTAATGGACACAGCTAGTCAAGGATAAATTACTATTGTTTTAGTTTTCAGTTAAAAAAAAAATCTGCTCCAAATGCTCTCCACAGTATTTGATAACTGTAGACAAATATACAATATAAATGAGATTTGGTATTTTTTTGTGTATACACTTTTATTTTTGTACGGGCCACCTGTAGTATTAGATACCTCAAACAGATTTGTGTTCCTCAACTTATACTGTGGAGGTGTAGGTATTTTTCTGTCCCTTACTTTTTGTGAAGCAGAAGCTGAAGTCTTATTATCCTGCACTAAAAGCCTAAGGGAGAGATTCCGTTTTGAAAGAACCACCTCCTTCTAGTAACTCAATCTCCAACAAGATTTGTACAGAAGATAAATTGTCAGATAATCAGAGATGCTTCCTTTGTGAAATTCCACAAGAACAGTGGTCAAATAATCCACTGGAAGATAAAACACCTATTACCAGCATAAAGCGTAAGTCCCTCTAAGCAAGGTTTTGCTTGTGTGAATGACCGATACCATCTGGAAACAGAAGATTGACAAGCTAGAAGGCAGTTAAAGATAACAACAGGGCACCTGAGAATCACTAAGGGAATTTATCACTGTCACAGTGTGTGATAAGTAGCACGCTGCAAGTGTTTGAGGTCTTTTATTCTCATACATTTTAAGACTCTGAACTGGTTTCATGTGCAGCTGAAGCAATGGAGAACGGTAGGTATTTTTCTCATGGTTTAGTTCTACTAATTTCAAATATATCTAATTAGTGCAATTATATTTTACATAGCTAAACAAATACAGTTCACACAAATTACTACTTTTACTATTGTTTAAGCTATAGAAGAGATTATCAGTTAAAACATGCAAGATCTTTGCAGTCAAACTTAGACACATTCTGCTAACTATCAGTATAGAGAGTATATATTATTTCTGATTGATCTTCATTTTCACTAAAGGAAATACCTCTATTATTTTTATTTCTTATATGTTAGATTTGTGTTTAAATTTTAATGTAAAGAACTTATAAAGGAAAAAGAGGAATAAAGAAGCATGATCACTGTCTACTGTTGTGAAAATATACAAAAATACATGAGGAACTGCAGGTGAAATGCATCCATATGCAAAAAAAACTGATTCATGGTCTGTGTGTTCGTTTAATTCCACCTCAGTTCTCAAAATAGAGCATGGTGGGAGTTGTGATACATTCAGTGGCAGATTGAAGATATGGCTGTGAACAAATTGTGAACTCTATGCTGCTTGGTGCATCCTGTTTTGTTTCAGGTTGCCTGTTTCGTATCCTCATCTTGACTTTAAGTGTTGCCTTGATATCATACTATAATTTGTTTTGTAGATTGAATTACATTCCATTAAGTAGCAGGGACTTGGTGCTTAGTGGAAAATGTGTCTGAGAACACACGATAAAGTACTGAAGGGTAGTAAATGTAAAGGCACTCTCCCCCATGGGCACACTTCTTTTCTATCAATAGGTTCATTGATGTGTATGGTTTCTTGGGCTGTTACTGAAGGAACACAGCTAGAAAAAAAACATCCCTAAATGTGGACAATGAAAACAGGTGAGAAACAACCTATTTGAAGTGTAACTTAATTTTTAAAGACGGCAATGTTTGCTTGCTTTTTTCTTCTTTTTTTTTTTTTTTTTTTTTTTTTTTTTTTTTTTAAAGAAAATGACTTTGGGCTTTAATAACCTTAAGCTTTGCTGAGGTAAGAACAGACTGTTGAGAAAAAGTTTATGCTATTCCAAACCTTCCCTGAATTCTCTCCTGAAGATCTGTAGCTTTTACTGCAGTTCAAGTTAGAATTTTTTGGGGGTTAGTTAACCTTTGCTTGGACAGTTTCAACTGTAATGAACAATCTTTGTATCCACAAGCCCTGCCTGAGTGCTTGAACTCTGCAAGAAGGCATGCACCTCTTGTCCTCGTCCACCAACTCTGTTTCTGCCATTTGCACGTATTTCCTTCCTATGCTACTGTTCTGCATTTCTTTGCACTTGCACTCACTCATACCTTTTTCCAGGAGCCCTTGTCTTTTCTCTCCTCAGTCTTGGGAAGAACTCAAAGAACTAGAATAGAGGATGGCGTGTGATATCCCTTAGAGGAGAGCTTACTCTGATAAATCTAGACTGATGTGCTCTCAGTAATCATAGAATGATAAAATGGCTTGTGTTGGAAGGGACCTCAAAGATCATCTAGTTCCAACCCCCCTGCCGTGGACAGGGCTGCCAACCACTAGATCAGGCTGCCCAGGGCCCCATCCAGCCTGGCCTTGAATGGCTCCAGGGATGGGGCATCCACAACTTCTCTGGGCAGCCTGTGCCAGTGCCTCACCACCCTCACCATGAAGAATTACCTCCTAAGTGGCAGAAGCCCATCGCTGTTTGCATGCGGGTGCTGTCTACATGTTCATTGTAGATAGCTTTTCGCAGAAGTTAGCTGTCATATTTCAGTTCATTGTAGCTGAACAGATATCTTAAAAAGGTTTTAAGCTGCCACTATTTGAAACAGCAACAGGCATTGCTAGTACCAGAGGAATCCTCTCATTCTGAATGCATTATCTAAATTTCCTTTAAAACTCCAAATTTGTGACATATTTAAACTAAATCAACATTTTTAGTGTTGTCTGTACTACGTAAATTTCAGTATGGTCAGCCTAATCTCATATTCTGAATGAGATATCTGTGTTGCTTTCATTTAAACAATTTCTTCCCACCCCCCACCTTGAAAAATGCTCAATTACTGGAAAGTTTCAGCCTGACAAGTTTGTCTGGTTAGTTAAAATAAATGCAATTTAGAAAACAGGTAATGTTACATACCCAGCCAAGGGAAGTAGTGGTTGTGTACTAGATGTTCACAGTATGGATGTTTATGTAAGAAAACTTTGGATATATTTTGTGATTCTCTCCTTTATCCTAAATAAATTAACACTAACCATAGTCTCTTGTAGTCATATACCATACAAGACCTCACACTGTTAAAAGCTTTTGGTCAGTTCTAAATTATACAAACTGCGGCTGATACTTGGTATTTGAAGAATTATGGGATAATTATATCAGTTTCCTTCTTGACCTTACCTGCCTCGTGGAGCTGCTTTTCAAGTTTGGAAGTAAAGGCCTTAACTAGACAAGAGAAAGCTGGATATTATTGCTTTCCTGTGGGCTCTGTATTATTGTCAGTTAAGGGGAACATGTGTATAATGGCTTCTAGTTCTATCAATTTGTTCAGAATTCCTGAAAAAATGAGAGCAGAACACAGAACGTCCCCTACAATGAAATGTAAGAGACAGAATGGGGGAGATGAAAATGAAGGAAGAGAGAAAGTCCGGAAAAGACCTAAAACATCACTCTTCCCACAAAGGAACAGAGCACAAAAATCCAGACTGCTTTCAGCAGAAAGTTCAGGTGCTGGGGCAGACTGGTATTAGAAACAATTCCATTCCTAAAATCTTCTTCCTTTGACTAAAAATTAAGTTATTTTGAAACAGAGCTATGATTATTAAGATTTTAATTGAATAGTTTCCTCCAAGGAAGACAAAAAACCCTTCCTAACCTATGTTTTACATAATCTTTCACCTATGCATCCTGGTCTCTCAGCCATCTAATCTATTTTATTATAGGAATTTAGTTTTAAAATCTTTATTTTTCATGTTAAATAATTTGAAACAAAAAAAAAATCTAACTCAATACACCATAGCCTAGTGAGCAGAATCATTATAGACGATCAGAAAGAATTTAGCAGTCTTCTGTTAAAATGTTTGGATGACATTCATTTTCTTCATCACACACATCAATATGATGCAGAGAGAAGTGGCACAACATTTATAATAAGTAAGCATTTGCAATTCATAAGCGCTTTCCAAAGCATCCCTGACACATTGGGCAGCAGATTCATCTCTGTAGGAGGTCTGGATTTCATGCTGCCTCATTTTAGAGCTATCTTGGGTCCCTGCATTTCTGTGAAGATCTCTTGTTGTTTGTGGAAAAGGCAGGTGTCACCAGCTGGGTGAGCTGTCAGCATTTATGGTCATGGAACAAAACCGATGGCTTGTCGCAGACATTCAGCTGTTGATGTTGTCTGGGGAACTACAGATCTTCAGAGAATACAGAGTTTAAATTGTAGGATCACTTGCAGTTGGGTGCTGTGGAGGCTAGAATGGTTTATCTGAAATATGTTTACGGAGGAGTAGCCCATGTTCAAAACAGTATCTTGGACATAATCCTAATCTCAAGAAGTCCTAGAGAGGGACCTGCAGGTGGAAGGACCACACAAGCTAAATGTGCCTCAGGGTAGCAGCAGACACTTGACCAGGGTGCAGAGGACCATCAGAGTGTTCTGCTCATCCACCATCCAGGGTATGGCTGGTAGTGTGTGTCCCAGAGCACATGGGAAAGTGTCTTTACCTGCATTTCCTTTTAGCAGCATGGATTTTTGCAGGACATGAGAGAAGTTGTATTGCACTGGATCTTATTTTCTTTTCATGTGAATCTTCTACTTGATGTGTCAAGAGTGAGAAGTTCTTTAGTCTAATGTGGTTCAAAATTTCCTGTTAATTAGTTGCTGAAGTTACATTTTTTGCCCACTTTTGTGCTTGAACCACTCAAATGAGCAAAAAGTGGCTCCCCTGCCTATCAAAGTTATAGTGTCTTCCTAAGGCAGAGCAGGCTTCCTAGTGTTTTAGAATGCATTCTTTCCTTAAAAGTTATTTGTCCCAAGGAGAAATGTACTAGATTTCTCCCTTACATATTATCTTCTCTTTTCTTTCTCTCTCAGTCAAAATGATGGTTTTTGCATGGACATATTTAGTCTAGTCAAACTTCTGTCCTTTGTGTGTGCAGTAAATGCTTTTCTGAAATTGGTTTGTGTTTACTTGGAAGCAGTTTTAGTAGGAACTACTACTACTTAATTGGAGATGAGGTATGTGAATAATACCGTGTAGAATGAAGAGAATTACATAGACTCAAAGATGATAGAATAGTAGAAAAATATGAGTAAAAGTCAGTAAAAGAGTTATTAGAAAATAATTATCCAGCTAGCTCTTATACGTGCCAAATCAAACAATGAAATGATAAAGGTAGGATGATTATGGTAATTTATCTCCCTAGCTATCATTTAAATACAATAGCTCCTAAGTTTCACACATTAAGGTCTTCTCCCTCTATATTTCAGAAAGCACGTCATACCTTTTTTTTTGACAAAAGAAAGATTTTCATTGCTTTCAGTAATCGAATAATAGTATAGCGGGTGTAATATTTTGGTACCTATATGATTCCGCATTTCGGAGCATTTCATCCACTTATGGTATGGACTCTAATAATCAGACAATATTTGAATTGAAGAAATAAACATAAATGTCTGTATCAGTATATATTTAGAAGTATGTAGCAAGGGTATACCTTAAAAATCGTTTACCCTTTTTCCCTAACAATGCAATGTGATGACATTTTTTGTTTGGCTTTCTTTTTCTGAGTGACTTAGTAATGATTAAAAGAATGTATAGCTACCTGGAACTCATACAAGAGTAATCTATGAGACATCGTGTCCTGAACAATTTTCTGTCTTCTGACAAATAATTTCTTCCCTGCTATAAGTCTTTTGGATTCACAATCTGCTTTTGTTTATTAATCAGAAGGTAAATAAACCTGTAGTGCCAAAAATATATAGCTCTGTATTAGTGATATAAATCTCAGCTTTCCTTCCTAGTTATAAAGGGGGCAAGTTAAGAGTAATTCCAATGATGACAGTTGTGACACATTTAAAGTTGACGTAATTGCTGGAGGAATTAAGCCTGTAATATATTTCAGAGACAGCAAGTGCTCAGGAGCTGTGGAGGTAGGCATAATAATTACATGTACATGAAATATTGTGGTTAGTGATTAAAACAAATGATTAGGAGTCAAGACTGCTTGACTCTGTTCTTGGCTCTTACACCAAGTCATTTCTGTGAACTTGAGCAAGACATTTATCTTTTTCTATTGTGCTTACCCAGCCGTAATACCTTTCATTCACTGTAGGAGGTCTGAGGAGGTCTGGATATGCTGGTGAGAGAGGTCTGGGAGGGCTCCTGCCATTCGCCAACAGTTAGCGCCCTTAGCGCCCACCTGAGGCCCCACTCCTCTGTCTCATGACACAGTGGCAGCCACATAACTGCAGCCCTCTGCCACAGGACGTTGGGGCATTGCCTGCCCCTCAGA
The DNA here is from genome assembly GCA_013399715.1 of Alectura lathami. Classification (NCBI taxonomy): domain Eukaryota; kingdom Metazoa; phylum Chordata; class Aves; order Galliformes; family Megapodiidae; genus Alectura; species Alectura lathami. The sequence continues at coordinate 169,694 of VXAV01003140.1, read as the reverse complement.
AAGCCCTAAATCCTTAGCCAATTTCCAACGCACTGTTTTCATGTTACTTGGAGATAACTGTGGTGAAATACCACCAAACACGTATATAATATGACAGAACAAGGCAATACTCTGACTCAATCCAAAATGATATATTGCATGTGACATGTCTTCAGGGGCCCCTCAAAAATGATGCAACGTTGTCAGTCTGTTTGGCTGCTTTTCACTTTATCTAACAAAAGTAGCACATTTGTAGCTCTAACTAGGAAAGAGGTGTCAGCTTCACCAAGATTCATTAGCCGTAGTGGGACTGTTTTTCTAGGCAAGTATTTACAGGCCTGCAGCTGCAGTTGTGCCTGGCTCTGCTTGCATTGCTGAAACAGTGTAATGAAGCCAAGGAAGTCTACGTAAATTACTGTGGCCAAAGCATCCTTGTAGAAACAAAAAAATATAAATTGAATTTTTCATTCTGCTGAATAAAAAAAGTACTTCATATAGAAATAACTAGGAGGAAATGTGTACTGCTAAAAAACTTAAATCTTAGATGTAAGAAGGTGGTAAATGCAACCTTTGTCACTGTGCTTAGTCCAGTTCAGATTAGATGAGGCATCACAAAAGAGACCAGCAGGATTTTGCTGTTGCTGTTATTTTTCCTAGTAAAATAATCATGGGCAAGGACAGGAGAGTAGATATACGCATTGCTGGGAGAGACAGCCACTTTGCATCAAAATGAGTCCATTAAATTATGAATTCTGATATGCGGGAGACTGCAAACATGGAGAGGTGTCCCTTTTCCAGCTGGCTGTCTTCATTCCCATAAGTCTGAAGGGCAGTATAGAGTTTAGCATGGTTTTATGTTCCAAAAACATTCTGTTTGGTGATCGGTTGCAGAGATAAAGACTGTTAGCACACTTCAAAAGTGCAGATTCCTTTGAAACAAAATGAAAATAGATACACTCCCGAGCACAGGGAAGCTTTGGCCTTAGGAGAAAATAGCAGCTTATCAAATATTTTGAGTACTGAAGGAGAAAACACTGAAACAATTAGGAATGCAGAACTGAAGGTCAATATTCAGACTCAGCATGCAGAGAGAGTTTCTACTACTGGAATCTGACCCACCGTGACTAATACCATTTTCTTTCTCTGAGAAAGTGATGGAGCAATGAACAGGAGCATCAGGGAAAGAGAAGACTTAAGAAAATAGCAGTGTCAATGGTAATACACAGATGAAACCAATCATCCTGATACATACTCTTGATGCTTTAAAAGTAAAATAATATGTATTTGCAAAAAGAAACGTAATAAAGAATTCCTAAGAATCAATCCTAAAGAAAATAAATAATGAAATAATAATAAATAATTGCGTATATATAAAAAGTATTCTGAGATGAATTGATCCATACAGCTAAATTTAAGATAGAATTGTTCTGAGCAACAAAATCCAAGTAACCAAAGCAAAACACAATGAAAGAAACTAATAGACTGACTTTTAAATTTTGTTTAAATACAATCTGGATAAAAATTGACGTTGCACACCCAACTCCTAGGCTCTCATATTCAGTTAAAATAGAGCTTTATTCTTTCCCATTTCACCTCTTTCCTGCAGCAATTTTACTTTCTTAGTATTAAGTAGAATTTATGAGATTCTATAGAAACTATGAGCCAGGAACAGTTCAAAAATCTCGTATATCTTTGTATATATATATACAAGTATTTGAAAATCCTTTCTTCTCACCCCAAATGCTAGAATACTTCCCCTCCACATAAATTTTGGCCCCCATTTATATAGTCCAATTAAATCAAAAGGACTTTTTGAGAATCTCAGTGGAATTTGAGACGAACAATTCTGGATCAGGAGTTTATTCAATCTGAAAATTCCACAGCTTAGAAGGGTTTTATATCTTTTAAATGTATTTCAAACAAATTTAATCCTGGCATTAAGAATCTCTTGTTTACATCTAGGTTTACAGTTTAAAATCTGTGTCCTTTTCTAGCAGATTTTAATGTGCTTTAAGAGAAATCAAAAGGCCTTATTAATATATGTATGTACTTTGATTGATTTAAAAACAAACAAACAAACAAAAATCAANAAAAAAAAAAAAAAAAAAAAAAAAAAAAAAAAGAAAGCTTACAATCTTAACATCCGGTAACATTAATGCTAGTGTGAAATTTGATGAATCAGTTTATGCATTTTGCCAAGAGGTGGCGCTACTATTTTTACATTCAGTACTAATCTACTGCAACACATACCATCTGCTCAGATATTCATGAACATGGAATAGTTTGCTTTTTTAAAGTAGCGTTTCTCAGAGTATAGTGACACATGAATATGTTATAACTTTAATGGTAACAAATAAAAGCAGGTATAACAGATTTGGAAAACACAATCTTTTTCATAGTTAGATATAAAGTTTGAAGAAGTGGTTATGCATAATGATTAAGAAAAAAAAAAAAAAAAGGAAAATGCACCTGTGAATGATTTTGTTTGTATGCATCCCACCTGTGCTTTTACTGATGATTTTTTGGAGTCATGTGAAAGACATCTTTTTTTCAGGGAAAATGCAATGCAACAGAGTTAAGAGATAATGAGAGAAAAGACAGGAAAGGAAGTATGTATCCAAAATGAGAATTCATGGTTTGTATTTTGATTTTAATATTTAGAGGTGCAAAATACAAACCTGCTAATTTTACGTTATAGAATTTGACATTTTTTCCCTGCGAGATTTGAAAAGGAAATAGGTGGTTAAGTACTTTGTAACACAAGAACAGACAGATGTTCATTTCAGTGGTTTAATAGTTTTCCTACTGAGCTTTCTATTACTTGGTGGATTCATAGGCTATGTCTGTAATACACAAAATGTAATGTGTATCAGAGGCTGCACATGCCATTTGGGGGTTTTATTACCAGGTACCTGCCAGATTGGAAGGCCCTTTAATGTAAAAATGAGGTGTCAGATGCAACATTTATACCCAAAGCAGTTGCTGCTCTGTAGTATGTGGTGTCATATGCTCGTTACACTCAATTTTAGTGAGGCTTTGTGACAGGTCAGGGTACAGAGCAGCCCTCCTATCAAGCAAGGGCTGCCTGTGCAGGTTGACTTCTGTAGTCATGAGTTGAGCATCACAGGCAAACCTAGTTGTGCTCTGTTCAGACAGCTGCTGTCATTTGCAGCAAAAATATAGCATTAAGTAGACAGTGCATGTATGATTTGTGTCTGGCAAAACATGGACTTTAATGAAATTTGGTAAAACCAGATGCATCTTAGACATACACATATATTCTGTGAGGTCACCTTTTTCAGCATTTGGTTCAGTGTAGCATTGCTCTGAAATAACAGTCATAATATTACAGGAGATGAATTGACAGCTTTTGACACCAAAGGCCTTTATTTATCTTCAGAGTAGGTACAGTGCAAGGAACAGGAATAATTGTTTATTATCACTCTCCAAAAACCTATGTATTTATTACTCATTCACACCATACCTCAACAGTCATCTAGAGAACTACTTCTGGGGTAAGAAGGGGAAATTATTTTTACTGTTCAATGAAGCCATCAGGAAAACTGTAGAAGTGGTGCAGACATCACTGAACTGCTGCTGGATGGAGATCTCAAGCTCATTTACTGTGATTGTGGGTGGAACCGAGCAGCTCTCAGGTTATAACAATTGTCTACCTGGACTAAATCTTAAACAATCACAGGCGAGTTAAAGGTGCCATATTATCTTAATTCTGAGATTTAAAAAAAAAAAAAAAAAAAAAAAGCCTTTTTTTTTACAAAACATTTTTTTTTTTTTTTATNNNGCATACACTTTCTTTTCTGTTTATGATGGAAAAGGCTTTGGCTTTAAATCATTAGCTTACCAATAAAGAAATTAGAGGGCAAAGGCAGTGCCAATGGGCAGGTGCTTCCTTGCTTTCTCTCCCGCTGTGTGTATGTATATATGCATACACACATATATACATGTGTGTATTTTTACATAGTAAAAATAAACCATGTCAAATAAATAGTTTTAGCAGATAGTAACTGTGAATATCTCCAAAAATTGTTATGGATTTTTTTTTAATAAGTGATCTCTTACATGTATTTGATTATCATATTAGTTTAAGGGAACAATATGCAGTGGATCAAATAATGAAACTAATAAAGAGACTTCCTTTGCTCATTGGAATATAGGACAACGGTATTCAGCCACTGAGGAGGAGAGGCAAAAAGAAAAAGGAGGATTGTTTCCATTCCCTTTTTCTTAGAACAGGATATGAATGAGATTTTATCAAGTCAGGTCTTTGGTGTGGTAAAGCCCTGGCAGAAAAGTGTGTCCATATAGGAAGCCAATAATGTAAAATTAATATTCAATCTTAGCCTATTTTTTCTCTCTGGCCCTATATTTAAATTATTTTAAATGGCTTTTATCTCTAAATAATAGCTCTATGCAGAATTGCAAAGGCCTTGTCCTACACACTGATACTCATGATATAAGCGTTATTAAACAAATTAATTTGAAATTTTAAGTCTGTGCCATTATCATTCTTGAATGAAAAGTAGATCAGTGAGAAAATACTTCTCTAAGTCCAAATGATATTTCCTGAAGACTAAATGGCATGCGCTGGGCTGATTTCAAATGCTCTAAACATGAAGCATGAACATTGTCCAATGGATTAATTAAGGGATGCAGGGAACGTGGGCCTTCACCTGTGTCACTTCGCAAACATTGCTTCAATAGAGACTAAGTAGAAGGTCTTATAAGCCCTTTGTGACAGTAATTTGTCAAATAAAGTTATGGAAATACGTCCGGTAGTAATGTGACTCCAAAATCTGACATAACGAAATGCAGGAAACAACTCTGCTGAAGAGGTGGAAGTTCGGAGAGCAGGTTTGATGTAATTTTGCTTATGCCTATTATAAATGGCGAGGCAAAAGGAAGAATTTGTGGTGTCTCTCCTGTCATCTAGTGTGCTGAGAAAAAGGCTGAAAGTTATTATTGAATTCAATTCCCCACAGAACTTCTTGAAGGACATAATATAAATGTCACTGACTCCCTTTAAATCAACATAGCTTCTTGACTTCACTGAAGTCAAGTTGATTTACACTAGCTGATAATTTGGCTGTTTCTTAAAAGCAGGACTTGTGAAATCTAATGCTTGGTGGATTCAGACCAGCACTATTGGAAATCAGCATGACTTTCTCCATCGACTTTATTGGGCAACGGTCCTGGTGAGTTATTACCAAGTGCTTTGTCTTGCAGTGTAACGGACAACAATCAATAGTGCTCCATGACACAGACAGAAAGTCTGCTGTTACAAGAAAGATTTACCATCTTCCACCATCATACAAAACTTGCAAGTTTCCAGCCGTGTGGTGACTCTTTACATCTCCTAAGTCACCTGTCCACTTGAAAGCAGATAAAGTCTTCAGGTGATTCTTGGGAAATGCGCTGGTTCCATACTCCAATTATGAAATTAATTTTGTGGCATATATATATGCTAGATAAACATATCTTTTATTTCAAGAGTTTCCATAATAACAGAATGAGATTGATATAGTAATTTTTTTTAATGATTATGATTGAAATTAACACTGCCTTAATGTCCGAAGATTTCTTTGTTTTGTCCTTTGCATTCTACTAGGCTGACAGTATAAAGTGAAATAACTTCTTAAAATCTTAGAATCTTTTCAGTCTTAATTTTTATTGTCTTCCAAAATTCTGATGAGGAGTGGAGATTTCAGTTTACAAGGAAGATTATTGCCCAGTTCTTAAAATAGAAGATAAAACCTTTCTTAACCCAGAGATACTAGGCTTTGTGTGGTGAATTAAAACCTAAGGAAATACACGGTAAAGTATAAACCAGATAGAATGTGTATTTTATTTTGGTTTTATTTATTTATGTTGATTTTATGTTCTTATTCTTTTGATCATTATGTGAACTTGACCTCTTTGTATGCAAGTTCAACTCTGAGGGAAAATCTTTAGAAATATCTGATAGTCAAGTTGGTCTTTTTGTTTGTTCTGAATTTTTTTTGAAAGACATTAAAAACAGTAATATGAAGTTATTAGTTCTTTTGAAGACTTATTATGACAAAGTTAGAGAGCTAGCATCATTCTTCTATTCATGAGGAATAATCAATCTATCATATAGATAGGTTGGATTTTTATAAAAATCTCTATGACCATAATGAAACTTCTGAAATTGAAAAAAAAATAGTATAATTCTAATAGTTTCTTTAGGTTTGTTTGCAGTTTACATGCTCTGTGACACATGGAAACAGTTATAACGAGGTTAAAATATATGTGTATGTAGAGCTATGCATAAGCAGTTTGTGAGTAGTCTACAACATTCACTTTTCTCCCTTCAACAAACTTTTCTCTTCTCTGCAACAATCTTCCTTTTTTTATTTTTTATTTTTTTTCCCACCTGCCTTGGTGATAGACCACACTACAAGTTCAAGGTTTGGATGTCCTTTATACTTTTTTTTTCCTTTTTTTTTTTTTTGTTTACATTAGAGCATCCTCAAATGTCATTTTATTTTTCCTAGCAATGTAACACTTGTCCTGTTGAAAGGGATATTCTTTGACTACTGAAGAACAAGCAAAGACTTCTACAGAGGACACTGTAAGTAAATAAGAATATCAGTAAACTAGCTCATTTCTACCTGTTTTTATATGTTTGGTTTTAAAATGTAAACATAAGAAAAAGCAAATAGAACAGCACACCATTTATTTCCTTGCTCTTTCTTTTGTAACACTAGAAATCGACAAACACATCATTTATCTGATAAATTTCACTGTATTGCTGACAGTACTTGTACAACCACCCTTATTCGTAGATGTATTGATATAATTAAATGCCATCTCAGGGGAAAAAAATGATAATTTCACTAACTTTACACACATCTAGTTAATTAACTCATGATTCTACAGTGGGATCTAATCTGAGTCTCTCTGTGGCCTCAGCTCAGTGGAGACCCTGTAACACACATATTCAACAGGTGGTTTCTGTGATTTCATCATGGTTCTACTTGGGTGATTTTCCTATGCAGGGCTCAATTCAGGATTCACAGCTTTGTTGTTGTTAGAAAATGGAGTTAAAGGAAAAATATAGGGCTACAGGAAATCACAAGCAATACTATTTTTGTCATTATTAATGCACAACTTTTGACTCGTCTTAGTAATTCTTACCAATTAAGTTCTTGATGTCTTTGTTGTTATTGCCAAATTATTTTTGTGTCAGTTTACTACACTGAGACCACAAACTTCTGCATGGATTTCTGATCAGCCAGCACTGACCAGTAACTTGTGAACATATTGACCCTGGTCAGAGCCAAACTGCTGATCTCAAAGTTAGATTAGCCAAATCTTGTCACTGAAATGCTGATTCCCCCAGCTCCCCTCTCTAGCATTTAACACACTTGCAAATAAATGAATGTAATCCCTGGTGAATGTTTTTGAGCTTGAGAAAAGTCTGAGCTATTCACCAGCTGCCTTTCTTGACTGGCTTTGAATTCCTGATCTTCAGTCTGGACAGAGATTAGCTCTGTGTGTGATTTCTGTGTTGCATTTAGAGGCTGTTGCCTGCAGTACCTCTGGTGGCAGATGCTGCAGGTGCTGTAGCCCAGGGCAGCTCATCCCTGGGGGCTGCAGACCCAGCCCCCTGTGCCTGCTTTGGGCAAGAGGAGAGCAGCTGTGGGGCAAGGCTGGGCGTTGAGGGCCTGCTTGGCTCCCCCCAGCCAAAGGGAGGTGCAATAAGAGGACAGGAAATAGAATGGAGTTTCTGAGTCCTATGTATGGAAAATGCTGATTTGGGTGATAGCATCTGTACCAAAAATTCTCAGAGAAACAGCATTGGGATTTTTTTTTTTATTGGGATAGTCTTTGCTTTCTATTCCAGCACATTTTTAATTACTGTTGTGATTATTTAATGAGCTCCATGAATGACACCCCAAAGCGATGGTATTCCAGTCACTGCAGATGCATAGCAATACATCTTAGTTAGCAGTCATCTGGACCTTTTCAGGAGAAAAAGTAAAGCATTGTATTCCCCCATGTATAATATACTGTGGATTAGGAGTTAGTTTTATTTTCCCAAATCTGTATTACATTAATCTGTATTGTAAGAGGAAAATCCCTGAAGAATGTTGTTGGTTGTTTTTTTGTTTGTTTGTTTGTTTGTTTTTTTGGTCCAGAAAATTCTCTAATGCACAGCACTATGATATTTCAAATACTCTCATGTGTATGTGCCTTTTTTTCCTCTAGGTTTCTTGTGCATATATGTTTATTGTTACTTGAAATAGTGAGCTTCTCCTCAACACCCCCTCCCCCCAAAACAAAAAATAAAAAAGAAAGAAAAAAAAAATATATACACATTTAATCAAAAATTAAAATTTGTAGAGATACTCACTAGAACAATGAATACTGATCATTTTCTTCATTTCTTTTCAGCTACACAATATCTTGAGAACAGATCAGAGTCTCTGATTTATAAAATATAGATGGAAATGCTAATGTGATAATGCTAAAAATTCTATAATAACAGTAAGCAATATCAATAAAGATTTCACTGGGAAAGACTTCTCTGCTACCAGACAGGGTGTTGAAGAAGGCCTCTGGACAGTTATACACAGCCTGTTTGCGGGGTGTTTTGTTTAGAGGCCAGAGCGCTGGTGTGCGCACCAATGAAGCAGAGCAGGTATTGAAGCCAGAGGTGTCAGCCTAAGATAAGTGACTTTGGAGGGAGAAGGTACATCTGCCCATATGTGGTGNTTCCTCATGATAAAGTTCAAAGGGAAAAGCATGGTACAAATAGAGATTATTTATTTATTTATTTATTTATTTATTGTTATTTATTGTTATATTGTTTGGCAACCTCAGTGTCTTTTATTCCAGGCATAACTGGCACTGCATTTATGTGGTGGAGTGGAGGATTTTATATCTTTGGCCATTCAACAGCCTATCAAAAGCGTGAAATTGCTGTTTAAAAACGGCATTAAAAAAAACCTTTTCATCTTGATAGTTCCTTTAAAATGTTTGGCTTTTAAGGTTCTGTTTTTAGGCATGGATAATCTGTCTGTATTCCAGCACTGAGACTTCCCCATCCTAATCTTTAGGGCAGTAGTAGTTTTGGAGATGAAATGAAACGTGTTTGAGTAAAAGAAGGAACAGTCCTCTAGCACTTTAAGTTTTAAAAACTGGCAGCTGCTGGCAGGTATTAGGATGTTAGGCATCCGAAAATAAATCTGAAGACCATGTTATCAGGCAGACGAGAAAGTAATATGTAGATGACACAGCAATTTTAGCACATGGGGCAATTGAAAATATTCCTCACCAGCTACTTGGGCATTGCCTCCCCCTAAGCACTGTAAATGGGATGTATGTGTGGGGTGTGTCTGGAAAATTAATATTTCATAAAAAGAATGATAGATTATTGTAATGATACAATAACAGTTATTCTAATTCTTACTGGATAACATTTATATTTTTGTCTGTGATATCAGATGAACCTGTTATCTAGTACATCTCTAGAAGTAATGTAACATATTTTTTCAATTCCCTTGCTTGTCATTTATGCAAATGGTTATTTTCACTTAACTCTGTGAGCAATTCTCCTCTGCTTTAATCCCTGTACAGATCTCCATCTCTGCAGTATCACCCATACAGCAATTGCATTTACTCTTAAGAGGAATTTCTTTGCTCACCTAAATTTTTAAGATTATTTGGGTCACCTCACATAATCATCTGGATCACTAAAAATGTCATTGTCCTTAATTATATTGACTCTTTTTTCTTTTTATCATTTTAATTCTGTGAAGAAATACTGTTAGACAGTGACACTATAACATATGCACCATGCTTTCCGTTTCCTTCCCATAGCTGTAGTAGCTATCTTTTCATTATACCACATTTAAGCATTTAACTTTATAAACCACCAGTGTTTGGGGAAAAAAAAAAAAAAACAACAAACAACTCCCTATAGAATAACTTCTAATACAAGACCTTTGTGTGAATTTTTAAAGTAGTTAAGAAATGTTAATGTAATTTCTGGTTTTCTTGTCTATTCAATATTATCTACATCGTTTTTAGTAGATACAGTACAGCAAGCTTAGTACAGTACAGCAAGCAATAATTCATAGCATTTTATTTTATAATCAAGTTTGAAATATTTTTCTATTTGAAAATCATTATTCGTCCAATGAGTCTTGTTGTAATTGTATTAAAATTAAACACTATGATGAAATGTCCAGTGGGCAAGCTGTAGAATTAAAAAAAAATACTATTTTCTTGCATCTCAAACAAGAATCATCAGTTAATTTCTGTTTTTAAAACATAAGTTATATAATCAAAGAACAGAAGTAATACAGTGTGACCTATATAAACAATGTGTTATGAACTGCAGGTTTAATGATAAAAATCAGTTCAAACTGGTTCTTTGTGAATAATTAGCACTAGATCCTTTTGCTAACAAAATATTCTCCTCAGTGTGTGTAATAAGAAATATATTTGATAAACAAGTCTTGTTTAGTACTTACTTGTAAGTATATAATTTTCTCTACTAACTGAAGTCAACGTTACTGTTTTTCCATTTTTAAATCGATATTCTCAGATAGTCACATAAGGCTAATTAATATTAGCCTTTATAAATATGTCTACATCCAACATGTTTGGCAAAGGGAAAAAGAAAAAAATACTTTTTGCCATAAATACTACTAGCTTTCAAATAGAAATTTCTCTTTCCTGTCATAACACTTGTTTTTTTTTTTTTTTTTTTTTTTTTGTTAAAACAAAATTTTCCTTTTCCAAAGAGATATGCCCATCTCCTATTAATGATGAACAGGCATCACTCTGTACAAAAGCACAGAGGTATGTGATACCCTGTCCCATGTGTGTGTGTGTGGCAGTTTTTGGCAGTTTTGTGCCCTTTATCTGTAAAAAAACAACAGCCCTGGGCATTTGCATTCTCTACAGATTTTGCGAATTCTCTCTGTGCCACACAAAAAAAAAAAAATCATCTCATCTCCATT
>VXAV01003140.1:121265-141790 GCA_013399715.1 Alectura lathami | reverse complement strand
ATTCAGATTCTTTGACTAACTGAAATTTTCTTCAGTGGCTATCTGATAAATGTATAAAGCCATTAAGCTAATAAAAATCTACCATAATAAATGCAGAATAATAATTACTGCCAGATGCATTAAATTAATTAAATCTCTTCTGAATCAATTTAGGTGATAATGACTATAGTCATGTGGTTAGGATCTCTTAAAACAATATTTTATCAAACTATCTGCAGTGTGTCAAGGCAAGTATTTCATCTTTAAATTCATTCTCAAAATTTATGAGAAAAGGAATGCTTTGAATAGTTGGTTTGTTTTTGGTGCTTTGAGTCAGATCTTCTGGACATTTTTCACCACCACACTTTTCCAAGTACATTCTGTCCTGGAGTGCCTGAATATGGAGGCAGTGAAGATGTGGGATATGCTGGATAATGCTGTGTCATGTCACTGTGGACTTTCTGCATGACAGGGGATCTTTAAAATCATTTAAAGGGCATGCTGGCACAAAATAAGTTAATGGCAATTCCCTCCCTGGATTCCAACAGAGCCAAAAAGCAACTTTAGCAATTTTTCTGCCAGGTATGAGACTTTCTCATAACACGACTGATGGTAGAGGAACTCAGTTTTGGCTGGGAGTCTGGCCCCATGTCTAATGTGGTATCACTTTAATCAATTTTTACAAAAAATAAATTGTTCTATTGAATATCTTCTTTAACCTTTTACAATGAAGTAACTGTAGGAGAGGTACCTAGACAGCTACACAGAAGAGGAATTCTTTAGAGGTATAATACTGGTAAATATTTACTGTCCAGGATTTGTTGGTTTATTCTAAATTTTATGTTTTAGGTTATACTGATTTTGCTCTTGTGCTTGTTGTAGAAAATCTGGTTCTCAAATGAACACATGCCTTTTTTTTGCTGCATAATGTACACATGCACACGCACATATGAATATATCAAGATATGTAACAGAAACATCTTCTAACCATCGTAAAGCAGCAAAAGTATGTAATTCAGGAGATCATCACCTTATAAAAACATATAATCTAATGTTTCATGATCAGCTTCCATCCTCAGGTGATATGTAAGGTAGAACACTGTAAATCATTTGAGGCCTGGAAACACAGATGGATTGCCAGAGTAAATGCTTCCTTTTTTCTAGTTGTGAGAAGGACAGGAATGCAGGATGCCGTGAATTGTCTGATCCTATCCCACCTGCAAGTCCTTCCCCTATCGTTTTCTTCTTATCTTGTCCTTCACCACACACATCTGTGGAAGAGGGTATATGCTTATGGACTAACCTATACTGGCAAATTTGCAGTATTACACAGCTATTCTAAGAGTGTACAGACCAACAAACAGGCCTTCCTGGCTCACTTCTGAATGTGTCCTGTCTGCCAGAGATAGCCTCTTTACATAATCTCTTTTGTGCTGCCAGCTCCACGCAGTGTCTTTTCTGGTGGCAATCAAAGCACATTTCAAAGATGTTGCTTAATGGTGATATTTGATCAATACTTGTCCTGCATCTGCTATTAGATGTTTGCCAATATCAAAATTAAATTTTAAGTTTCTTGGTAAATGCATTGAGCCTCTTCCAATCAGGAAGTCTTCAATGAGTCTTAAACCTGGATAATCAAGGCAAATTGCTAAGCAAGGGATTTTCAAAAATTGTACGCAGATGTACCAATATACACTTATATCTATATTCACCCGAAGAACCACACTCAATGTCACTTCACAGACTCTGAAGAAAGGGAGTTTTATTTAGGAAAACCTCTAGAAATGCTTACCTGAGCCCTGCTTACCAAGTGGTGTTCTCCACCCAAGTGAAGCAATTGAGCACAAATAGAAATTCCAGTGCTATTACACAAGAAAGGACTGTGGAAGCAGCAAGAGATCATCTGTGGAGAGCCAGCATGGCATTCACTAATATACACAAGAACGATATATGACTATTTTGAGAGACCTTTCTGTAAATCTCTACTTGTCATGGAGGAAAACTAAATGCCAAAGAGTGTGCACAGTAGGGAGCAGCAAATCAGATAAGAAGAAATAGAGATATAAAAAATGAATGGCATTTGCTGAATTCCTACTGCATATAGTACTAGAAGTAATTTACTCACATTTTTCATTACATAATGATAATGATTTTATCTGCAAACCATAATTAATACATGATGGGAAGATTCCTGTGGTCAAAATGCATTATAAGCTTTCAGAGATAGGAGAAAAAGAAAAAAGAAAAAAAAAAAAAAGAAAAATACATACACACAAAAAAGTAAAGTCCATGCTGTGTTTGTTTCTAAGTCCAAGCAAAGATTCTGCTTTTAGCTACATTTTCTCAGTATTCCAAAACTGCCATACCCAGTAATCCTGTAGCGAGAAGTATTTTCCATAAATGCAAAACGTGATTGGAGAGAGAGTAAGCTTTACAGTTATAGAGTAAGAGTCCTTTTAAACATCCTACCACAGAGGAATATGCGTGCAGAAGTAGAAAGATTATTTTATTTTTATAACATTCAAAAAACATTATCAGAATAAACCTTTGTGCTTGTACTAACAGATATCCTGTATTAAGCAGTATCTTTCACTGTCATTTCATGCAGCATACTTTATGCATACTTCATTCATACTTTAAAAGTATCAGTCTGAAAGGTAACTTTTATCTGCTATGAGCATTTGATTTATTTGACATACTTTATCATGTGGCTATTTGATAGTAACATTTTAATTTAGTACCTTTTGCTTATCATTCAGTAGAAGTAACTTGACTGGCTAGCCTTTTATAATGAAGTCAGGCAGGTTACCTTTTGCTCCTCTTCATTTCTTAGTGGTGCACGTGGATTTCTGTCAGCATGTTTGCTTCTCACTTTACTGACTGTCAGAAATAATCAGCTCACTGTCTCACATTTATTCAGGTGCAAACAGAAGCTGCACTTTGCCATGTGAATACCAAGGGATGAATCTGTAGAGTATTAGACCTTTAAAGTAGTACAAACAGAGCAAGATGCATACAGAGGCATAAGCAAAGGCTGTGTTTAGTCAAAAGCTACACAAATTCTGGTTTATGCATTTACAGTTTTGGCAGATAAGTCCTGCAGCTATTCAGAAGACACAATTGTTTTTGCTATCGAGTCAAAATAAATTAAATGATTATTAAACTTTTAGTAATACATATATAGTACTTCAAGCTTTTTCTAAACAGATCTCAAGATCTAATTAGTCATCACCTTTGCATTTTGTTTTAAATAAGAGATTAACATTACATGAACAGTTTGTAGACTTCTTTATTATTGCTTAACACAAAAGGCAGGCTGCTATTTTGTAATACTAAATACTAAATTCAGGACAAGTAGATGTTTTCCTTCTCAGAGTGTTGCAATGCATGAGAGAATTAGTGTATTTGTCTAGGGAATGAGAAAGAGAGGTTAAGGCTTCTGTCCTGTATCTCTGTAAGGTCTTATCTTCAGGCCAGAAAGTACCTTGGTTGAGCAACAAAGACTAAATTTTAGATGAGCTATGTAGGATCTTATGTTAATCATCTCACTTATCTACCTTTTCAAGCCCCTTCTGATTATACTATTTGCTTGAAAATATGGTGGAGCCCTCTTACTTTTATGAGTTTTATTAGTGAAAAAAAAATACAATAGCATTGGTAAGGCTAGATGTCTAGAAATTGTACTAATATATTAGGAATTCACAAATACAATGGTCAAATCATTTTTATAATTTAAATTGGGTTGATATCTTAATGAATGAATAACTGTAGTGAGCTACTTCAACTAGTCAAACCACTAACTGAATACACCCAGTAATCAAATCAGGTAGCAGCTTCAGTTTTGCTTCAGGTATGAAACCCATTTTACATTTCAACACCTTAAGTAGCTCAATATTTAGCTGAGTAAAAGTAGCAAGTAAAATGGGTAAGCAAATGTACCTTCATTAAACTTCACTCTTTTACTGATACGCTGTTTTCATCCCTCTAACCACCACCCAGCAGGTAAAATGTGGAATTTACCAACCATGGTTCTTTGAGAGGACGCTTCAGGAGCTTTCCAACAAACAAATGCTGCTTCCCTCCAGCACATTGAGGGAAAAGTTGAGCCAAGCCCAGCCTGAAAAGCATCCACTGGTGCTCCTTCCCAGTGCACTGACCAGGGGTAGGCATGCACATCGTCACTGAAAGCACGCGGCACAGACACTCCTTGTAGGCAAGATGTGTACTTAGGAAAAATATGGTAAGACACCAAGGATGAAGAGATTGACCTCCTTCTGCTTCCATGGTCTGACTTCACGGAATTGGGGATGGCTGATGTAATGGCTCTTGATGTTCATTGACAGTCATATCCTTTGAACACTGAAGTACTAGTTAGAATGAAATTTTAATGAATCTTGGCTGACTGGCCAAGCCAGCTACAGAGGTACTTTCTTGTCAGTATTTTGGAGTTTAAAAGAAAATACCTGACCTGCCATTTTGTTTTGACCCTGAAAATGCATGACTTTTCTCTTATGACTCAATCTTTCTAATCAGTTGAATCCCCACTCCCTGGATACAGTCAGCATTGTACCACGTTATCTAACTGGGCAGGAGCCAGGTGCCCATAAGAAAGCAATTCTAGCAGCCCATTAGGGCAGAATCCCAAACCCAGAGTAATAGGCTGATGACTCCTTGTATTGTATAAATTAGCTTTCTTAGAAGCACACTCCAAAAATCCAGTATGCTGGACAAAAAAATACTCATGCCTAAACAATAAGATAGGAGGGAAACAATAAATTTTGTCCCTCAGGAGATAATTTGTGAACCAAAGCTGCAGATAGGCATCTCCTGTTCAAACTATAGAGTTCCCTTTTTTCATATACAGGTTAACATAGAAGAATGAGATCTCTATTGCAGAGCATGGATGTTTTTGTTTGTTTGTTTGTTTTTCTGATTTTAAATTACAATTTTTATTCCCCTGCAGAAGCAGGAAAAGAGACCCAAAAGCCTCCTCTTCTTGGTCAGCTTCCTATGTATTGGAACCCCAGGGTCAAATTTCTTCTTGTGCTGGACACTCCTGTTCAAGAAATTGGGTAATCCCTCCTTTTGTTCATGGGGAAATAATCACTCTGCTAACCTGATTTTGAAGTTTTTGCATGACGAATGTAAAGGGTATATACATGTGGATCTGCAGTGGTATTGGGCATAAATGGCAGTCTAAGTCTAAACAAGTTCAATAAAATATTGTAACAGTTTTCTTAGAAAACAACAACAAAAATAAAAATTGTTTTGATAGTAAAAAATTGTGCTTAGAAATCTGATTTATTTCTGTTGTACTTGGGGGAAAAACAAACAAACAAAAAACCCAACTAAATATCCAATGACTAAGATGACTGTATTTAATTATATATGGCTTAAAATGTGTTACAGACCTCTGTATCTATCTCCTCCTCCCGTTCTCCCTCTCTTCCTAGAGCATGACACTTTCTTGCCCAGTACTGCTGTGCTCTGCTGCCAAGAATACCTTTCCCACAACCTAACAGTTTCCTTTGACCCCTCCTGATTCTGCTGACCAAATCGGTTAGTTAGATGCAGACATCAGGGTAGAAGAGGTGAAAAGGAAGTAATCAGTAGTGGAATTGCCCATGTTTCTAGCACAAGTTTGGGGTTTTATAATGAATACACAGAGAAAACTTCCTTAACTTCTTATCTTTTGTAAAAACACGCTGCTGAAGACTGTGTGGATGAAAGAAATTACTATTGCTTAACAGTCTTTTTTGATTCCATCATTTAGAAAATTAAAATTGATTTTTTTTTCCTTCTCTTTCCATGTAAGACTGAAAGTGCAGTTGTTTTGACATGGTTTGAGACTATTCATTATCCTCATTATGAAAGTACAGCGAGATGTGGATTTCAAGAGGTATAAAAGTGCTTTGAGTAGTAGATGTCTTTAAGAAAGGCATAATCTCCATGGTTTTCTATCAAAATGATGATAATTGAAGCATTATCTAAAATTGACCACTCTGTAGATATACCTTCCTTCTCTCTGGGTTATGAAACCTCTTGCTATGCTCTAGACATAACAGAAAATACTAGTACAAAACACTAGTACATTGGGATCAGTATGGTCAGTATTTCCTCCAGAATCTCCAGCACATATCAAAACTGCTGGATTAGCCCAGATTTGCTACTTCCACCCTCAGCTTAAAAAAAAAAAAAAAAAAAAAAAAAAAACCAAAAAAGGGGGCAGCTCCCCATACTCTGTTCAGTCATGGGAGGCCTAAACAAATGTAGCTTTAACATTTTAAAAAAAAGTTCTNAGGACTGGTTTCTCTGAAGCCTTTCAAAACACTGGTTATGGCAGCAGGAGAGAGTGACATAAGGCTGTGCTGCCAGTTAGGAAAAATAAGCAGCTTGGATAAATTTGCCCTGGGATTTTGAGATCTCCATTGTTCCCACTGCCATTAACCACAGGTGCAGAAGTCTAATAAAATAGATTGTATTACTTTGTGTATAATGTTTTTTTCCCGTTAATAACTTTTTACAAATACATGCATTTTATCATATCAACACTTTTACAGTGCCTTTTTACTCATAAAAGAGTAAAGAGCATCAAAAATATTATTTTTTTGTACTAGGCTACTTAATATGTGAAGGCAGGTAATTCACAAGACTGCACACAAATCTCTACTAATTTGAACATTCCTGTATCACATAAGATTCTTTTGGAGAACAATGACTTCTAAGAAACAGATTTTTACATTCACTACTGGCATTGGAATAATAATGGGAAATATGCAGGAGAGAACATTTTAACGACCATATTTTGAATTTGAAGAAGTATGGTTTCAGAACAAAATTCATGTGATTGATAACTGTTTTTAAAATTCTGTTGTAATAGTCTCTACTGTATTTATACCAAAGTAATTTTCAATAGGATAAATTAGCATTTATCAGCCTTGACATGGCCTTATTGAAAGTTCAAGCAATAATCCAGCTTAAGAGTTGCTTAAATTTTTAAGAGCAGAAGTAAGATATTTGGAAGGTGTGTGNACTACAGTTTCCATTTGGCCTGTTTTCTTTCCAGATTTATATTTTGAAGTCCCTGAAAATGTGATCATTTACTGAAGCAATCTTCTCTAACTAAATATAGCACAGCAGAGTGAGATAGAGAGGGATACTGTGTGCGTGTGAGAAAGTTCATAGCTTGAATAACTGTGCAAAAGTAGATACAGATTCAGTACAATGAAAAGACTCTGTGGAGCGTTACTAACCATCACTTGTTTCACAGCTAAGTGCATTAAATAACAGATTTGGGTAGTTAATAATTTTTGTATCAGTTTTAAGTTAAAAATGAAGAAATGATTAACCAATAAGGAAGCAGGACTCACTAGTAATACATCTTAACTCTGACTGTGATTTAGGTAAGTTTGGATGATTATTTTTTTGGAAACAAATTAAAAGCGTACATGCTACCTGCTCATAGGCATATAGGTGTTCATCTTTATATATTTTATTCAGCATTGTTTTTCTTTTTAGTTTTTGTTACCCTTTAAACTGTATGTACTGCTGACAGGATGGAAACTTTTACCTGAACCTTCCTGTTTACCCATTACAGTGTAAAAAGAAGATTTAGTCAAGGTCAAACAGTTCATTAAGCAATTCATAGGGAAGAGCCCACATCCAGCATACTGCATGAAGCTGGAGACTGTGTGACTTCATTACTCACACTTGCCCCACAGCAGGAAAATGGGGACCTCATTAGTGCTCCTCAGGAGAATGACTTCCAAACTGGAACAACTCCAGAAAGTCAAGGTTCTTAATTAACAACAGTCAGCTGTCCTATAAGAATGCTGCGAGTCAGATTCTGAGATTTAAGTGTCTGATTACTTCTTTTATCCAGTTGAAATCCATAGAGACATTTGTAGAACTGATCACATAAGCATAATAAATTTCAGCCCTAATCAAAAATGTGACTGAAATTCCCTTCTAATGACTTGCATGTAAATGTAGTTGCTTATATAATTTTAGATTTATACTACTATCCACGCCACATTAAAAATCCATAGTAATAAGACAACTTGGTAGTGCTTTAACTTTGAAGCCATTATTTAAAGAGAACAAGAGAAAATAACATGTAGTCATTTCCCCGCGATATCCTGGTTTTACTGAAATAAATTAGCTTAGTAAGGAAGTTTGTAAAATCATCAGTTTTAGGAAATGCAATGCCTACGTCTTCTGCTCTGTGAAGGGTTTACAAGCCGTTTTGCCTTTTACTTGCATGCAGAGCCCACAATATACAGAGATAATTTGTTCGTGGGGTGTTGGCTCCAGGATGAAGCATGAACAATGCAGGAATACATTCAGGCCATGTCCCTGTACAGCATAGCCACACGCTTTTTACGCAGGATATTGTGCAGTAGCTACATGTGCAAAAGAAAACGCATGGGGCCATCCATAGGAAGCACGGGGATTTTTTGCTATTTATGTGTTTCTGTTATGCCATAAAGAAAACAAAAGCATTGCTCTCATTTTAATTTCCCTTTACATAGTCATTTTCCACTTAACAAACAAAAACCTACAGTGACATTTCCATGCAGTGCCATACTGTAAAAGATTTACTTTTCTTAGCCTGCTCATTGAGTCTGTCTTTCCTCATTCTGTGATATGTAGTGTAAAAGAAAGTAGTTAAAATTTAAACTAAAAAACATTTTACATCAGCACTACAAATCTGAACTGTCTTTCAAGTATTGTTCACCAGAGATGGTAACTCAAATGTAAATTTCAAGCAGTTTACAAAAGAAAAAGCCAGTTATTTTGCATAGTCAGTTACACAATATTTAAAAACAATATTCTACTAATTCTTTGGCTCCTAATGTGACATCTCCAGTGTTGATGGTTAATATAGCATTTGTTCATACAAATCCACTTTGCAATCACTAAACCACATGGATTACTATCTGGTTGCATATATGCATATCTAGAAATCTTTGTTAGTCACCCTCTATATTTAAGCCACAGATAGAACAATGTAATGCAGGGAACAAAGTTGTTAAAGACTATTAGGTCTCAGGAATGCTGAACCTGAAAATATTATTCATCTTCTCTAAGAAAAATAAGGAAGCTTTACATCACAATCTTGCAACTGTATTTTCTTCTTTGTAGCACAGACACAGTATTACCAAACATAGTAAGAAAAATGATGTAATAGTGGCAGAGTAAAAAGGAAGGTAAATGAATGCTTGCAAAGTTGAGTGTGGCTGTGTTAGGATAGTATTTGAAAAAACCTGTTGAATTTGCACCAGAAACAAACAAACCAACCAAAACAAACAAAAACAGAACAGAAATCCCACAAACACACACACATACACAAAAAAAAAAACCAATGTACAAAGGACTACTAGTGTACGCTTTCCCTTCCAGTTCCCAAGAAAATAGTGCTCTTTGATTAGATGATCCACCTGGGCACCAGAAACCAGCACAAATTTGAGATGACACTAAGACTGAAGCGGGTGAACAATTTCTTAGAATGGCACTGAAAAGAAAGGCGTTGTGGTTAAAGATGTGGATGATGCTTAAGTCTTGAGCAAGACTCAAATCTCAGTCCTTGGTTGGTTTGGTTTGCACTACAGCCACTGCAGACTAACCGGTTACAGAAGGTTATGAATGATCACTTTTTCTTACATTTAACTGTTTCTCTATTCGTAATACAAGATGCTTGGGACAAAGCTTTCTTCATATATTCATGTACAGCCTTGGATGTTGATTAGAATAACAGCCTGGAGGGAAAATTGTTATGGAAATAATAAGCAATACTTGAAGGAGGCATCTCCAGAACAGCTTTATGTGGAATGGACTTGGTTCATGTTGATTGGCAGCATACTGGTGGTATAAAATAAATTGTAGTGAGTGGTTTCACAATAAAAAATCAAAGTTAATAACATACATAATACCAGGATGTAATTTAGGGGAGTTGATGTATTTCAGGTGGTCACACAGCTGCATTTTATTTATTTATGTAAAGGTTATTGCTACATACAATTCTAACAGTCACTTGAAGTAACAGGATTAAAACTTGTCAAAAATCAGGCCAAGTGAGTTTTAAACCACATTAGTGGTATCATTTACCGCTCAGATTTCTGACTTACCGGGTAGAAGGGTAGCATGAATTTGTAATTGTAAGTATATATGATTACAGCTGTGTTCTTGGAAGGAATAAGAGGGACTCATTGTACAGCAGGCCATTCTGAAAAAAAGAAAAAAAAAAAAAAATAGAACAGTGAATATTAGCAATGCCTGTTGATCTTGTTATTTTGTTCTTACTGACTTCATAAAAAGTGAGAGAAACTATCATTAAACCATGATACATGAAATCTCTTAGACATATATATAACTTTAAAGAGAGATACCCTTAACACTTTCGACATGTGTCCAATTTAGCACCCCTCCATTGCCTTCAATTTGTTTCATCAAAATTTGAAATTGTAGTGAAAAAAAGGGAAAATACAGTAGGTTATATATATATATGTATTTTAGTGAAGCAAAGGGCCAACACAGTTTATATATTTGATTGAAAGCATTGTGTCTGAGTAGACTGAAAAAAGGTAAAAGTTAATTGCTTATCAGTGTTAGCTTATTTCTACATGAATGAAAGTCAAAGCAAAATAAGGGGGGGGGGGGAAATGAAAAGGCAATTTTATTTAAATGATACTTGAAATAGATTAACAAATATAGAGAGAATAAAAATGATGAAAGGGAAAAAAAATTCCACTTACATTTATAAATTCTTTTCTAGATAACCTTTGTCTTCAAACATTATGTTTTTAAATATTTTGTGAATAAATTCAAGCTTTTTTTTTACACAACACTGATGTCTAATAGCATTTGTAAAGTCGAAACTGAAAAATCATGGAATCAAAGAATCATAGAATCATAGAATGGCTTGGGTTGGAAGGGACCTCAGAGATTATCTAGTTCCAACCCCCCTGCCGTGGACAGGGCTGCCAGCCACTAGCTCACTAGATCAAACTGCCCAGGAACCCATCCAGCGTGGCCTTGAACACATCCAGGGATGGGGCATCCACAGCTTCTCTGGGCAGCCTGTGCCAGCGCCTCACCACTCTCTCAAGGAAGAATTTCTTCCTGATGTCCAACCTAAACCTCCCCTCTTTCAGTTTTTGACCCTTCCCCCTTGTCCTACCATTATCCACCCATTCAAAAAGTCGGTCCCCCTCCTGCCTGTAAGCTCTTTTCAAGTATTGGAAGGCTGCAATGAGGTCTCTTTGGAGCCTTCTCTTTTCCAAGCTAAACTGCCCCATCTCCCTCAACCTTTCCTCATAGGAGAGGTGCTCCAGCCCTCTGATCATTTTGGTGGCCCTCCTCTGGACCCGCTCCAACAGCTCCACATCCCCTCTGTACTGGGGGCCCCAGGCCTGGACACAGCACTCCAGGTGAGGCCTTCCAAGGGCAGAGTAGAGGGGGACGATCACCTCCCTCTCCCTGCTGGCCACCCCTCTCTTGATGCAGCCCAGGATGCCATTGGCCTTCCTGGCTGCAAGAGCGCACTGCCAGCTCATGGCCAGCTCTTCGTCAATCACAACGCCCAAGTCCTTCTCTGCAGGGCTGCTCTCAAGGAGTTCTTCTCCCAGTCTGTACACGCACCTGGGATTGCCCCGACCCAAGTGCAACACCTTGCACTTGGCCTTGTTGAACCTCATCAGGTTCTCGTGGGCCCACTTTTCCAGCCTGTCCAGGTCCCTCTGGATGGCATCCCTTCCTTCAGGGGTATCAACTGCACCACTCAGCTTGGTGTCATCAGCAAACTTGCTGAGGGTGCACTCGATCCCACAGTCTAAGTTGTTGATAAAGATGTCGAAGAGCACCCGTCCCAAGACGGACCCCTGGGGGACACTGCTTGTGACCGGCCTCCACCTGGACATAGAGCCATTGACTGCAACCCTTTGGCTGCAACCCTCCAGCCCGTTCTTTATCCAGCGAACAGTCCACCCATCAAATCCACATCTCTCCAGTTTAGAGATAAGGATATGGTGCGGGACCATGTCAAAGGCCTTGCACAAGTCCAGGGCTTGCACATCCGTCACCATCCCTTGGTCCACCGATGCCGTCACTCCATCATAGAAGGCCACCAGACTGGTCAGGCACGACCTGCCCTTGGTGAAGCCGTGCTGGCTGTCTCAGATCACCTCCTCATCTCACATGTGCCTTAGCATCTCCTCCAGGAGGATCCACTCCATGATCTTTCCATGCTGATGGAAATATTCAAGCTGATGGAGCTAAAAGCAGTAAACATATTTGTTGTAATTTGTCTGATTTTGTTGCGAATCTGACTGAGATTGTCATTCCTTACATTTATTGCTATGAAAGTTGTGAACATAGTTGGAGAATAAAGCATTAGGACGTGTTGAATGTGCCTTTTTATAACTACCCATAGTAGTCTTCTTTTCATTGGCATTTATTTTGACATTTCATCCAGAACATTTCATGAAAAAAATATATATATATATCTTCTTTATAGTAAAACAAAAATGCATGGCAAGTTCCTCTGGGGACTTTTTCACCATTTTCTTCCTATTTTTTTTTCACATGTCATTTTTTGAAGTATAATATTACTTTTAAAGGCACGGTTTAGCATATGGTTTTTATGAAACCAAAATTCAGTGAATCTTCCTGTGGACTCAGAGGCACATAGGACAAACTTGTGAGTGTTATGGAATGCGAATTTTTGTAAAGACATTGTCATATTTATAAAAATTGGTAATGACGTTTATTTATACTTTATGTGTTTACACATAATATTTAGTATTTCTGGCAAAAGTTTTTGAGAATTTGAAAATCTAGAGGTGTCAATTTTCCTTTCCTTTAATACTTAAAGGTTATTTCTCTCTTCAGTGAGGCAGATACTTTTCTATTTCTTCCTAGTTGAGAAAGCAGCAGTTACACACCTTCGTTAAAATATTAGAGGGAAATACAGCTTGTTAACTCTAAATTTATGTGAACATTTTGCATAGCTTTAGGAGATATGACTAGGATTCATCAAAAGAAACTAGCAGAGAAACATGTTCAATACAAGGATCTAATTCTTCATGTAATGAGCAATTAGGCTGTGGAAGTTTTGCTCAGAATGCTGTGAGCGTTCAAAGCCAATATAGGTTTTTCAATCAACCTGACAATTTCTTGAAAGAGAAACCCAGCTGAGGGTCATTAAACACTAGAGAAATACTCTTAAGTGTTTGAGGGAATTCCCTGGACTGCAGCATTTTGGGGAATGACAAAACCTGGTGGCTGTATTACTTGTTCTCTCCTCATATTCTTATCTAGATAGTAGAAAACTCCCATTGATAAGACATCAACTAAATTTTTTGATCAGACCAAGTGTCCTTCCTCCTACTTTGTTAAGACCGTAATTTTTTTAAGGCTAGTAAATCATAGTAAATTCTTACTTTGTAATAAAATTAAAACAGTATTACTTTTAAAATTAACAAAATAATATTTTGTTTTATAGAAAAATTTATAGAAAAACATTTCTAGAACAATTTCAATATACTGGATATTTTCATTTTCTAGATTAAACAGTACACAGTGCTTAAAATTCAGTATGTTTTATGTAGCTCAGTTAGGTTGATAATGTAAGTCAGTGGTATGTTTTTTTCAGTTTCTCTCCTGGAGCAATGTCCCCAAGAACATCAGCAGCAAAATGACATGGTGACTTAAAAATTCATTTCTCAGAAACATAACTTTTGAAATTCACTTTTTATTAATGTTAATTAATATTTTTCCTAATGCAAAATCCTGTATAAGAACAAGTTTTTGCAGCAGTTAATGAAAATAGAAAGTTTCTACAAGGATATTAGAAGCCAATAAACATTCTACTAAATTAATCCAATATGTTAAATGGAAGAATCTATTAGAAATTCATTTAAATCCAGTGTTAACGCTGTGTGAACATTTCTGATGACTATTTGGCAATGTCACAGGTTTATCATTACATTCTAAGTCTTGGAAAGTAGAAGGTAAAGATAAAGATACATTTTTATTCTGTGTTTTGGAGAGGATATGTCTTAAGACTCCTCAAAATACTGATATCTTTTTTTTTTTTTTTCTGCTTCTATGAATATGAAGTCTGTAGATGGTTTTCCCTAAATCTGAATCTAGCCACAGCTGTTCATCGCTATTAAGAGAATGAAGAGATGGAAACATAGCCAAAGGAGTTAACACAAAGTCAAAACCCTGAAAATTTACTTTAAATCTAGTTATGAGGACAAAGCTATGCCTAGTTGAGGTAGCTCCATCAGAATGTCCCAGACACCTCCAGGTTTCTTGGAGATGTATGATTTCTGTCTTTACTTCATTTGATATAAATATTTTTAATTTTCTCCTTCAGTGCTCAGCATGTATTCTACTTCATACAATGGGAATTTTCTTATGTATCTACAATCCACACATGCCTGGCAATACATCTGACATTCTTATACATTCTTATACAAACATAGACTTTCATGAAGGTTGAAAATATCCCCTCAGTGCTCCCTTTATGTGATACAGAAACAGAATATTAAAAAAAAAATTATAGTAATCAAATTTACTGGACTGCAGACAGCTTACTAAACTTCTAATTAAGTCAATATTATTTTTGTCACACGTAAGTGTAACCAGCAGCAGCTTGATAGGTGCCTGGGGGCCAGGAAGGCACTAGTGCAGCTCGCAGACCTCACCTGAGCACCAGGGAGAGGGCAAGATGCTAGGAGGAGCAAACCTGCAACTAAGGACAAGAAAACCCGAGAAGAGGCAGGGACCCACCACAACACTGCACCCACCCACTCTTGGGATGGAAGCAGTTTATTGCAAAGCCCCCACCCACAACATCCTCGAAGAAGGCTGATGCTTTGACCTTGAGGCCAGAACTTGGGAGTGAGCGTGACAACAGGCAACAGTGGCAGGTACCAGTAAGTTTTTTCTCATTATGATTTAAATTTTATTATTAATGAGGCTTTTCTTTCCAGTTAGATTATTTGGGCAGGTAGCTGCTTTAAACACAAATTGGGATTGTTGGCTCCATATATATTGTGTGTTCCCTTTTGTTCGTTATAAGATATTAAAATTAAGGAGTCCAGCATTAAGTACCCAGTATTGGCCCTTTGTCACAGATGAGTAAACTATACCATGAGTCATACAGAGAGTTTGTACTAAATCTAGGATTAGAGATTGCTGGTTGCTGCTTCAGTCTAGCTCATTTCTTTGTACTTCTTTATATGTTTACATAAAAAGTTATAAAAAATAGGATGAAGGAACAATAATACTTTCAATAATAAAATCATACAGGAAAACATATCATCCTTTATCTCTTTGTTGTTTTCTAAGAAAAAAAATTAAAGCAATCAATATTATAACTGGGAGAGTAGAATGACAGAAATTGTAAAGCAGAAATCAAAATCAAAAATGTTTCTTTATCACAGCATTCAATGCTGTTAAGCATGAAGATATATAAGAGGCCTGAAAGGGAAAATGGAGTAATGATTGCAAGTTTCAAAAAACTCCTGCATGATTGAAAAAATGTTGAAAAGACAGGCTGAGTATGTTAGGAACATTTTATTCCATACAGAGTTGTCACTGATAGCAAGCAAAGAACTAAATATAAATTTAACATTGTAGATGATTCATATTCTCTATGCATAGTACTATTTTTCTTGTTTAATGCAGACAGACCAGCACATACCAAGATGTCCCCACATACACAAGAGATGAACAGAAGTTACATCCAATTTCACAGAGTAAAACTGCCCACATTCTGGAGAGGCACGGAAGACAAGTCTCGTTCTGTCACTCAAATCACAGGGCTGAAACCCAGGGCTGTTCCCCACACCGACCTTCACTGAGATATCAGTGTACATAACAGATGGCCACTACCAGCATGTGCTGTACAATTCTGACACTTCACAATAAGCGCAGGTGCAAAGTGCCAACCCTCCGTGCTAGTTCTAGGCAGATTTGGCCTCAGGGAATGATCCTGATTTTCTCCAGTCAGAAGAGTCAGCACCAGTAGTTTCAGCTGAGTTATCACCAGAGACTTGGTGTGAAACCATCCTTCTCCTTTGTTCATTAGGGGAATTTCATCTGAGCATTAAAATGTCATCATTCTCTAAAAGTGAACTGAGCTCTTTACTCTTGCAGCTTCAGTTGCTGGAGCTATTAAATACAATTGTCCAAAAGGTTTCGGTGAATTTTACCTGAGATATTACTATTTTCCACAAGTGTTCTAGAAGAAATAATGATAATTTTATGGATTAATTCAGTATCTTAACTTTGGTGCACATTTACTATAATCAAAATCTGTCTTTCAACCCATATTGATGAAATGTTTTCACACAGGCAAGATAATCGTGTCAGAATTAGGAATTAAAAATGAAATTGTTATCAGTGATGAGACGTATAAAAATGGATTTTCCTTTACAAATGCAAGAAATTAAGAATTTAATTTTTGTACCTTTCTATTTTATCACAGCCTTTTTGTCCTACTGATTTCAATTTTTTATTCTTATATTCCAGAAATTGTAAATGATAACAGTCTTGGTTATATGAAGTTACTTCTAGAACTTCTGAAGTGCAAAAACTTACCAATACAGAATTACGGGAAGTTGGCTGTAAATAGATCAGACAATATAATCTGGGTTGGCATGTCTTCACCTCTTATTAACTTATATGATATTTAACAGCGTATTGGTATAGTCCGTAGTTCTTCCCTACTAAAGAAATGTGTGCCTACAATCTATGGAATGTTTTACAAGAAATAATAATAAAAATAATAAAATCTTTTTCCAACAATAAATCGTGATGTCCAGTGGGATATGTTCTTCTCAAGAACATTAAAAGTCTCTGCCAGACTCCTTATCCCTTTAACATTTGCAAAGTTTTTGTTTCTGTCCTCATGAGTCCTGCTGTTTTCTTTAAGGTTGGAAAGGGTAAATGTTGGTGCAAACTCATTTTCATTGAAAATACCAAGTTGATCGCAAAATAATCTAAGAACAAATACCCAACACTCCAGAACATGTATTTAGCCATATTCTGTTTCAGTGTATATTAAACGAAAGCCACAGACGTATTCTCATGTCTAAGGCCATATCCTAGCCTTTAAGAGGTTACATAGTTTGGTTGAGAAGTTTGGGTTGGAGAATTTTATTTGTTGTGATTCATTGTTGACTAACTTGGAAGGTAATTTACCTCTAACTCTCTAAGTACGGTTTTGCTTAATTGAGAGAAAAATGAACTTGAAACAAGACTTTCGTTCTAAGTAACTGTCAGCATTACTTTGTAAGAGAATTTGTCTGACTCTTGTATCTCACTTTCATAGATGTTATGAAATGTTACACCTGGTTCAGTAAAATCAATAACTTTACAAAAAAAAAATGATGGTTTATTGTAAAAGATGATTACTTTTGATTACTTCAAGGACAAAGAGGTCAAAGAGAAAGATGCAGAGAAATCTGATAGATATGATGAAAGAAATCAGCCCCTGTGAGTCTGCCACACAGAGGAAAGAGAGAAAGGAGACAGCTCTGTGGCCAGTCTTGGTCTCATCTCTTTGATGCCTATATGCACCTCTGAAAGAGCATTAAGGAACTTGCTCCAAAATAAGATGAAGATTGACAATTACTCCAGAGTAATTGTCTTCTCCTGAAACAATGGATTCCACTATAAGGAAACAAATGCACACCTTAAGAGTTACTATTGTTTTTTTTTTTTTTTTCCCAGACACCTCAGCCACAGAACCATTATACCTTCTTCATGCTTTCTTGTTATGGCTACAGTCCATGGTAGTATTGGGAGTCTCAATGTGAATTTAGGGTGCGTTGAGCTGGGAAGACCTTTCATGTTGTCTCAGCCTGGGGAATTCATTTGGCTTGAGCTCCTCAAGGAAAAGAACCTTTGCTGCATTCAATGAGTCCTGAGTAAGAGTAGCTTTCAAATAAGCAAAATGGCACATATTTAAAGCAATATAACATTGTAATTTTTCATATAAGATCAGATTTTTAAAGGCAGTTTGGCACTCAGAACTCCAGCGAAATGCCAAGGCAGAGCGTACTACCACTGACTTCAACAGGGCATTAAGTGATTTTGAAACTAAATCTCACCAAGTTCTTGCTTGCATCATCTTAAAAAAAAAAAAAAACTTATTGTCAAATCTAAGAAGTTGTTTCCTTGCAGACATTTCCATCAGTTCCATTGACTTACAAAACATCTCCTTAACTAGCCCAGGCTGGAAGTGATTCAGTCCAGCATGCTGAAGCTGATTATCAAGAATAAGAACCATCTGTTCCCAGCCTCCTGGAGTCTCCTCACTGGTACCTGGGCTCTCCTTTCTCTTCTGGACCCATGGTGGGGGAAGTATCACCTGGGCTGCAATGACTAGAAAACTGTGTAGCAAAAGTTTCTTTATATGTGCAAGGCTTGCTCCTGTTGAAGGCATAGCATATTGCTGAGATTACTGAGAGGAGTGAGACTACTTCAGTTCAGAAGCCTAAGATGTTCGTCACAATTGTAATGTATGTATAAGTAAGTGGATATGATGTTTTTGTATTATAAAGGCTAAGTGTTTTTTTTTTTCTATAAACCTAATATTTTACTCTCATTTGATATTTTATGTTATTGTGAAGTTTCTTCTGCACTTTTTTCCTTGATCTGTAAGTCATTGAAAAAGTTACGACTTCACTGCTTTTTTTTTTTTTTTATAATTTTATTTGTAAAGCCACCCTGTTCCATTTTTTTTTTTTTATATTTCAAGATAATAAACTCATTTTAGTGATTTGGGCCTCTTCAGTTTGTTTATCCAGGACCTAGGAATATAAAATGCACATACTTTCTTGTTTATTTGTCTCCTATTTTATAACTTACAATTTTCAAATCTGTTTTTATCTTCACTTTTTCAAAAGATACTCATGAAAAATAAGCACAAATATTTGCTTATTTGGGTGTTGGGGGCTTTAAGTGCCCAATGAGTGTAAGCATGGGTAAAAACAAAGACTGGTAGTTTAAGATAGTCTATACATGTATTCAGGTAACACATTTCAGACAACTGTCAGCATATTAGCCAAAAGTTAATTTTAATTCAGCTATTGAAATACATTTTCTCTTAATGCTTTATTTCTTTTATTAAACGTTATTGCTAGTTTTCTGGTATTGACGTACGCTTAAAAATGCTGTATCATCATAAGTTCTCATGCTATATTCAGACTTACTAAATGACATGGCTAGCACTGCTGAAATGAAATTGTGGTGAAACAAGGTTGATAGTCTGCTTTTAAAAGGTGTGGCACTAGATCAGAGTTCATCTAGTAAACCCTTTACTCTGAATGATCAACTGACGACAGGATTTCAGCATCATAATTTGTCCTGAGAAGGTAACGTATGGGCTCGACCTGAGTATATTTTACAGAACCTTTCATTTTCATGGCTCGCCACTGAAGCTTACAATGGAGATATTTTTCTTATTTGCTACTAAGATTTTTCTGGTAGAAACATGTTGTCTTATGCTTCTGACTTTGAAGAAAGAGAATTCAGTCTTGATTATAAACTTCAAAGTTCATTTTTTAAATACTATTTTCTCCCATGGAAATAGTTCATTAAAACTTCTAGGATAACAATATGTTCCTCTTCTGCTCCTTGAATCTTTGATGCTTCTACAAAGCATGCATTGTTTACAAAGGACTGTTGCTGGATTGAAGCCTTGGAAGTATATGTCCTTATGTCAGTTAAGTGTTGAGGTTTACAGTCTTCTGTTTAAACTTATCTCAGTGGTCATGATTGCATATGTCATTCTTTAGACTTTTTCTAAAAAGGCTGTCTGTGTGGAGCAGCTGTTCATCTCATTTTAGAAGATATGCAATTTTACTAGTGAATGCAGTTTACAGATGCCTAGAAAGCTGTGAAGATAATATTTCAGTGTTAGAAGAATTTTTTTCCCTTCTGTAATTGCAAGGCTATTAGATGTAG
Source organism: Alectura lathami (assembly GCA_013399715.1). Classification (NCBI taxonomy): domain Eukaryota; kingdom Metazoa; phylum Chordata; class Aves; order Galliformes; family Megapodiidae; genus Alectura; species Alectura lathami. The sequence continues at coordinate 121,828 of VXAV01003140.1, read as the reverse complement.
ATTTATTTTACAGTTTAAGTATGAATCTCATATTGGCAAAGTGATATATAAATGTGGAAAGATGTATCAAATCAGGAGCATATTAGAGACACAACTGTGACTCACACGAGTCAAATGGTCTTTTGAATGCCTAATTCAGAAAGGAAGAAACCAAGAGCAGACCTGTGCTAATTGCTCAAAAGGCACAGATTTAACTCTTGAATTCCTAGGCACCAAGCAAATGCCTGGTTTTGGCATATGGGTATGCGTAGTGATGCTAACTCTCAGATGGGAAGAGTCACCCTTTGAATATTGACTTCATACCATATGATTACATGAGAGTTTGTGCTCTTCTTTTTCTCTTAATCCCTGTGTGTTCTTAAGCAGCACAGTTGCTTTAAAATAATTAACAATGAATCACTGAATGGTTGAGGCTGGAAGGGCCTTTGGCCCAACTCTTTTGCACCCTTCCTTTACATATTTATAGACATTGATGAGATCTCTCTCTGGATAGGCAGCAAATTTAGAGAACCTTTGGTAAAGGCAATATGATGCTCAGTTAATAATTTTACACAATGGGAATT
>VXAV01003140.1:85859-103835 GCA_013399715.1 Alectura lathami | reverse complement strand
GTCTTTATATGCAGCACTTATGATTTATAAACATTTCAGGGAAGAAAAGCACCAAACATTCTACTTTCAATGATCATACTATCTTCAAAACCAAAAATATATTTTGGCATGGATTTTTGGAAAAGATTGAAGGTAAAGTATTTATTCGCTCTGACTCCTTATTTGCATTTCAAAAGACTTTTTAGTTTTCTTTACCATATTTCTTTCCTAAGCTATCTTCTAGTGTTGAGGAAGGAATGAGTGATTAAGATATTGGCCTGGTTTTGAGAGACTTGAATAATTTCTGTATAACACTGAAGTTATTACTACTTTGGCTTCTTTTCAGATCATTTGCTATGAAGTCAACTTATGTCATGACAAACGTTCTCTAAAGTCATAGGAATGAGAAGCGATTTAAACCATCTATAATCTTAGAATGTCTGGCAACCTATGTGGTCAATAGACTCATTGTTCACAGTGAGTCATATGCTTATTTGTATGATGATATCCATTTTTCTAACAGAGAGAACAACAGTTGGGTCTTACAAAGATTATTTAATTAGAAAAATGAATGAAGCCATAGTGGCATTGGAGCATTATGAGAGAAAAAGGAGGCAATACATTTTCTGTACACCAGTCATGGAAAGAGGTAGTATGAATGGAATGAATAATATAAAATGAATGCAGAAAAGTAAAATTATGGAGTGTGTGTACTTTGATTTTTGAATCATTTAACCATCAAAGGTTTGTACGCACAAAAGAAAGCAGAAATATTTCTATTGTTATCTTGTGAGGCTTTTTCCATGAGAAAAGCATGCTGGAAATGTGACATGCATGTCTCTGTGTGGCTTCCATGAGGGGAGGAAGCATGAACCTGTGCTGGAAGTGGCAACTGTGGTAGGGCACGCCGGGGATCTCCAGACTTCCTTGTGGAGCAGGGGCTGTTTGCAACTTGAATTGGGCACTTCTGAGTGAAGTCCAGTTAGCTAGCTGTCTGGGGCTGAGAGAGAAAGTAAGATGGAATATGCATCTGGAAAGACAAAATCAAAAATTGTGTATTATTGGATCTTTAAAAATTCAAACATTTCTTCTGGAAAAAAGAATAAGTAGGCATAAAAGATCTTTCACTCTTCATGTTTATATGAGATAACTTTTTATCTTTTGTTCAGCTGGCTGTATTAGAGTATAAACAAACATGGAAAGTGATGGTGCCTTTTCTCTAAAGCAACTGTAGTTCAAAATAAAACCAGAAGCAGCAAATAACAGTAAACAGCAAACAAAAGAAAACAAAGGAAGTGTGTAGGTTTTGAAAAGAAAAACAGCTTATACTGCACATTAGATGGTTGTTATTATGACTCTAAACTACTTCTAATGTAATTTTCTATAGTTTGATATCAATAAAGGCAGCACATTGACAAAATTTTAAGTAATACCTATAAGCCTGAGATACTCAGATGTTGCAGGATAATTACTCAATAAATACTGAAACAGAACAAAAGAATAACTAGGAACACAAAGAACAGAATTGCAAGACGCAGTCTGAACAGCTCAGTAGAGGTTTTTTCTGCTTGTGTACCTGATATTTGTTTTCTCACAGGTTTAGATGTGTACCACGCTTGTCATTGATTTCCAGTCTTAAGGCATGTCTGTATTTACAGCTGTGCAGCTTCCCAAGCAAGATCAAGCTACAGCTTTTCTAACATCTAGCCGTGGCCTTTACAGTCCTTTATCAGTAACACTTTCTGGCCACACTCCTGGCACTTGGTCATAACTTGCAAATTGACAATTTTAATTCACTAACTAATTAATAGGTGAGGTAAAAATCAATGATATTAAACTGTAAAATCTGATTCTTCTGACTAGGATGCTCTCTGAATGCTGATTTTAGCTGTACAGATTTACTGAATTTTGGCGTGAATTGTATGGCCTCATTCAGGAAAGGAGTGATAGGTTTAGGTATAATATAACTGAGTTCATCTTTTGATTGCAAAATGAATACTGGGGAAATGGAAAATGCTTCAGTGCTCTGAGCTATAGGCCCACTTGCTGTCAGTGCCGCAATTGATGGCCCTGCAGCAGGATAGTACCGAGATAGTATTTAGAAGCTTCTCAGGAAGTCCAATTTAATTAAAAGCTTATCTCTTAATACAGCATCAAGCTTCTGTATGACAAAGGCTTGTTTCCCACCATGTCAGTTTTCACAGCACCACACAGAGCATAAAGTTGATTTCTCTCTCTAGCACAGTGGAAGAAATTACTGTTTTGCCTTTGTTTTCTGTGCTGCTGGAAGAAAACTGGGTTTTAGAGGGTTTTTGTTTTCTTTTCTACATGCTTTCCAAGATAGTCAGACCATGAAAATTTGAGAAAAAACTTGCAAAAGGCTTATTAAACTTGCATAAATCTGATTTTTATGGAGCCTGTGCCGTGACTTTCACTTATTGAAACTAACAGCGAGAAGCTGATGTGAACTTTCAGGCAGATTAGCAGGCTCTTACTGTAGTATCTTTCAGACTTTATGTCCAAGAAAGACCATGACACTCAAGTTGCTTAAGTGCTCTGATTGTAGTATTCATTTTCAAGAAGTGGGAAAACTCCATATGTAGTTCTTACGAGCTTCAAATTGTCAGAATTTAATTATTGACTAGAAAAGTAATTCTTTTATTCAGATGAGGGAGGTAAAAGGAAAACCCAGGCACTAATTCTTGTTTGTTTCCAACAGATTGTAATGGTGACGACTGACATGCTTTGAGAACTTTACAGATTTGAGAGGTGGGCCCATGAAAACCTCATGAAGTTCAACAAGGCCAAGTGTAAGGTCCTGTACCTGGGTCAGGACAATTCCAAGCACAAATACAGGTTGGGCAGAGAATGGCTGGAGAGCAGCTCTGGAGAGAAGGATTTGGGGGTGTCGGTTGGTGAAAAATTCAACATGAGCCCTTGCAGCCCAGAAGGCCAACTGGATCCTGGGCTGCACCAAAAGAAGCGTGACCAGCAGGTCAAAGGAGGTGATTCTGCCCCTCTACTTTGCTCTTGTGAGACCCCACCTGAGGTACTGCATCCAGTTCTGGGGCCCCCAACACTAGAAGGACACTGAGCTGTTGGAGAAGGTCCAGAGGAGGGTCACAAAGATGATCAGAGGGCTGGAGCACCTCCCCTATGGGGAAAGGCTGCGACAGTTGGGGTTGTTCAGCCTGGAGAAGAGAAGGCTCCAGGGGGACCTGATAGCAGCCTTCCAGTACCTGAAGGGGGGCTACAGGAGAGCTGGGGAGGGACTCTTCAGAAGGGCATGTAGTGACAGAACGAGGGGTAATGGCCACAAACTGGAAGAGGTGAGATTTAGGCTAGATATTAGGAAGAAATTCTTGACTGTGAGGGTGGTGAGACACTGGAACAGGTTGCCCAGAGAAGGTTTGGATGCCCCTTTCTTGGAAGCGTTCAAGGCCAGGCTGGATGTGGCTCTGAGCAACCTGGTCTAGTGGGAGGTGTGTCTTCCCATGGCAGAGGGTTTGGAACCAGATGATGTTTAAGGCACCTTCCAGCCCAAACTGTTCTATTATTCTGTGATTCTAACTGCCTAAGAGGCAAGGAATCCTTTCAGATGTTGGCATTGGCAATCTTTAAAAACTACGTGTGGAAAACCATTGAAACATCCATCCTTCAAATGGATTTTTTTTTTTTTTTTGTAATAATTAGAATTCACTACTTCTCTGTATTTGTAACTTCTACCGTTAAGTGTGTCTATTTCTCACAAAGGTCCTATATAAATCATGAATGTACTTAGTGAATGTACATCATGGTACCTTCTCTCCGCTATTTTCATTGGGCCAAATTAACTTGATATTATGAAAAAAGCTTTGAGTAACCTCTATATTAAATAAACATAAAATGAACCTATAAAAATATATTACACATGCTTATGTTCTTGTTCCATGTAGATCCATCAATCCTGTATCATTATTCCTATTATGTCCAATTGGTAAAGTGTTCAGATTAGAGGCTTAGTGACAGTTTCATGAGGCCAAAGCATACCAAGTGTCAAGAGATTTTTCATATTATTCCTAGACTCTCTAGGAAAGATACTGTATGTTGTTATAGACTCATTTATTTTTTATTATTGATTTGTTCATTCTCATTTTGTTTAAAAAAGGATGCGGAATTTTTTCACTTATTTTTGTGGTTAAATTTTAGTTCAAAATTTAGTTCTCTCTCCTGTGAGAGAGATTTAATGCAGTAGTGTTAAGATTGTACAAAATACTTTAAAAAATGTTTTTACAAACGCATATATGGTGCTTTTTCGACAAAAGGATAAATTTCCATGTAGCATTTGTGCTCACATTGTATGCAGACCACTACTGTGATACAAATACAGCTCAAAAATATTACATATGTTGAATTACACTGCTAGTTATCTTATGTTACAGAACTATGGAGAGCAGAGAGACGGATATGCATCTCTTCCTTGATTTTCACATAAACCTATTTGTGTGTGCACATGGAAATCATGACAATGCTATAGCATCAAATTTGATAAATATTTTGGAGGAAGGTAAAGTATTCTGCATTTTCTACAGACTTTTGAGAGCTTTTATTCCTCCTGTCCTTGAATAAAACACTGTATTCTTATTATTGTGAAACGCAGTTATCAAAGCCGTTATAAAAAGCCTTTCCCTTGAAACTGCTTTTGATAGCTTTGAAGATACCACCCTGCTTACAGAAGAAAGCACCAAGGGAAACAGTCTTTGACTGACTTCCTGAAAAAGAATACTTAATAATATTCAGTTTTTAAAGTTGTTAGGAAAGCTAAGCATTTCCTATAGCTGTCAATGGCTTGTTAAACATCACTTGTAGTTATTCAAAGAAATGGCTGACTCAGCTTTTCTTGTGAATTATTAACATGTTCTTGTAAGAGTTGTCAGACGTGAATAAGAGTTGGCCAAGATGGCTCTCAGGCCAAAATTTTAGTCAAGCATATGAGTTGAAAATATGTCATATAATATCAAACATCAAAGAACTAGGTATAAAATTACAGCCTATTCAATTAATTTATATCAGTAATTGGTCTTGTCATTGAGAGACTTCTGTCCACAATTACTTGTTATCACTGCTGTGAGTTGATATTGCAAATTTCTAGACCATGGCAACTGAGGCAGAGGGGAGACAAACAAGCCGACCCAGTCTGTAGGGGGATTTCCTGCAGTCAGATTTTATTGCAGAACATTCTGCTCTTGAATTTGTCAAGTGTTTCCCCAAAGAAGGCGGTTAGCTTTCCTATTTTTTTTTTTCCCTTTTTTTCATTTTAATCTGTACTTTCATATCACTGATTCTTTCTTTCGTTTTGAATTATCTCTTGCAAACTCTCTGGACCGGTATTTGAATGTACCCATGTGTGTACACATACACCTGGCTATACTCAGAGACATATAAAGGGTATTTAACATTTTTCTGTCTCTCTTTTATCTTCTATACTCATATTATTATTTCACTAAATCAAGAATTGTTTGATTCCCCTTCTACTTTATCTCATATTGATGAGCTCCCTGGTTAATAGCCTATAAGAGACCACGGCTCTCATTGCGGCCTTCCAATACGTAAAAGTTGCTTACAGGCAGGAGGGGGACCGACTTTTTGAATGGGTGGATAATGGTAGGACAAGGGGGAATGGGCTAAAACTGAAAGAGGGGAGGTTTAGGTTGGACATCAGGGAGAAATTCTTCCCTGAGAGAGTGGTGAGGCGCTGGCACAGGCTGCCCAGAGAAGCTGTGGCTGCCCCATCCCTGGCTGTGTTCAAGGCCAGGCTGGATGGGTTCCTGGGCAGTTTGATCTAGTGAGCTAGTGGCTGGCAGCCCTGTCCACGGCAGGGGGGTTGGAACTAGATGATCTTTGAGGTCCCTTCCAACCCAAGCCATTCTATGATTCTATGATAATTATAGCACAAGCTGTTGGTAGCAGTTGAGGGTGTGTAATCACATAGGAAGGGATAGGCCACAGGGATACATACAGAATTGCCCTGTCCTGTACAATTTAGAAATTTGTGACTCTGTCAGCCCCTGGTGTTGTGCAGCTGGGGACCAGACAGGAGAGTGGTCAGTAGACAAGCACTATAAGGATTTATGTGGATTTGTTTCACAATAAAAAGCATTGTGTTGCTTAATTTGCAATGAGAAAATGGTTCAAAACATGCTTCCATATATGGGTCTGCATTTTAGAGGTACTGATCTGACCATTCCCATTGCAGGAAAGGAAATCATTCCTATCTGCAGTCTCAAGAGATAGCTGGACACAGAGCTCACTCAGTGAGGTCTGAAAAGTCAATTTATTAATAATGGTAAGTCATAAAATTTCTCTGAGGCTCCTTAACTTAGGTTTTGTGCATTTCTTACATTCTAAAGGTGGTTAATTATACCCAGCAAATTTGTAAGCCAGCAAAATTTAACATTCAGTGTTATTTTGTTATATCAATAGAAATACAGGTGAACAGTGTTTGGTACTATTAACATACAAAATATTAGCCAAATCCAGTTCATTAGTGTGCTTATAACTTCTACCTTACAGACAAGTGGAGCTTCTCTTCCAGCCCTAGGAGTACGATAAAAATGACTTTCTAATCCTACATCTTATTTCATATTCATGGAGGTGGTTTAACAGAAATAAGGGAAGAATCTGCACAGAGCTTTAGGAACGGTTTGGATGCAAACTGAAGTTTCTTGTGTATTAAGAAACATTCTTGAGCTGTGATATGCTGATATTCATCTTGAAACCTACAAATGCTGATGTGTGTGGATCTTGGGATTTAATTTGGGTTATTCCAGAGAAAGGAGCCTGACATAAAAAGTCAGTCTAGTCAGAGGCTTTTTTCCCCACTATTGGCCCCAAGCCTAAGTTGACCTTATTTCAGTGACATTTCCTATTAAATATTTTTAGGGCAAAGAATGGGTTTTTCTTGGCACATGAGAATCAGTCTTATCCTTATGAAAATATTTGCAATAACTCAAAGTTCCTGGTGCTTTTAGTTACTTCCAGATGAAATTCGTCATGATATAGGTGGATGTGGAGTCTGTAACTAGTGAGAAGTAACATCTCTGGAGGGTTGTTTCAGACTCTCCTAGAGGGCTGGAGTAACAGAACCACTCTGTACGTAAAAATATCCTAGTTTATGATCCATTTATAATATTGGTGACTGTTATATGAGTATCTTCTGCTTATTGTTTCCAATGATTCCTAAATTCTTATTTATCACAGCTTTCCAAAATAGTCACCAACCTAGCATGTATGTATGGCTGACACTTTTTTTTCAGTTGTAATAAATGATTGCTGCCAAAGATTGACTTATCTGCATATTCCCCTACCTATTTAGCGTTTACCAGTCTTTCAGAAGCAAGTCCCTCAAGTCTATTGTCAACTGTGGATCTTCATCAGTCATCATGTTGACTTTCAAGTAATTATTAGGATAATATAGGTTGATGAATTGCTTGATGAAGGACACTTCTAGTATCATGTGGGTTTCCCTGCCAAAATATAGGTGTCTAGTACCATAGTAGATGTTGCAAGGTATCAGAGATGTAGGCATAGTGCAGGCAGTTGCAGCACAGGATCTGGTGAGAATTGCACCCTTGTAGGGTAGTTAGAGAAAGGTGTTTGAATCCCTCCCAGCCTGAGAGCTTCACTACAGGACGGAAATCCTGCTGGGTACATTGTAGGGCCTTTTTGCCCTCATGGTCTCAGTGCTTAATTCTGCTACTCACATCTATCCACTCAACTCCTTTGTGGCTTTGATGAGGCCAAGAGATCCAGAGGTACGATAGGTGGTTTGCACAGACAGTAGTTCAACTTCCATTACCACTATCTGCAACAAGAATTGATATTTGTCCTTTTTTTCTATACCCTTGTGTCAATATAATAACATGTTATGCATTTAATATATGAAAGTAGATATTACTGGGAAAATAAAGTGACTTTCCTTATTGTTTTTCTTTCCTTATCTTTTATTGAAGTCTCCTTGCTTACCTTTTATTTCTAAATGACATTCACAATATTAAACATGGAGAGTTTTGTACACTGTGTGATATTGCAGAATTTAATGATATGATTCAGGTGCAAATTGAGGCTCAAAATGAAGCATAGTGCTCCCAGCGTGTTCAGATATTTCTATGTCATTATTCAGCTTGGTTGCGCAGTCAAAAGTGTCTAAATGTGACTATAGGTGGGAAAAGAAAATACATTCAAAAGACTATAAAATAGGATATTGAATAGAATGCATTCATGTGCATATCTCTATCTCTGTACATACATAGACACACAATAGCTGTACATTATTGCCACAGTTTTTTGATTATGAAACTAAAGCCAAATGAAAATGTGTTTTTCACAATACGCATTATTTAACCTATCTGTGTTATTTGTTTGCCGTAGCTGGTTTCAGCAGCTTGCTAATTCTCACACCCTACAGTAGCAGTATTAAGTAGCTGATTTCCAGTTCTGTTGAGAATAGATTGGATCATTACATATTATCTTCACAAGGGATTATGTTTACAGAGTCTAAAAGTAATATCATTGAAACACTGTCATTTCTACTAATTCTCACAATTTTGCGTTGCTATTTGTAATTAAAAAATACATTTTCTTTTTTTTTCTAATTTCTTTTCTTGTAATTGTTAGTAAAATACAGGGAAAATATAACGTCTTACAGCTACATTAGATGTGCTTTATTCCCATTTTAGATATAGCATTGTTCCTTTCTGTGAGAAGTAATGAGTTTTTGACAAGATTGCTTACTACTTAAATATGTAGAAAAGTAACATGCAATAATTAAAAAATTAGTAGCTAAAGCAAATTCCTTTGTCTTGTGGAAAAATCATGATATTTTCTCCATTTGCTTATTGAACTGCTTGGCAGAATAAGAAAGCATGCAGTTAGAAATGCAGTAATTGAGTTTGCAATATAAGGAATGTGATTGATTCTACTATTAAGTTAAGGTGCAGACTATATGATATTGGTGCACATTAACATACTATTATAAGAGGGAATTTAAGAAATCTTGTAATAGCTTCCACATGGAAATGTCTATTCTGTGTAATTACATTCAGGAGAAGAAATTAAATGTTATCTCAGATTTTTTTGAAGGTTACATTTATTATCTATTGGCATGATAATAAGAGGATGGAATTTCAGGTAAGGAGAATTTTTTATGTTTATTTTTATTTTATTAGAGAAACTGGGAGAAATAAACAATAGATTTGAGGAGGCCTTTAAATTTGCAGTATCATCTTTTTTTTGCCTCCCACGTGGACACAGATCATAAAATCTGTGACCAGGAAGGTCAATGTGTTTAAACGTAATTCAAATCTACATTCAGGCCCATAGAAAATCTGCTCTACCAAAATTATCTGTACTCCATAGTGCAAAAGTTCTTGGTTTGCTTTTCAGACAGACAACTTCTTTCTTTTTTGGAGTAATACAAAATTCTAATAAAATAAAATACAGTCTGGAGGGGAATGAAGAAGTAAGCTTTGGTGGGATCACACGGTTTTGTGCTGCAGCCTGGTGCTCCTCAGGTCCTTTAGCAGTGACTTGTGCTGGGGAAGCTCTGCCTTTCAGACATCAGGGAATGCTTTCCACTGCAGAATTACCTTATTATTTTTTTTACATTGAAATTATTGGTCCTTGTGGAGGTAGGTATTTTATCAAGTAGAATGATATAAGTAAGCATGGTCCAAGTATCGAGTCTAAAAATCCTTCAAATGCCTGCCTCTCCATCTCACATGTGACAGGTGAGTAGTGTGTGCTGGACTGCCCAAAGCACTAAGAAGTGTGTCTCTGTGTGTATGCATATATGAAAATATACCTCACATTTTGCATGAAGTAGAGAGAGAGAGAGCAAACTTTACATGTTGCCTTTCTCTGCTGCTATGTGATAAATGCACATCATGTTCTTCAGAAGCAACCACTAACATAACCTAAAAATGAATTTTCTTTCTCATCCCCAGTCTTTATTGTTTCGTCTTCCCATTTGGTGCGATGGGCTATTATTCTGTACACCTGCACTCAGCCAGAAATGTAATGAAAAAGAATCAATCTCTGAAGAGAAAGTTATCACCAGCCAGTAACATTGGGCCACTTTCATGGGTCCTGCAGTGTTTCATCCAATTGCCAAAATGTCTTACTATTGTAAACTGGACGGTATGTCAGCTGCTCTTCTTGGTAAGTCCAAAATCACTGTGTGCTACCCAGATGATCTAGAACATGATAAAAATACTGTGTAATTCATTAGAGAAGAATGAAAAGTGTTAATTCATCTATCAAGAATAGATTTTTTTAAAAAATTGATGGACATGAATACCAGAAAACCATTATTTCTGAGAAAATGAGTGAGTGCTTATTTTTATTCTGTGTGTACTACATTTGACTGTGTGTTCAATGCTACTCATGCTCTGTTAGTGGTTTTCTCAGTTCAAAAAATTCAAGTACTGCAGAAATTCATTGATTAGTAGCAAATTTGCAAGGCATTTATTGAACATATTTATGTTCCCAGTGTTTGGACTGCATGTACAAGTATTCTGTTTGTGACTGGGTGAGCATTGGGCTTGGAATCATTTTCCCTGTTGCCACTCATAACTATCTATTTTAAATGATCACTCTGTAGGTAACTCTTCACATTAAATTCTTTCATTTCAGCAAATATTTCTGCTACTAAACTAATCAACTTGAATGCAAATACATAGGTGGTATAGACATTTTCATAGCAAACATAATTGTTTTTTATTACATTGGGAAACTATTTCTACGCTCTTGTGTAGAAATAAAATATAAAATGTAACATCTATACTAGAAGAGTATTATTTCCATCTTCAGCCTACAGTAGACCTGGAAATGAGTCTGCTGAGTCATCAGTTCAACTGTGCTCATTGATATGTATTTGGATACAGTATAATAATTCTAAATAAATAAAACTAAATCAAAACTGGATGCTAATTTAGCATTTACAAAGGTCCTGCCACAGAGCACTTGCTCTCAGGAGGGAAGAACTGATTTCTATTCTGCAGAAAAACTTGATAATCAGAAATAATAATAATTCCCTCATTCCCCCCCCCCCCCCCCCCCACAAAAAAAAAAAAAAAAAAAAAAAAAGGTTTTAAAATGCTTTTGAAATCTTTTATTTGATGAAGACTCTTTTTTCAGAACATAACAACAAACAATTAAGATGTGTTGGAAGTGCTATCTCAGGTAGAGTTCATTTCCACTGAGTCCAAGACAAATTTGTCTGTCAGTGTGAGAACTAAACCTCAGACCCTGAATTCTTCTAGTTTAACTTTAGCCAAGTCTACTCACCGCATAGCTTCAGACAACTTGACAGAGTGTCATCTTCTTTGGGAAAAATATTCACAGAATCTGCATATATTGGGGAGAAGCTCAGATAACAATTATGTCCTAGCAGAAGCATACAACTTGGTTTCAGTTAAGGGTGTCTAAATTCTCAGAAATGCAGAGTTCACTCAAGTTATTTATCAGGGTATATTTGGACAGACAACAACCTACAAGCACAGACGAGAATTGAGACAGCTGGAAAGTCAGATGAAAAGTAATTCCACACTCAACTGAGACATTTAGAAAGGACTTTTCACATGCTTAAACAGGAATTGAACTCCACAAGTTGACATGTGGTAGATTACTCACTGGGATGATGACATGCTGCATTTTTGGTCTAGTAAAAGTTAGTGTGTCCTTTTCCTTCAATTAGTTATTCCACCTATGGTCAGCTCTTATGACAGTCTGGCTGGTCTGACTGTTCAGAAATCCAATACAAATGGCCATTTCTGAAATATCTCAATGCTAAGGAAATATATTCAGGGAGTAAAAGAGGGGGGAAAAAAGTCATTCATACAGATATGCTTAAAACCTGTGATTCATTCCACAGTGGGATTGAAGAAATTTGTATTTGTTTTTAAAGTTTGGGTTGTGTGGGTTATAGTTTGGTTCTGGATATAGCCAAGACTTTCTTTGCCATGTTGTATTTCCGAGGCTATTGATATACACAGACTTGATACATAAAACAGGCTGGCAGGCTATCTCAGGGCGTACACGTCAGCCTAACATCCCAAGGCATGCACATGGAGATGGCTGTCTGCCCAACACCAGCAGCAGCCCAGTGATTCTCAGGTGGCAGGCACAGCAGGACACCAGCTTATGCCCAGGAGGGAGCCCTGCTGAAGTCACTTGGCTGTGCAACCTATACCCCGAGCCAGGATACAGCTTTGCTCATATTTGCCTCTGTCTGCTGATGAAGCTCTCTCCCTGCAGACCTTTTGCATCCCCGTCTCATTATGCTGAATTAGGTTGAAAATTCTCCTCCTGGGGTCAGATATTTTGCAAAATTATTTAAGTTGACATTTGTCTAACTGGAAAAATTATGTCTTCATTAAGGTATTTTGAAGACAAACTTTAAAGACAAGACCTTGCCTAATAAGAGTGTTTTCTTTTATAAAGTGTTGTGATTAAATGTGGTCAATTACCATCTTATTCCAAATCCACTGATTATAAAGCCAATTATATGAGAGCCAAGAACACACAGTTCCTTCTGACTGCACTGGAAATTAGTCACATTGAAGCCAAATTAACTTTTTAACTGCTCTCATGATCTTTAAACAGGCTTTCAAAGATGAAACCCCAACACTCCCTCCTTACCTTGAACTCACTGCTGCAGCCTCCACCCTCACCTTGCTTAAGCTTCACCAGCCCAGTGCTTGTGCTCTTGTCCCTGAGCTCCCTTCAGAGGAACTGATACCCACTCAATTGATACCCCAAATTTATAGCATGTTTGAAATGTCAGGTGGTGTTTCCTCGTCAATGTAGTACACTGCAACTCTTTTCAGAACACAAGTAGTTAGGCCAAGAGCTGATTTAAGTTACAGCTATCTCATGTGGTTTTTGCTTGCACAAATCTAAAAGCAAAGCATATGCCAAATGGCTCCTATAGAGCAGTTCTTTTATATACTCCTTGTGTAGCTGAAGTGCTGCTTTATCTAGAAGAGAGATATTTCCACAGAGACACACTATAAAAAAAATTCTCAAAACCATAAATCTGCTTAATGGTGACAACTTGTTCACTCAATAAAATAAACCGATGTTATAGTATTTTTTTTTTTGGTAAAGTATTAGCAGATAAACAGTTTTTTGTTGTTTTTTTTTTTTTTTTCCATAAAAAGAAAGAAAAGCAGAAAGCAGATGTATGTTGTGCCTTTTCACTGAGTTATTGCTTTCTCTCTCACACTGCCTGCTCTGTCCTGTACCTTCTAATCTGGATCAATATTTGGACCATTTTTTGTGGTTTTCAAAAAAAAAAAAATTCTTACTGTATTAAATCATGAAGTGATGTTAACTGGAAATCTGTAAGGGGTTATATTATTATTGGCTGCTTTGGGTGTTGTATCTGAAATTTCTTATCTTTTGGTCACAGTGCATTAAAAGGCTACTCTAGACATGCTGATTACTGAAAAATCAATTTCTGCATGCGGATACATGTTATCATAGCACATTTAGTGAGCCAGTCCTCACATCTTGGTTCTAGGAAAAATCTTACCTTGTTGTCAGTGCTGCAAGCCCTTGCTTGTAGAAGGATCAGCAGTATATAAGAAAACAGCATCCCAGGCTTCCTTGAATAGTCTAAAACTGAAAACATCCAAGACATAACAAATCGAGTAACTGCAGGAATACTGCATTCCATTTAACAAAGACGGTAGATACTGCCTTATTCATATACTCCTCTCTGAGCTTATTTTCTTTTCTGAGGCTACTTAGTAATTCCTTCAGCTTAATGAGCTACCATTTGGCAACCACTAAGCAACTTTGATTTAGTGATGTGACACTTAAAAAGAATCAGCAGTATATGTGCTGAGAAAGCTGGCTGCTTGCTCTCTGGCACCATAGCAGGTACTGGCTTCAAATAAAAACACTTGCTTTGGTATTGACAAGAAACTCCACATTGTTTCTGTGTTAGCTGTACTGTATGCCAACCTCTGTCTGTGTGGAACTGTTAGCTGTTGTCATGTGGAATTAGCCTTAACTTGTGAGATCTGGTCCAGAATTCAGAGAGGTGCTGCACAGATTGACTACCTAGAATGGAGATCAAAGAGTGGGCAGATATTTTTCCACTAAGAATCTCCGTGATAGCTCTCCATGATACTGTCTTACTTTAATTTCTTAATTGTCTTTTTAATGGTTATCCTAATCACAGTAGAGATGACCAAACTGAAGCAGAGACTTAGGATTTGAAAGTTTCTCATGACAGTAGTTTGAGTTCACAAAATTATCTTTCCTCTCTGTTTATTTCTCTTTTGTAAAAGAATATCAATCTATATATTTCTTTCTATAAATATTTTTAAAAAATGAAGTGAAAACTCCCATTATTCCAGCAGATTGGAAAAGAGAAATTTTATCCTTAACTTTGCATAAGTGCTGGAGAACCACCCATATATGGTATGTATGAATAGTTGTAGAATAATTTCCTATCTTTTATTTTTTTCTATCTTTTTTAAGCCTATGATTCATTTTTCACTCTGCGTACTTTAGCTTAATTTTCTGCATGCTTCCTTTCCTTATCTACTCCTTCTTCCCACATTGCCTGTCTCCTCTTCAGTGCTCTTCCCTCTGTATGCCTCTCTCATACATAATCACCCACTCTTTGCTTAAAGGTTGAATATACTCACAGAAAGACAACACTGTATTTTTTCAATTTTTTTTGAGGAGAACTCTAAGATAACAGACAGGATAACACTGTTTCAGTCTTAACTCATCCACACGTCCACAATTTATCTCCCCTTGCAGTTTTTCTCTCTTTAGCAAGATCCTGAATATTATCCTTACTTAAATGTGTGTAAATTCATTCACTTGTGGGGACTGACAAAAAGGGAGATTCTAATTTCAAAATGCTTTCCAAGCAAAAGGGAAAAAAATAGATATAAGAAATTCACTGCATGTTTCCAGTTTAATTGAATTTTCTAATCTTTAAATATTGAAACCATACTTCTTGATGTTTAGAACTCGAGCCTCCCTTGATAATACAGTTAAAGCAAATCTGAAGACTTATCCTTGGGAACAAAAGCTACATTGACTTCTAAATAATGAATTTATAGTACTGAAGACTATTATGTAATAAGCCCCAGACAAATTTTATTCATTTCCAGAAACTAACATGTTTCAACATTATTTATTGATTTCTTCTGATACAATTGTAATCAGATTTTCTATTTGATAAGTCTCATTCAGGACACAATGGAGGCAAAGGCGGTGGAACAAGAGGATGGAAATAGCTGAAATAACTGATAAAAACATCTAGCTACCTATGTTATTAATTACCATATTTTTCTCAGAAATGTGGAATATTTCTACACATATTACTGAAGATAGATAACAGATTTTGCTACACTTGCAAAGTTGTGTAGGTTTGTGGGTTTTTTGTCATACAGATTGTGATGTTTTAAGCATTCCATTGCTTTTGGACTACTCTGTGTGAAAAACATTTTGAAGTCTGACTATTGAAACATTCAGCTAATTGTTTGATAGCTTTGAACAGGGAAATAATACTCCGCTAGCATGCTAAAGTTCACTCGAGATGTCAGATAATGGGAGAGAAGAATTTTAGGTTTGTTTTATGTTTGTTTTGGACTTGCATATGAAGTCCAAAATTTCTTTGCTCTAGTCTGCAGGAGGTGCTCTTTGGACCCCATCGTATTGCAACAACCAACATCTGCTCTACATGATATTGTTATGTCTACATTGAATTCAGGGGACCCTAAAAGTTTGGGGTTTTTTCCACTTATGGAATTACATAATATGTTGATTCAGAGCTATGATGAGTTGGTAACAAACATATGTTTTAAGTATGTTATAATTGAGACATATTTTGAACTAATGTTTGAGAAAAAAATAATTATTTAAGGAAAAAAATAGTTCATGTATTGTAACATTACAATTTTTATTGGGTTTTCACTAAAGACAAACTTTATTTTAAAAGAAAAAAATAAAATAAGCTGAGCCAAGGAGAATTTAAGCTCCATGAAATTAATAGGAATAGCAAAGTTAAATAAATGTTTTCTTAAAATCCCCATCACAGAAAGAAATTGCTACATAAGTTTTAGTGCCAGCAAAACCAAAACAATTGCATAGAATATGTGTGCTGCTCTCTTGCTCAGAGATCTCTCCAGTGAAGTTGATTAAGGTGTATACAGTCCAATATTTCCAGCCGTGCATACAATTTTTCTATCTTGCTCTTCCCAGATTAAATATTAAGTCTATATTTTGCCCAGCGGTAAACTCTGTTCGTAGCAGAAGAGATCAGAAACAAATTTAGCTTATATATTTACCTGTTTAACTACCTATTCATTTTTACTAACTAGAATAACAACAGACTGATGGTGTGATATTGCTAGCATTTTCTACAATGGAGGAGGACCTAGAAAGAAACAGGTTTCTCTGGCTTCCCAGACACGTTCTTATCAGCAAGAAAGATATGTCTAAAGAATAAATTATAATTGTTAACCTTTGTGGGAATATGAATAACATTCATATTAGATTTCTCATGCAAAGAGATGCCAAGAAGTTTTTTGTGTTCCTGGAGATTTCAATAGTCTGCAGAGATAAGAGCCATTGATTTGATTTGTTATCTCTTTCGCACTTTGAAGGCAATCATGATTCTTAGTTTTTAATATTCTTTTTTTCCCATGCAATATGGATAGGGCATGTCAACATATATAAAACAATATATATGTATATGTGTATGTATATTTTAAAACTGTCAGTAGTTTTTCTTAAACTATTTCTATTTCAAATGCTTGATCTAAAACCGAATGAAATCATGTATTTCCAGGGTAGTCATTGTGCTTTGGATGACCTATTCTACTTTTTTATAACAACTAATGTGCATTTTTTTTTAGTTAGGCTGTAGCTTTCATAAGAACTGTAAAAAAAAAAAAATTAATTACTGGAAATAAATAATAACTTTTGATTGGGAATAACATGACTAAGAATTGTTTCATTATTAAGAATGTAGAAAATATTTGTACGTTCAGCTGAGTAATAAGATATAACTTCTCATTCATCTACTTACATGGGAGTAGCCCATATTGTACAAAAAAGAGATCTTGTTTTTTATGAAACAATAGATTAATTTACTCTTGTCTTTTCAAAAACATTTAAATGGATTTTAGATTTTTCTGCTAACTCACAACGCTATAGATGCCTTTGGTATCAGTTCATGCAACAACTTTCCAAATTTAAATGAGTAAATGCATCAGCTTAAATGAGTAAAATGCTAAATATGATGAGAGACATTTGGATGATTAGATGTAAATGAGGCTGAGTGAATTTTAGGTTCTATTTTCTCCAAAACATTTGCAAATATGGACAGAATTTGTCAGATATTTGTAGGCTGGAAAGTGGTGGCTAGAGGGATAGGAGGAAGGGGGAAAAGAAAGGAAAAGGAGAGGGGAAAGGAAATATTATGCAGAAATAACAGTTAAGTTCTTTCA
Source organism: Alectura lathami (assembly GCA_013399715.1). Classification (NCBI taxonomy): domain Eukaryota; kingdom Metazoa; phylum Chordata; class Aves; order Galliformes; family Megapodiidae; genus Alectura; species Alectura lathami. The sequence goes on along the minus strand of VXAV01003140.1, from coordinate 86,337 downwards.
GAGCGTGCTCGTTGAATGTCCCATGGCTTTCTGTGCCTATACCTCAGGCGAGGCACAGAGGATCCTCGCACCACTGGGATACTCTAAGAACACAGCAATTCAGCTAAGCCTTTACCACCTGTGCTGCCAGCAAGACACAGTTTCTCACTACACACTAAAAAAAATATTAAAAATAACTGAAAAAAAAAAATTGCAGATTGCTATAAAAGTATATATAAAATGCACCTGGGAGATGTAAGTACATTACCTTATGCCTTATTATACTCCATTTTGCCCCCAGCACGGTAATATAAAGTTACTGTGCATCCTGGCATATGAAATTTCTAACCTCTGTTGTTCTATTCCTATGATTAGATTACTGGTTTGAAAGGAACATTTTGTATTTAGTTTATTTTTCTTTTGTTTTGCCATAATATTACATTTAATACATCTTTTATAAAGACTATATTGTTCTTCTGAAAACCTCATCACCATCCGT
>VXAV01003140.1:17590-28015 GCA_013399715.1 Alectura lathami | reverse complement strand
TAAAACGCCATTAGTTATGCTGTGTAGCCCTTTGCAGCAAGATGAGGTGGATTCTGAGAGGTTACAAAGACCCAGGGGGAACTTGGACAAGTTAAAACTAAAATATGAACCTAAAGGGCAACAAATGACAGGACTCTGAGGCAATATTTGTGGGAGAATTTCATATAAATTTTACTCTTTGACGTTTCCACTTTTAGCTGTGTTTTGAGACAGGGTACTGGAGAAATGCTTCTGTCTGAGCAAAAGCAGCTATTCTTACATTCTCATGTTCTGGTTTACTCTTGTGTTCTAGTTATTGTTCCTCAGATTCTTTTGGTTTATGTTTTTCTCTACCTCACACACAAATCTGATCAAAGGATAATTTTAAAATTCTGCTTACTCCCATTTCTCACTTCCTTGGAAGAAAAAGCAGAGATTCAACACATTTAGCNTCCCACCCGTCCTCATCATACAGACCTGAGGCAACTCAGGATGCAAGGGGAAAATTCAAAGCCCTAGAAGTGTCCTTCTAACTGCAGAAAAAAAAAAAAAAAAAAAAAAAAAAAAGGAAAGCACTGAAAGTCTAGCTTCTTTTGAAACAAAACTAAGGTCTAAAATTAACATTCACTTCAAGCAGTTGAATGTAACAGTTGAGATCCCCAAATAAAAGGTCAAATAGATAACCTTCGAAAATCTGTAAATTTACTCTGAAGACAACTTAAAGAGCATTGTGACTGAAGAAAGTTAATATAAATTGAATTATTTGTGTAAGAAGCCCTATCAATGAAGTATTTCAAAACCAAAAGCGCAATTGCTTTAGAAGAGCATTCCATGCTCTTCTTCCGCATGACCTTGTTATATCCTTGAATATTTCAGTGTTGGTACATCTCTAATCCAAACACACTACTGCAAGGTATAGTGTGCAGTTGTTAATGCAGATTGCCAGCACAGTGAGATGACAGAAAATATCTGAAAAATGTTACACCTGGATTTAAAGTGCCACAACCCATTGTTTGATATATATCTATGAAATATACTAAATGTAAATGCTTAAGGGGNTGATAAACTCTGCTAAATTTGAAGAATGTGTTTTATCAAAAAAAAAAAAAAAAAAAAAAAAAACAGTCTATAGCACAGAAAATAAATACTTATTTCCCCCCTTATTTCGCAGCCGGAGTAGCTCCCTTGAAAATTTTGTTGTCTTTCCTTGGCAGTCTGGGTAATCTTTAATACAGAAACACATCACACACAAAATCCTAAACTTGATGAAAGTAGTTGGTGGGCTCGACTTTGTTCTTACGCATCTTTCTTCACATACTTTTAGTATATGTGAAATAGTGAAACTACTTGAAACTAATCAAATGCTTGACTTTAAAAAAAAATCTTTGGAAGACTGCTTAATGAGCAGAATAAAGATGTGGCTAGCAAAATGTAAAATCAACACATTTGTTTCATTTTTTTAATTTTGACTTTCTTATCTAATTTTCTGCTTTCTCAACATAAAAGTGCACTTTATATATATATTCTCGCTTTCATTAGGAGGAAAAAGGGTTGTTAAAACTAAAAAAACTCTGGACAAAGAGAGTACTAAAATCAAAAACAAACAAAAGAAAAAACAACCCACAGCTGGACTCAAGGTCCAGATTAATATTAAACAAAGGTCTTATGCTATGTTTGTTTATTTTTTTAATCAAATGTTGCATCATCATTTAATGCAGCACTGTAAAGAGATCAGAAAAAAAAAAGTTTGATTTGCTAGTCAATTTTCATCTAGAATTCTATATTATTATTCCATATTACTTCCACTCTAAATCCCTATTTGGGAGAAGAAAGCATCAGAGGGACCACTGCAGAGGGACCAAACAAGTAATGACCAAAAATTCCCCAAGCCCCTGACAAAACCTAGGAAGGAAAATTAGAGCTCTGCATTCAGCTCTTTTTCTTCCAGTTAGGCAATACCATTGGACATCTGTATAGATTGCTCTGAGAACTTCTGGCATTGCTTTTTCCCTACATTAATGAAGACGGTGGTGTTGCTGTTTTGAAAAAGGAAAATCTATAATGCATAATGAATCCTATTACAGTGAATACTGTAATGTTTATTACAGTATTCCATTGGTCCTTCAAATAAAACAAAGTGACTTACTCAGCATGTAGTAAATTTCTCCATAAAGCATTTCAACAATATTAGAGTCCCATAGATACACCAGAAATGTTTATCTTTTCAAATAACAATAAAGTTTATCTTGAGAAAGTACAGTCCTTTGCAGCTGTACGCTAGGTTGCACACCAACTTGTACTTAGCCCCAGGTTTATTACCTAGCTCTAAGTAATAGGAGTGCAAAAGACAAAACAAAACAAAACAGAAAAACTGGGACAAAGTTCCTTTCATATTTTATTTCATGTAATCTAAAGAATATGTTCCTACTCCATCCAAAAGAGAACAGCTACTGCTAGATGGCCACTGTGCATGACCTTTCCTATTGCACACCTAATCACCTTGTTGCTAGTGCCTGGAAAAAAAAAAAAAAAAAGTTTCTAGTTCATCCCAGAAGGCAAGGTAGTTGAGTTCAAATCTATGTTAACTATAACCAATCATGCATCTGATATACAAGTTTGGCAGATACGCTTGGAAAAAAAAAATTCCTGTGTTTTGTGCAGGTACAAGTAATTGATAAATGTTTAAACAGCTGCAGCACTCTTAGTATGTCTGCAAACAGATCTTGAGATATTATGTTATTACTTTTGAAAATCTAGGCACCCAAAAATACTGGATGCCTCCATGCATCTGGCAAAAAATGCATGAGAACCTGTTCTTAATTTTGTATGAAGATGCCTATTTGTGGCCATCTTATGTACTTCACATGCATTATCTGCCCGTCCGCCTCTCTATCTAGTTAGGTTTTTTGTAGATGTGAGCATGTAACTGTGAATAGTGCATATATCGAGTATTTTGGTCTTCATACAGATGATGTTTGGCATCTTGTGGGCTGGGAGTCCATATGTACACAAAATTTTCTACTGTAAAAAAAACATAGAAAGTTGTTAATTAGGTGATTTCGTCTCACATTTGACAATCCTAATTAAAATAATGTTTAAAAGAAGATGATGGTTACTGAATTTTTATGGTTGTCTAAGCTTGCTTGCTCCACATTAGTGTTGAACAAGTGTCTCTGTAGTAAGGGGTATGACAAATTTAACAGTTAAGACTTTCTGCTGTGTTTTTATCTGTCTCTGTTTTATGTACAGTTGACGTTTTTTTCAGCCTTTGCCTTTTTTTGAAAGACTTTTATATTCAAATGGATTTGAGGAAATCAGGTTTATGTCCAAAAGTGTAGAGCAAGCAGACACAGCAATTGTAAAAGTCAGGAACGGTTGCTCATTTACTTTGCAATGAGTTACATACTACTGCTGGTGGGCTTGTAGGATTTTTTAAAAATGGGAGAAAATCTACATAATCAAAAGCACACAGCAAATATTGTCACCCTGAGATCAGCAGCTTGGGTTCAGCAGTTTGTTAAAATCTTCATAGATCGAACAAACTCTGAGCTAGGTGCGCTGGAAATGTCCTAAACTAGTGTACCCCTAACTAGCACTCTTTGACAGTAAACCATCGTGTTGCTCATCCTTAGTTCATATCCTTCTCTGTTGTAATGTTTCTGTTTCTTTCTTTTTCTCTTCACAGGAGCTGTAAACCATCTATGATAACAATGTCACAAATGAAGCAGCCCCACTGGAGAATAAACAAACCTTATTTCCTATTGATCTGTGTACTTTGCAAAGTCCCTTTGGTATGCTTTCAAAAGTTTCAAAATTAATCTATTTTGGTTATGATTTTCCTGATGAAAGAATATAGCATTAAGTTTGTCCTTCGAGAGACTCTCAGAATCTTTTATTTCAGATGATGAAGGACTGCATTTTGCTGTCTCCTGCTGGTTCTTTTTGCAGTGATTGACGCCCCAAAGCTCCCCAAACAGAATAATTTAGAAGAAAAAAGAACAGATTCCACAGACAAATACTTAAGCTAACATGAAGAACAGAAGGAGTACAGGTTGTACAAAACAAGCAAATAAATAAAAAAGGAGGAAGAACACGAGAAGGCATTGTATTATTTTGGGATTAGATTTAATCTTTCAGCTCTCAGACCTTAAATATGATATGTGTCCCATTCAGTAAGATATTTAAGCAGAACCAGAGGTGCTAAAGTTAGATCCACAACTCTGCTTTACTCAGTGTTATAAAATCTTGTAAAAAAAAAAAAAAAAGTAAACAATTTTAGTCTTTTTTTTCTTACCTGTTCAATGTTCAGTTTCAAAGGAGTTACTGCCTAGCCCCATCTTCTATCACCAAACACAATTATTACAGTACACTTTCTCCTAAAAATAGATGATACAGAAGTAATGTGATAACCTGGGGACCAAGACAATGACAAATGAAATGTTTTTAAGAGTGACCATTCACTATAAATCTCACTTCCAGTATATATTTTATATTATACCTTGTCAGTAAGTAAATCTTGTTATTTCAGAAATCCAATCATTACCAGAATCCTTTTGAAGCCTTAGAGAGACTTATTAGCAAAGGATTTATGGCAATTCTGAATTGCTTTCAGAAAGGTACATCACATTTGCAGCTGCAACCCAGCGTGTGTAACAGCTGTCCCTACAGTGTCCTTGTACTATATTGGTGCCATCCTAGCAGCACTTTAAAATATAAATGCATCTGTTTCACATTTGATTTTTGTACTCAGATGACTTATCTGCATCACATGTTAGTGTAGGATGTTTCACTCGTTATTTATTGTACATAGATGTTAAAAAAAAATCAAACAGCATCTTTGCATATGCCACAAAATCCATGTCCTCAGTATTAGCTCTTCACAAGACTACATACAGAGAAACATTTTTGGTAAACCATTTCAGGTAAATTAAAAACGAAAGCAGAGTTTTCTCTCTGAATTTATGCAAAACTGATTGAGCAGATTAAATGCTTAGAAACAACTTCATTTAGTACTGGAAAATTGCCATTACTGTTTTACTAGTACTCTGACAACTTATAGCATATATCTAAGCTGAATGCATCACTAACTCTGACATGCTAAGTCATTCCCTTCCCCTGTCATGGGCATAATGTGATGCTAACAACAGCCAATGCATGTCAGCCTTGTTTTTTTTTCTTTTTAAAGCAGATGATCTACATGAAATAATACAATTTTTAAATTTTATTTTCATGTTGGTACCAAGATTAAAAGCCTGTTGCCTTACCACCTGTTGCCTCATAAATCTGAGAACCATTTCAAATTCCAGTTGTAAAGGAAAACATATTTCATATGAAGTAATTCCACAAGCAAAATGGTGATGTGATGGAATTTGAATTTTGAAAGTGCCTTTTGCATTATTTACCAATATTGACAACACATCTGGAACAAGCAAGCAATGGGGGAACTAGCATTTTTGCTTGCAGAAGACAGAAAATCATAAGTTAGCAGATTGGCTGAGGGGCTGAAATACCGTAAATTCTTTACTAGCTACACTTTGCAATCACCTACACTTAAATAAGTTCTTGAAGAATCTTAAACAAATACTTGTGTTATTTTACTACAGCAACATTGCAAAAAGATGTCTGCCTAGCCACAAGACATTGATTTACCAACACTGCTGTGGCAAAAAGCATCAGTAAATTCCAGATGTGCCATGGATACCAGGTTCACAACATCTCCTGACATCAACAGCAATGATTGTAATCTTTTTCTTCTGTTGCTAAAACTCATAGCAACACATAAAAGTCTTAATTGTGACATTTCAAAGCATTTGCAGTTTTCTAAATTTATGAAATGAGATGTTTATGCATGATCTTCATTCCAGTGAGAACCCAGTTCAAAAAAGGAATCGAGAGGAAGGCTCCCTTTTTTTTAATCAGTTAATACAGGAGTTTTGATCATAAAGATGAGGTCAAGTCTGACATTAAAAAAAATTCTTTTTTGTTCTTTCTTATTCTATTAATGAACTAAAATTAAATTATTATATATACAATAAATTATAACATAATTATAATAGCAAATCTTTATCATATATTCTTCAGAGACATTTCACATCCTAGGAAATAATAATTCAGAATGTGTAAATGAAAAAATAGTATCTTCTATTACACAAAGTGACATTTCTGTTTGACAGTAAAGAGTTCTGAAATTCATGGGATATGCCAATCCCTGCTTTCGGCTTGCATTTGAGGGCAGTTATTTTCCCTGTGTTAGCTTTCTAACTCTCATTTTGAACTAGGTTTTATTTGCTTTAAACAACAAAATACTTCTCAGCTCATCTCTTCTGACTTCTGTCTTCTAATGGTCTGACATTCCCTGTTCGAGATCAGAAAGTTACTGACATACAATTTTTTTTTTTTTGTGAGCACATGAACTTTCTTCCATATTCTAATCTATCTGTTATAATTGTTCTATGAATAAAATAGTGCAAGAGAGTAATTAACTCTTTGAACTGTAGATTGCAAACTGTTTCAGGTTGTCCATGGAAATATTTTAATTTGTGGATTATTCAAGCATTTTGTCAAGAATTGGGTTTGATTTTTTTTTCAATTACATTCAGTCTACATTCTAAAAATTCACAGAATTCTTGAGTATAAATCACAGGGCTAAAAACAGCTAGAGAGATTAAACCAAATATAGAATTTTAAATAATGTTTTAAGGTTCAAAGAGAAAACAATGTTTATGTCAGAAGAAAGTGTCACCTGAAGGTGCAAATCAGTACCTTTCACTCAGCAGTGTATTGTGAATGACTAGAACAGCAGAAGCCTAAGATTGTATTTCCTGTAGTTCTTGGTGACTTTATATAATATTGAAGCCTAGCATGACTTCTGTTCTTGACTCATGAAAACAATTCTCAAAGGACAAAGCATTTTGTCCTCTCTTGAGGATATATTACCCACAAGGCTTTCTAGTTATTTTTACTGGAGGATAACAGAGAAAGTTTCATCTTTTTTCTCTCCTTGAAAATGATTTAATTTCTGAGACAGTTAAAAGTTTTGCCAGGGCTTCCTGAATTAGCCTGGTTTACAAAAATAAACAACAACAAAAAAATTATATGTGAAGACAAACAGAAATACAGCCACCCTGGGGGGAAAAAAAAAAAAAAAAAAAAAAAAAAGAGTCCAGCCACTGATGTTGTTGTTCTTTGCTGTATTTTTCTCTAAGGAATCCATGTGGAGTGAGACTGACGATCTCTCTGGAACATATCACTCCTCCTTTCAATCTCTGTAATGATAAACTAGTTCTTAAATTTTTGCACAATTTTCTTTAGGGAATGGAAGGCATTAGGATGGGAAGAAGGGGACTCTAATTCTTTTCCAGAACAAAACAAAGTAAAAAATGATTCACTCACTGAAAGAACCAACTCTGAACCTTTTGTGCAGAAATGTTTGAAGGCCAGTGCTCAATGTCAAAGCAGTAGAATTGCTGACAAGGGAGATAATGGCAGCTGCTAATTGCCAAAGGGCTTTGTACAGGCAGCCCTTACAAGAGATACATACGCAGTATCCCTGTTACTGTCACGGCATGTACAGTATCAAATTCATTGAATTTAGTTGTTGTTAGTTGTTGTTAGAAGCCCTATGATCCAGAGCCTGTTGTCTGTGTGCAACCAGGAAAAAAGCAGGAAGACGCAGTTATGCCTTTAGGCTGCTCAGCTGCAGGGAGGTTGGAGCTGCGGAGGGACATATCCCGTGCTTGATCATCGAGCAGGTTGAGGGCGCTGGGTGTAATCAGTGCAGGTGGGCTTCTCAGCAAGGAAAGAAAACATGCAAGGGAGGCCCACACGATTAAACAGACCTACTCCATCAATGCAAAACCTGTCGTCATATAGATCTAGGATTACATTTCCCCAGGTGGAGTGTAATTGTTGCTTAATATTAAAACAAATAGAATTATGCAGTTACTTCAAAATAAAATAGTTCCATAGTGCTTTGATAGCCAAAATGATAAGAGCTAAAGGAAACATTACAGACATGCATAATTCACATGAAGTCTGGAATACCAATGTTAATAATTTCCCTGCCATCCCTCTGTGATCTGCAGAACAGATTATATTAATTTCCTAAAATTTACAACTATCTGTATTTGTACTAGGCTCAGAAGAAAAAAATCCACATGTATCTGTCTTTTTCCCCTTCCTAAATAGCAGTTCGTCATTTTCCCCAAAATAAACACCTGCATTAGGGAATTTAAATCTAGTTTTAAACTACATAAAACTACGTAAAACTGAAATTATTGAGATGTCTTAAAAGATATTGAAAACTTAGAAAAACTTAAAGCCATTTTTACTTGGATCCTGTGTTTCAAGTAATTTTCTTTGTTATTTTAAAAGTGTATATTCTTCATTAATTGTTGGTAACATGCTTAGCACCATGAAACACCAGGTGTTTTCCATGCCCTCTAACTGTGATTGGAATTGTCCTACAATCTGGTAATCCACTCTAAAGATTTTAATCTCTTCCATACTTAACTTCAACACCATTGAGACCGACTTGCCTAACTTGTGCTTTTTACAGAGAAAACAGATGTTGAAAGTAAGAAAAGTATTGCAAAAAAAAGTAGAAAATATTATTTAGAAAGTATTGCATTGCTAATATCTTCCATAGTTTCTCATAACAATTTAACTAAAGCTAATTACTTCAACATTTTGAACAAAATACATGAAAAATTAGGAATTTCTTGCCAGATTTCAGTGATTTTGTAGCAGCCTGGAACTTTTCCAGTGATCTGATAAAATAGAGAACCTCAGGTCTGTTTATTTGGGTTCTAGTCTTCTGACCCACGGTTTCCTTTCTAAGCTCCCTTGATCTTTGGCCACTTCCAGTGCCAGACCCAGAAGACTGGTGCTTTTTGCTGTACTTTGTAATTCTCCTCAGTGAAATTCACAGTGTACCAAGGACTATGGGAAATGACTAAGGGAATATGACTTTTATGTGGATCTGTTTACTTATCATTACCATAATGTCCTAACGATCTGATCAAAATACAATGAATGTTTTTTATTAGTCCTGTGACAGTGCTGCTAACACAATCTGAATTAATATAGAAAGAAACTCATTAATAGTATATTTAAAATTATTCACTAGTTTAGAAGTTTTCTTGGATATACATATTTTCTGTAGGGTTGTGCTCACCTTCAGGGGCATGACTTTGGGTCAGAAGGTCCGCAGCACCCATCTTTGGAGGTGTTGACATCAACTTGTGAGCATCCTGTGGGCTTCTCTGGCAGGAGGATGGCATTCATGGTGGAGTCTCTTTCTCCTCAGTCTTGGATCTGCCCAGAGCTATTATTACATGTTTCTTAAGGCAGTCTCTGCCCACTTGCATTTTTTCCTCCGCTGGTTCCAAGCTATGATTTTGTGATCCTTGCCTGTTCCTTCTTAAAGACGCGCAACAGCTTCCAACAACTCCATTACCTGAGAAGGTCTTTTGTTTGTTATGCAGGGACTGCACATGTTTTCTAGATCTTTACCACATTTGGTATTCACAGAGATAAGCTTAAACAAGTTAGGCAATAGTCTCCTGACAGACAGATGATTGCTATTGAGGCTGAAGACAAGCTAAAATGAACTCAGGCCAGGGGGAGTCCAGGCGAGTCCTGAGGCTGGCAGTGGTGAGTTAATACAAAGCATGTAGCCTTAAGTAAAATCAGAAATAATCATATTTGCAGAGCTACAACAGTGAATAGCAGGCAGGTCTTCATCCATATTCATTTTGTCAAATCTCTTTATGGCATTTAAAGTTAGCAAACCAAGCTTTTGGTGCTGTAAGACCACTGGCAGATGGAGAAACAGATGTAAAAGTGGTCAAAGGCAGAAACAAATCAGGAGCTAAATGAAGAGAGAAGTGTATTAACAGGATTTTTGACACTTAGAAAGCATGAGACAGACTTAGGTGTTTATCCAGTTTAGTCCTTCAGTCCTGTGGGTACATTCTTATAGATGTTAAAAGTTAGAAACAAATGCATACATCTAGGAATTTGCTATAAACCTACTGCATATTTTTTTGAATTGTAAAGTGTTTACTTTCCTCTGAACTTGAGGGCTGCAGAAATTACCCATGATCCAGTGGCATTTTCCTGAGTTAGAACCCCAAGGAAACTAAAACTGCATAGTGAACAGCAAATTTGTACATACAGAAAGCATGTGGGGAACATGGCCAGTTATCTTTCAGAATTAGTTTGTGGCAGATCTGGCAAAATTTTGAAAATAAGTGAACAAATAATAGAGTATATTGAAGGAGGCAGCATGATTTGCTGAAATTAATTCTTGTTAGTTTGTCATTAAAATAGTTCTAGTAGATACTACTTTTCTTGAGTATGAAATCCTGTTCTAAGAACATTCTATCTTGTATCTTAAAACTGTTTAAATTACTCACATTTCTAGTGCTAAGTATACATAGATAG
>VXAV01003140.1:7115-17500 GCA_013399715.1 Alectura lathami | reverse complement strand
TATATATATATAGAGAGAGAGAGAGAGAGAGAGAGATTCTTAAAGATTCTTAAAGCATGAATTAATGTCTCTTTTCCAAATGATTATACCTCCCAGCTCGTTGATGATGATCAATTATTTACATACTAATGCACACAGTGTTTATGGAAGATACCATAAGCTACTTGAGATAAAAGGTTTCAGAAGCACTCAGAGAAGATATAGAGAATTTATGTGGAACTGGTTCCCAGCAGGAACAGCTTTGATCAAATGTGGTCAAAATTCAAAAACTAAACTCTCTTGTTTGGCCAGAGCCAACTGCACCCATCATCACAGGATGGCTCTAACCATAGGAAACGGTCTCCTGTAGTCCTGTATTTGGAATTTTCCTACTTTGTTCATCACTAGTTTTAATCCATGCTTCCAAAATGAAAATACACCACTGTCTTCATAGGCATAGTACATGAAAAGCTAATAGGAGTCAAAGAAGTTTATGAAATAGTGTAATGAAGGGCCTGGACAGTGATGTACCATTTCTCATCTGTTTGTTTCATACAAAAACAAATCTCTGGAGTATAAGTTGAGAAAGGCCCTGGAATTAAACTTCTAAACCACTTCTGTGGACTTGTTTCCTTTATTACTAAAAGTATTTTTTCTTCAGATTTTATGAATGAATTTATTTTGTTCCATCTTCTTCCAGCACATGTGCTCTCAAATAAGTATGTTTCACATGAGGTGGTTTAACTGGAAACTAAAAATTCCGTCTATTGGCAGATGAAGGTTATTAAGGAAAATATTTACGGTACTCTAATGCAGATAATGCTATAGTTAGTATTTTCTTTACAAAGCTTACAATATAAGATACTGAAGCTATTTTTACACAAATTATGTTTTTGGAATAGCTGTTAATACTAAATACATTTAGTTTGTGTATGTGATTATTCTGTGAGAATAAAACCAAAATCTAATATGACTTAGACATCCATAAGTAGCCTTCAAAGAATGCGTAACTAAAGAGATGTGACACAAGTCAATCAGATTGACAATAAAACTCGACAGCCCCAATTTTCATGAAATTCTTTTCCAGGGCCTTTCAACTTATTATTAAAAGCCTGTTCCACATAGTACATTATTAAAAAGTGCAATTTTAACAAGAAGAAAAGAGACAGTAATTATGCTAATACTTCACATAGAAACTTCTCAACATTAATTGTCAAGAAATGCATAAACTAAAGTACTTGTAAATGGAATCTCAGGTCCCAGAAGAGTAACACATTTCTCATAAATAAAATTCTTCTTGCTGTGTTTTGTTAAGTCAAAACCTCTGTGGAAATTTGGGGTTGGGTTGTGGGGTTTTTTTTTATGACTCCCATGTTGGATTTGAGATCATATCTTTTTGTTTTGTTTTGTTTTTGTTTTTGTACAAACTAGCATGGGGAGTTTAACAAGAACAGTATAGTTGATTAAAACTTCTTACATCAAAGTCAGTAAGAAAGGAACACAGAACATGGGGAAACTATGCCCAAAAAAGAAAAAAAAAGCACCCTCAGAGTCATTAGGCAGACCAACAGCTACGTCACTGTGACCTATACATTTTCATCACATGGAATCAAACTGTTTCCTAAATAAGTAATTCTTACAGGAATATATCTCCTGACTCCTCAGTCCTTCTTATGAAGGATACAGATTAGGAAATCCAAGAAAGCAAGAACAAAAAGACCTCCATGTTCTTTATTTTTCTCCTACCAATTTCAGAACCTTTCTTTCTCTTCTTCAAAGCAGCCGTTTATTTCAGTCTTCTGCTGCTCTTATGAAGGTATATCTGCAGTCCAGGTGTTACCTCAGCTTTGGGAAGATGCCTCTGGTTGGGGTGCGAATCTAGTTACAATACAAGTTTTTGGGATGAAACAGCAGACTGTTAATGAACACTGAAAACTCTGAGAAAGTTGTTTTTAATATCACTGAAAAAAGGAGCAGATTCTGACTTCTGCACTGAATTTGGAGTTTTGGGGTTTTTTTTGTCAATTTTGAGATATTTTCGCAGATGCTCATGTGTGATGTAATTGTTTTGCTGTTTTAATATTTCTGGATTTTTAAGGCAATTTTATTCACTTCATGTTGTATTTAAATCATCATGCATGGCATGGGTATAACATGACTGAAACAACAAAACAAAGCCTATCTTTTATCTCTCAGTTAGCTGGACAGACATTTGTACCTCAGTCAGCATTAAGGCAACAGAAGTTACGATTAAATAATAATCACCCAGACATCAGCTTAGAGGGACAGAGGGTTCTGTGCTTAATAATAACAAGTAGATGAAAAATCCCGGAGTTAATTTGTGAACCCTATTTATTTTGAAATCTATGGAAACAAGCTCAGCACTTGGCTATACGTCTAATGGGTAGTAACTGCACTTGTATTTGCATGTCTGAATATATCAGGACAGAGCTTCACTTTATAACATTTTTCTTGCAGTGAAACTGAGAGCAATACATTGTCATAAATGAATTTGTCTGCTGGTTATTAGGATGAAATCTTGAGAGCAAGAATATCATATGATAATTCCAGTGATGACAGATCCTGGTGATTTCAGCTTTTTGAAGATACAGACAATAAATGACGTCCTTGACCAAGGAAATACTGTGGAAATGGCAAAAACCTTAGTTTTAAAGCAGTAAATGTGGAAGACGAATTTCAGTAGGAAAGTGAAACATGCCCAGCTAATCTCTGTGTCACTGTATTTAACATAACCACATAAAGTGTCTTCCAGTGGAATCTCAGGAGGTGGCATGATGCCGTTCAGATCATACTCAAATTATTTTGGCAGAGACCTCCTTAATTCAGTTTTTGAATTGCAAACAATGTTGTAATTACTGAAACTACAGTTTCCCACAGTGATAATGTATAAGGTATTTTGTGAGTGAGAGGAGATGTTATTATACCTCTTTTTATCAATTCAAAAAGCATTCAGAAAAGACTAATTGTGAGAAAGATAATGGCATCAGAATCGTTGTTTACATAAGCACCATTGCTGAAAATTAATCACAAGGCCAGACGGAAGCACACAGAGTATTTATAGCTAATACCATTTTGGTTATCTGGACTAGCTTCCTAGCATGAGCCCACCTCTTTATCTTCCAGCTGAGATACCTGCGTNCAAAGCCTGCGTAAAAAAAAAAAAAAAAAAAAAAGCAAAAAAACAGATGAGTGGTCTAGTATTCATAAATAATACCACTATATTACAATAAAAAACATCTTGTGATCACCCTGCAATGTAATGTACCACTAGCCTCTGCTCAGCAGCTGCACATTTTCCTGTTCTTTTGAATATGGAACACAAATCACACACATTGCAGAAAAGACTAGATGTCTTAGTGTGTTTTGCTAAACATAAAGCAGATCCATGGCTATCGTACTTTCATGAATGTGTCTGGAAAAGTGAGTGCTCGAGCCTACAGTGTTTGTGTCTAACACAGTAGCTTGTTCTTCTATATTCTGCAGGGAAAAAAAATAAAAAGGAAATTACTTACAACTGTGATATACAAACAAATAATATACATTCCAAAAATATTTTAAATGTGCTTTAGTTCTAAAATATCTGAAACAAAATTCTTAGCAAAAATGTTTGTAGCTTTATACCTCTATAGAGAAACTCACATCAGACTATTGTGCATATTGCATAAGAAAACAATTTATGAGCAGAAACATTCCAGAAAACTACACTCCAGTAGATTAGTATTTGGTGGCAGATCACTAAGAATTATTTCACCAAAAGATATTTTTATATTATATATATGAATGGTGTATATGTATACTTATATATACATAAACTTACATATGAACATTACATGCATTTGTTCATGGAGAAGTTCCAATCACAGAGGCATTTTAATCTAGAAATGAGTACACAACTGTCACTGGAAACCTTTAATTAATAGATAAATAAGGTTAGCAAGCATTCCAAAGTCTGTAGAGCTACATTCTTTTTTAACCTAATTTATTTATCCATTTAAGTATATGCCCTCTCATATACCCTTTGTGTGCTTAACTGCTCAAAATTTTCAGAACAGGCTGTGGTAGCATTTTGCCAAATATAATAGCTGTAAGTAGTGCTGTGTATCCAGAGTTCTACTATTTGATTAAATGAACTAACTGACACTAAAACAGCGGAGATTAAAATAGGATTTGTATGTTTTCCAGAATGGTGCTGCTGAGTCCCAGCATGGCAGTGTTCATACTCATATTTGTCTTCCCTTAATGAAAGCAGCAAGAGAGTCACTGTTAGGGGCTGCTTTTATAATGTGACTAATAAAAAATAATCAGTGCTTTTTTTTTTTCTCAAGTACAACAACGTTTTCCTTGAAAAGAAAAATCAAGAGTATATTCTCTTTAAAAAAAAGACCAGGAGGTTTCCCTTTCTTTTGGCCAGTAAATGCAGAGTATATTTACAGCGGATCAAGAATATGCTGGCACGTTTACATGACTTCTGGATTGGTGCTGGCTCACAGATGGCCTGAAGTGTTGGTAAGAGTTGTGCAGATGTATCTGCACATTTGTGTAATGTGTAGTACTACTGCATGTCAATATGCTAGAGTGCAAGCTGTCTTTCCATCCATCCATACATCGACAGAAAGTAGGAGTGGAGAACTATTTAGTAGACTCCAGTAAACAAAAACAGAAACTTTAGAGTTACTGCATCAAAGGTTATGAATGTCATTGTACCTGGTCTATACATGAGCCTCCAAGGGGCCAGCCAGCAGCTGAGGTGGGCTGGGGTATCCTGCAGCCCCTCCAGCCTCTGCTGTGCCTCTTGAAGAACAACCCTTGTTCTTTCTGTCTCCCCCCCACCGTTATGTTTTTCTGATCCTGCAGTTGTTTAGTTTGTTTAGAAAATGTGCTTTGAAAAAATATTTTTAAAATATTTTCTCTCCTTGCATCCTAAAATTCTAATTGATTTCCAAGTAAACCAATACATATGAGATGGTCAAGCAAGCCTTCTGTCATGAATATTAGGATATGAGTGGAAAATCATTCACCTGGACATGAATGTGTATTCATGCAAATAGCTATGCTTCTTCAAGGACACTCTTCATTCTATATGTCTAGGTAAACAACAAAATCTAGCTTGAGACGTTGCTTCTTGAGAATGCCAAGCACTGAATGCCAGGTACTGAACTGAGATCTGAAATTTGTGCTAGCCCAAAAGCGATGACTGCAGTGAAAAGCCTACAAGAGGGAAAAAAAAAAAAAAAAAAAAAAAGATAAGATACTACATATTACACAGTGAAAAGTATGGAATACAATTCACTGGATAATAGAAAGATAAAATGAGATGAATACAAGGGTAAAGGCAGAGCTTGACCCTGCAGAGCAAGAGTGAGCCTGAGAAAGGAAGGTGAACGCTGATGGGAATTTTTTGTTTTTCTATAAAGGAATTCAAACTGTTAACAACAGCACTAACATCCACTAAGGGTTACAATACATGCAAAAGCAGAGCAAGCGAGGATGCAAAACCCCAGGACATCGTTTTTTAAGTCACTTCACCTCTTTTCTCTATCTACAAATTTTTCTTCAAAAATCCATAACTTCTTACAGAGCTGCTGTGTTTTCAGTATCTCAGGGGACACAATACAGTATCTGAGATCACTTAAAAAGGCATCTTTGTAGTGATATAAGTTGGTGTAACAGCACCAAGTGTATCTTCCTTCCCCTTCCACATGCCCACAGGGAGCAGAGCATCAAAACCATAAAGTGGCACTCTGGCACTAAAAATACCCCAGGGAAATGCAGCACTGCTGCCTGCAGCCTCCACAGCAGTCTCGAAAATGAGGGCCATTTACAGCATGCCTTTGCATTTAAAACTTCAGACTAGATGATTTAGCTCTAAAGATGGATTCTGATGATCTACTTGCTTTAACGGATAAAGGAAACAGAGTCGTGATCCACACTATAGTGTCATACCCGTGACTCTGTTGTGGTCATAGCACTGAATACTTTCTGTTCCTTTTGGATGCCTTGCCGAGGAGCTTCTCTTCAACATCTTAGGGAAGTAAATCTTACTGCTCTGTAAAGTAATTGGTAAAGTAATATGGCTTATGACATAGCTACGATAGTCTCATTGTCTGAAAAGTAATACATCTTGCTAATCCAGATTAAGGTGAGTTGAACCAAACATATGAAAGCTACTAGATTTTTTCTACCAAATAGAATGATTTCTTTCTTCCTTAGGATAATGTTTGGTTAAGTAAATGTAAATATATATCCCAAACAGTGTAGTTACATTGCTCTCTTGTTTTTTAAAAAATATATTAAGTAAATATTAAAAGCACTGTCATTTAAAATGCTCTTGCAAATGAAATATATTTTTTTTATTCTTAAAGCCCCTGACATTTTTGCTAGTAGCCTACAATATACAAAAAAAAAAAAAAAAAAAAAAAAAAAAAAATGAAGCATGCNNNNAAAAAACAGAAAAAGAAAAAAGACATAATAGGGAAATAATTTCATGAAGGAATACTTCTTACACACAGCAAGCCAAGTTACATAACCAAGGGGAAATGGCATGGTGAATATTGTCAAGTGTGATCCATCCCAGTTAACCCAATATAACATGAAATTCCATTAGAGAAAAATACAGCCTAAAGAGAGGACACCTAAATCATATTCAGAGCTTCTAAGACAAGACTCATTTATGACATTTTGTCTTAGTAAAGGCTCCTCTGAACACTCAGAAACAGGCTGATTTTTTGTAGGATTTTGTTCAGTCAAAGGAATAGCTTTAAAGCTGTCTGACTAGGAGAGGAGTTAGAAGGCTTTGTAACGGTTTCTGAGAGGAACAGAGTGTGCTTCTGTAACTAGATTTTTATGATTATTTTTTTTCTTTTAAGATCTTAAAGGAGGAAGTGCTTATCTTGAAGGGTTCGTGTGCACTCTCCTAGATATATCTCTCTCACGTAATTACTCTTTCCAAGTGCTATATCTGTGTAGAAATACAGGAACTTCTGCTATTCTTTTTGCTCTGCAACTTGGATTAACTTAGGCAAAAAATTGGTTTTAACATTTGAAGAATTGTATTTCCCAGAAAAATTTTAATCTGATAATTCATTACAAAATTTTATCAATGTAGAGTTGCAAACTACACTCAGCTTTGCCAAGTTTTGGAGTGCTACTGAGTCTGCCTCCTTCCAAGATAGTTTTCAGGTGGAGTTTCAGGATTTTTTTAGATAACTGTTCTTGAACTAAAGTCCTGAAACCCTTCATGACATTTAAATTCTGTTCCCCATTTAGCTTCCCTCAGTGCCACGTTACAGTCTAGAGTTACAGAAATCAAATTTTTCCCTTCTGTTCTGTAGGAAATGGTTTCTTGTGCAGATCTTGAAGAAATATTACATCAAATATTATGTCATTCAGCTCTATTTCATTGCAGCAAATCCATGCTTGTTATCCACATATTGGCTAATAATAAGCAGTAAGTTAATAGATCCTGACAGATCTTAACTGGAATATACACATGTATCTCCAGCTATATTTCATTTGATATTCTTTTTCTTCCCTTTTCAGGCAGTAATTAAGAAAATAACCATTGAATAAAAATATTTTCAATATAACATTATTTTAGATACAATGTTCTGCACATAGTGTAGATAATTCAGATGGGAAAAAGGTGATATTCATGTATCTGATACTGAATTTACTTTGATGAATATTATGGACAAAACTCTGCTGGATGCTAGTGCAGAAAAATACAGAAAGCAGTGGGAAGTAAGCCACAGAGAAGTCCAGAGAGGAGTGGACAATGAGGTGATGAAGAATGTGTCTTGCACAGAGACAATGTCTTAAAATGGCACATAAACAATGTGAACATTTTATGAGAGATGTATGAAGCAGAGATTATCCTGACATAGCTAAAAACCATGGTTGACAGGGACGGATTGTCTGTGAAAATTATTACTTATACTCATGTTGTCACTCAATCTTAAGCCCTTACTTAAGGGCAAATTCACCCTGACTGAGGCAAAAAAAAAAACACCTGAGGGATAATCTCAAAGCTGCCCCAGTATCTTAAGCATCATTTGACACCCATATGCAGGGGAGATCTGTTTGGGGTGCTGGGATGAAAATCTTAAGAGCTTTGAGTATAACTGGTAATTCAGATGACAGCAGCAGTTATCAGCACAGTCTCAGTATTCATTGCTTTACATCTCATTTCTCAGGATCCACTGCTTTACATTTCATTACATATATTTTCAACAGGATAATAAAGAGCTCAGTTCCTTCATCTGTCTGCTAGGTTATGTCTGAAGGGGCATACATAGTGGGATACCAGACCTTTCTGGAGCATAATATCCTAACTGGGCAGGGATACAGGGAGATTGTGGCTGTTGTGCTTGCCTTACAAACACCTTCATGGGTTCGCCTCTGACTAAACCAAGAGCTGCTGCACCTGCTGCAAAACAATGATCGATTCAGGTAATATAATATTAATCATATCCCTATTAAAGAAGATGGCTAGGTTAATTTGGTATATGCAATGCAGTTATCTGGCTTCTGTCTGCTTTTCTCTATATATACACTAGACATACACAGCAAACATCGGACTCCTACTATTAACAACCACTCCTCCTTCAAAATATGCACGCACCAACATGCATTTCTATCTCTATGTGCATACCTGCATGCAAACCATGCACTTTCCTTCCTCTCCAATAACAATAATATGGCATCATTCTGTAACAGGAATTATCTATCATCCATAACCCTTCAGTTCATCTAAAAAGTTAAGAAGCAGTTTAACAACAGGAAAAGGGTTTTTTTTTTTTAATTGAAAATTCACCTACATTAGATAGTTGCTCCATGTAACCAGAACACTTGGAGTCTGCAGACTTTGACCTAAAGGACATAACATATAATCTTTTTTTTGGTAACCAATGAAATGAAGATAGCAAAATTACTTCATAAGAACAATCTTCAGATTGTTCATTATATATGACAGTTATTTAAAACAGTCACCCATAAATAAGAATAATTGTCACTAACATAAGAGTTATTTTATATTAATAAGAAATGGTATATCAGATGATTTCCTACTAAAGGCTCTTAACAGTGTATAGGAGCCTTATGTACTTTGTCAACAGTGAAACTAGGTAAAGGTTGTTTTCCACTCTCTATGCCTATGTATGACCCACTATCTGTGCTATATGCCCATACAAGTGCTACAGTCTATTCATTGTCAGCAGGTGAGCTAATTACTTTCCCTCTCTCTGGATTGCAGATACTGACTCTTCTCTTGGAAGCTAACTGTGTATAATGTTGGAAAGGCTTCTGCTGAAGTAGCTGCTATCCTACACCACACACAGCTGCTGTCTTGAGCAGGCGATTCAACTCAGTCTGCAGTTCTCAGACTGCCTCATTGACCTGGTTAGTTTTGATTTACTCAGACCGAGATCCTTTGTTCAGTCTATAAATATAAGCAAGCTCTTTACTTTGTGATATCCAGTAAGTAAATTTATTTCCAAAAACATGTTCTTTGATCACATTCTTTCCATTCTGATATTGCATTTTTATAGCTCTGTATTAGCATGTATACTTTATAATGCATTATAAAGTATGAACCACCATCACTGCTAAACACATTGTCTCTCTAAGGTTTCCAAGGAACAACATTTGAGAACAATAGCTGTGTGACACGACTGCCAGATTTCTTCATTATTGCAGATAATCCCCAATCCTAATTTCTCTTTCTGTCTATTCACCTGTGACGTATATAGAGTGCCAATCAACATTGTATCTCAGTACCTAGCAACTTCAAATATATGTCCACACTCTAATCATGGCTGTTATAGAAAGAAGCATACTCAACCTTGAAGTTTTTTGGTAAAATCTTTGTAAAAAGGGAATAAACCCAAATATTTTTTTTTCCCTTTTAGTTGTGCATTGTTAGTTTATTTCAGTGATAGCTACTGATTCCTGAAAACACTATTTAAACTATTGATGAGAACTGGGACACATGGGGGGCACTTTCATACTATTCAGATTAAAAATATTTGTTGTGGTGGAGGGTTTTTTTATAGCATTTAAAAAATAATTCTTATTCTTCAGTGTTTTTCTATAAAACAGATCTTGACTTTCACTCAGCAGCTTGCTGTACAGTTTCCTGTCAAAAAATTGCTTATTAACATTGATCTCTTGTCAGTTGCTTGAGCTAAGCACCAAGCCTATAAACAGAAGAAAAATGTCTATTTTGTTAATCTAGGTGGCTTTTAACCTGGATGTAGCTCTGGGTCATGAAATCATCTTTCAAGTATAAGATGCTTTTTCCTAGATAAGTGACAAGGATTTAATTAGAACATCAACACAGTTTCTCTGTGCTTTTGTTGTACTAGAAGGTATTCTTACAAAGTGAACTT
>VXAV01003137.1:624079-638695 GCA_013399715.1 Alectura lathami | reverse complement strand
GGAGGGCCACCAAAATGATCAGAGGGCTGGAGCACCTCTCCTATGGGGAAAGGTTGAGGGAGTTAGGATTGTTTAGCTTGGAAAAGAGAAGGCTCCGGGGGAGACCTCACTGAGGCCTTCCAATACTGGAAAGGAGCTTACAGGCAGGAGGGGGACTGACTTTTTGCTCGGGTGGATAATGGTAGGACAAGGGGGAATGGGCTAAAACTGAAAGAGGGGAGGTTTAGGTTGGACATCAGGAAGAAATTCTTCACTGAGAGAGTGGTGAGGCGCTGGAACAGGCTGCCCAGAGAAGTTGTGGCTGCCCCATCCCTGGCTGTGTTCAAGGCCAGGCTGGATGTGTTCCTGGGCAGTTTGATCTAGTGAGCTAGTGGCTGGCAGCCCTGTCCACGGCAGGGGGGTTGGAACTAGATGATCTCTGAGGTCCCTTCCAACCCAAGCCATTCTGTGATTCTATGATTCTATAATATTTTGTGTATTTTATTTACATTCATTTGGGCATAGTTATGTTAATAAAAAGCAAGAGTAATTCAGATGGCATTGCTACTTGTGAAATATTCCAAATTTTTCATCCTCAAAATTCTGAAAATAATTTGATTACTTGTCCTGACCCACGTGAACCCAATGGTCTTCATAACAGCAAGTGAGGTGTATTACGTGCTTGTAGCATGTTAAGGAAATTTTGTTTTTCCAAAGAAGCACTACCACACAAAACTTCTCCAAACAAATTCTGTAGGTACAGACTAAAGCCTAGTAGCAAAGAAGCTGAATAGAATGCAACAGCCAAGGCTTTTCCTCATACTTGGCAGCCTGCTGGGTTTCGTCTTAAGAATTCTACACTGCAGGTGACACACTTTCCTGCTCCTCAGATCTGTCATGACACCTGCTACAGTGGCTCACTTAGCATTCCCCAGCTATTTTCATAACACTTGGAAATAGAACAGGTTAGCACAAGTATCCTGTCCATTCCTGTATCCTAAGATTCTCTCACCTGAAACAAAACAGATTTCCCCCAGCCGATTGTGTCATTTCTGAAATGCTGAGAAGAGAAAATACAGGGATTCTAACAATCCTGCTGTTCTGTTTATCTCTGTGGGAAATGAGAGAGAAAAAAGACTTGACTTTATAGAAATACAGCACTGAAAAAGTCTGTCAATCATATTCAGTATGAAAGGGTGGGAGTGAGGCAGGTTCTGTCCTGTAAATGGGTCAGTAATTAAATGACTGGCTGTAAACAACAATACTCCCTACATCTCTAAATAAATTCCACTGTTTCCATCTTTTTATTTGTTTGTTTATTTTTAATTCACAGCACATTTCTATTCTGCCTCTAATTCAAGGATGCGATCACTGCAGGTATCAAATAGCAACACTATCCATTGGTCACCCAAGCTGATTTATGGAGCAGCTTTCCTTTTCCCTTCCCACCGCTTGTAATGTAATAGGAAAAGAAGATATAAAATGGAGTCATAAAATAATTGATTCACAGACATGTACTAACAAATGAACTCACAGTTCAAAAAGGCAGAGGAGCAGAACAGAAGATTGTCACATCTAACAGTGACAAATGCCATTTAACTGTTCTGAAATGAAGTTAATACTGAGTGTTACTTGCACAGCAGATGAGGAATATGACAATGACAACGGGTTGTCTTCTTCTGAATACTTTAATGTATTTCATGCCTCTTGACTGACACATTGTTTTGAGCTAATGGAGAAAAGCTGATACTAAAGTTCTTATTTCACATTGTTGGTGGATTTTTTTCTAAAATTGCTCATCTTTTCTTGAGAGATTCAGCACTCCAGATGGCTCTGTCATACTTTCAGTACTTGCATAGTAGGAAGTAAATGGCTGTAGAATTTGCATGCCACAGAGGGCACTGGATAGGTTTAAGATGTATTCCATAGGATTATATTTCATGGAAATGTCTGAGATTTTGTGCAAAGAGTAGAATTTACAACAAATGATAAATAATTAATAATTACTCAGCAGAGGCCAATCAGGCCACTGGCGGGTGGGATCAGCACCCAAAAGATGTTGCATTGTCCTTTTTTTTTCCTAACAATCTCTTCATTAATGCTGCATGTTGTGTAAAGATGTGAATAGCTTGTCCTTCAGCACTTACTTGTCCCCTGCAGCAGTCTGTGCTTCACTCCCAAAATACTACTCCATATTACATAAAGGGTGCAAAATTCACAGTTGGGACTGCCTCTGTCATGATACCAAACTCATCAACAGAATTGCACACATTAAAAGCAAAAGTCTGAAACAGTATGAGCTAGAAATTAGCTAGTAACAGATAGAAATTAGTTTTCCCTGTGTTATAAACAAATATGACCATGATGATCATAGCTGATGGTGCACAATCACTGAATACCTCCTTGAAAAATACAGAATGAAAAACTACTGCTTCCATCAAATGAAACAACATATCCCTAGAAAAGACTAATTGCCCTTTCCTGATACTTCTGAACTGTTAGCTTTTCTACTAGTGTCCTCATTTTAAGCTATTAACTAAAACCATAATGTGGTGTTCCTCAATACCATCACCTTGCATAAAATGATACTATGGTTTGCTTCACATTCTGGCCTTTATCCAAATTAGAGCTGCCTGCTCCAAATGTTAAGTACATCATATGTCTTACAGATTTAAACTGATCCTGCAAGCTGTTCCATATGGGCATAATATTTATCTGTATTAAATAAACTGTGGGATCAGGACTTTTTCTTGGTTAGAAATCAGCTACAAGCTGTTTTATGTATTCCTCCAATGTATTCATCATTTATTTTTACTGCAAATTTGTTATTTCAAATACAGTGCTTCCTAGATCCCATTGGCCTAAGTAAATGTTAAAGTAATGGTTAGCATCCACTTCTTGCTTTTCTCTCCTTGGATGANTTTTTTTTTTTTTTTTGAATGAAGGAATATAACTAACATAGGCTACAATTTATGATTTTTTTTTTTTCAAGAATAACACCTTCTGAGAAAAATCACTATGGTATTAATTATGGTATTAATGGGACTTTCTAAATACTTTGAAGTAGTCAAATATATCAGCCTAAGAATCAGAGTGAAAAAAAAAAATATAAAAAATTGTCATTCTTTATTTTTAAGCACAGTAATCATGAGCTAGGGGATTTCCTTTTAGTTTTCGACCAGTTTTAAATGCTTGTAAGGGGTATAATTCAATTTAAGGGTAAGGTTTGTGTTTCATCCCGTATAAACTTCACCACCATGTTAATTGCACTTAGATTTTGGCATATACCGGTGTTTTATGTCTCATAAATTAAACTGTTTTAATAAATTAAAAGTATTTATGGAAT
The DNA here is from genome assembly GCA_013399715.1 of Alectura lathami. Taxonomy (NCBI): domain Eukaryota; kingdom Metazoa; phylum Chordata; class Aves; order Galliformes; family Megapodiidae; genus Alectura; species Alectura lathami. Next base: position 635,370 of record VXAV01003137.1, on the reverse strand, counting down.
TTAAATATAGAGAATTACTACAAATTTCTGTATTTAATCACAGTGGAATTGGAATGATATTTATTGTGCACTCTTACTCTGGTAAAACTCCACTTCTGAAAAGTTGCCCTTCAAAGTACTATTTAATATCTCTGAATTCTAATCTACTCCCTTTTCCATTAAAAACTGGGCAGAGTTTCTCCTCCTTTGACACTAAGAATTAGGAACTGTGATATCTGTGTATGCAATTTCCAACAAAGAATCATTTCAATTGGTGTGTTTCCATTAAAGTCAGTAGTAGTGTGGACATATATGTGTTGGGACATATATACTTTGACATACATTCCTTGAAATATTTTGGTATAATTTATGATCACACTATTTATTTTTCCTAGTTCCTGTATTTTGAACTCATTAAGAGCCTTCTCTATGATGTCTTATGCCTTCAGTAAAGAAACTTTAGATGAATTATAGAACTTTATTTGGTCCTTATCATGTAAAATGTCAATAACCAGAGATAAGAGCTGGCATTTGGCTAGCTTACTCCACAGACAGAACAGATTAGATGCAGATCAATGTACAATAAATGTATCCTTGTCCTAATATGTAGTCAGTGCCCTCCCTGTTCAAAAATTAAAGTCCTATGTTACAGTCTTGATCCCACTTCTTTCATTTTGTTCCTAATGAGAAAGTGAAACGTGTATGACACTATTTCAATTTCCATCATTTTTTCTCCTTCATGGTATCTCAGGTCTTAGCATATGACAAAGAATTTTGAAACAGCTTCACAAGGTTTCTTAAAACAGTATCTTTCAAAGGCTAGCCATCAGTTAATGTCTGACAGTTCAATCAATAGGAGATTGCATCAAGAACCTATTTCCTGCAGGAGGTCAGTAGAAATGTCTGTTCTGAATGGCTAACTAAAAATTTCTACTTATTTCATTATGTGCAGAAACACACTAACTATCATTTTATATCTTTGCTTGACTGGTGCAGTGATGATCAAAAGTCTAATTGTACAGGATCAGAACTGCCAGCAGCACCTCCTCTTTCCCATGTACATTTGTGGTTTTTTTCCCTTTCTGCCACAGAAAAGAAAGCACAGTGGTTTTTAAAGCTATCATTTCATCTTCAGATGATCACTGCCAGTTCATACACATATTGGTAGTCAGGATTTAGCTAATGTAACAAGGGCCTGATCCAGGTCTCCCTAAAAATCAATGAGACCCTCACTGATCCTAGCGGAAGCTAGATCAAGCCTCACATATGCTGGGGGAGATATTTTTCAAAGAACAAAGGACAGTGAGGCACATAACTCCTAATTCCTATTCATTGCCTTGAAAAACTCGCCTAATAATTCTTTCTCATGGTGAGATAAAAATGTAGATCAGGGAAACAAAAAAGAGCTGTTACATCCCTGGACATACAAAATTGCTGGCTTGTTTTTCATCTTGACCTGAAGTCATTATAAAAGTACTTTGAAAACTTTGCTGTCCCATTTAACCTGACTGGAAATCAGACTCACATTTAAGGCTTCTGTAGAAAAGAAAAATCAGAGATAAAGCAAAAAAATAAGTGAGATAGATTTTTAAAAAAATAATAATAAAATACCAAACTGATATAATTTAGTTGAGTACCACCTTTCTCTGCCAGGCTCCATTAACATGTGCAATATTTTTGTTTAACTATACATTTGAGTAGATTGAGTTATTGTGACAGGAAAGTGGAGAATAAATATTTCTAATTATTGTCCATACTCTTCTCCATTTTCTGATAGCTACTACAATTCTAATTACAGTTTGGTTTTATAGTAAGTGTACAAATGTATCTTTGTCCTCAATGGACTGTGACACTGTATCTCAATTATAAAAGGCAAGCTCCTTTTTCTACTTGATAGTTAACAGTCCAGGTCTTTGGTCTGGAAAGACATTTGTCTTCTGTACAGTAATAGGAGTGGATGATCTCAGTTTGTTTATTTATGCTTGGTGCTTCATCTTGCTTCTACCAAAATATTTGTTTTAAAATGGATATGTGTATTCACTGTGCTATCAAGGACCTTCAATTGTAAACTGTGCAATTATTTATTTCCAAAAAGTGAGGTACCACAGCTTTTTGTTCTTCAATTATATATTTAAAGAAAAAATCTCCCAGATCAAAAATAATTATTTTGTGACCCCATAGTGCTTTACCAATGATTTTCTGTTTGTTTGAGAAATGAACTTGTTAAAAAATAAAAAAATAAAGATAAAAATCACAGAAATTTGACTGTTGATGTGCATTTTTAAAGATTTACAAATATGGGATGTTCTAGTAGATTTAGATAGCCAGAAATGATCCAGTAATGATGGAGAACTTATGTAGCCATAGGGTTGGCCACTGGACATTGAATCTAGAGATGATACTGGAAAAACACATACAAAACTTTAGACCATCTCTAGCAGGGTTTAAGTCTTTAATCTTCAGTACAATTAATCTCACCTAACTTTAGACTTTTACCATATAAATGTCTGCATCTGAATCACTTCATAATTTCTATAAATAGTCAATACTCAGTGTAGTTACTCTTCTTTGGGGCATCTAAAACATGTCAAATTAACTGTGCTCTACAAATACCAATTTCTCCTAAATAACCATAACAGTAGTTTAGCTCACATTTAAGTATCTCCTTACAAATACCTAAAGATCAGGAAGAAGAACCTTAGCTGTGACACTTAGAAGGAAACTCAAAATTTGGGCTCTTTTCCAGTCAAGGTATTGTAAGCTCTTTTGTATTCCCTCTTGTAGTGTTTTAACTCTGGTAAGAAGCTAAGCCCCACACAAATGTTTGCTCACTCTCCCCTCCTTTTCCACCTGAATTGAGGGGAAGAGAATCAGGACAAATTGTTATATAGAAAGAGAACCCCTGCTCTTGGAATCCTGTTTTCTTCAGGGATGTTTACCTGCAGGTAACAACAGCAGTCTTTCTGTCTGAGAACAGGGCCCTTTCTGTCTGAGAACAGGGCCCTTTCTGCCCTGTTTCCTCTGAGGCTAAAGATCTAGAACAACTTAAGAATGACATACATTTTTGTACTTACAAATGCATGGACACAACATAAGTTGTGTTCTCAGAAAAGCGGGTAGAATAGAATAATTAGTTCATCTGCACAGCAGTCAGTCAAGATATTTATGTATCCTCCACTGATAACACACATTGATGTGTCTTATTCAAATTGAACATTCTAAGCCTTTTACTTTATTAAGTATTTCTGTCATATAATCAAACCTTTTGATACCTAATCTTTAAACTACATGACATAATCAAAATTATCTATATTAGCATTGCTGGCTCAAGTTATTTATCGGGCTGACTTATGCACAACCAAGTATTGCTAAGGCTTCTCCGAACTGCCAAACCTCTCCAGTGAAAGTTTCTCTGTCCCTACAGTTTTCATTGAGTATTGACAAACGATGAGCATAAGCTTGAGTCCAAGAGAGAAATTAGTGTTTTGCCATTGACATCTATGGCAATAGAATTTTGCTTAATAGATCTTCATTTCAATAGTATACCAAGTATCAACCTGGTCTAGTGGGAGGTGTCCCTGCCCATAGCAGTGGGGCTGGAACTAGATGATCTTTAGCATCCCTTCCAACCCAAACCATTCTGTGATTCTATGATTCTATGAAGTATATATGTATTTTGCATATATGTAAGGGCAGGGCTGTTGACCACTGCTTTTTTTTGTTTGTTTGTTTGTTTTGCTTTGTTTTGTTTCATTTAATTTACCAGTAACCTTCCCAATCATGAAAAGAAACAGTTAAAAGTAATGGAACTATTTCCACTTTCCATCTCTGATAATTTTTTCTGTCATAATGTGCAAGGGATACGTAACTTAATATTGTCCTATTGCAGTATTTAAGAAAGTATCCAAAACTCATTTGTTGAAATAGAATGACTTTAGAGGAAGATCCATTTTGATATTGCATAGAATCACAGAACCATAGAACCATAGAACCATTGGGTTGGAAGGGACCTTAAAGATCATCTAGTTCCAGCCCACCTGCCACCAGCAGGGATGCCTCCCACTAGACCAGGTTGCTCAGAACCCCATCCAGCCTGGCCCTGAACACTGCCAGGGAGGGGGCATCCACAACCTCTCTGGGCAACCTGTTCCAGTGTCTCACCACCCCCACAGGAAAGAATTTCTTCCTAACATCTAGCCTAAATCTAACCTCTTCCAGTTTATGGCCATTACCCCCCACCCAATTGCTACATGCCCTTCTAAAGAGTCCCTTCCCAGCTCTCCTGCAGGCCCCCTTCAGGTACTGGAAGGCCACTGTCAGGTCCCCCTGGAGCCTTCTCTTCTCCAGGCTGAACAACCCCAACTCTCTCAGCCTGCGTTCATAGGGGAGGTGCTCCAGCCCTTTGATCATCTTCGTGGCCCTCCTCTAGACCCCCTCCAACAGCTCAATATCCTTTTTGTCTTGGGGACCCCAGAGCTGGACGCAGTACTCCAGGTACGTTCTCACAAGAGCAGAGTAGAGGGGCAGGATCACCTCCCTCTCCCTGCTGGTCACACTTCTCTAGATGCAGCCTGGGATGCGGCTGGCCTTCTGGGCTGCAAGCGCACACTGTTGGCTCATGTTGAGTTTTCCATCAACTGACACCCCCAAATCCTTCTCCTCAGAGCTGCTCTCCAGCCATTCTCCGCCCAACTTGTATTTGTGCTTGGGATTGCCCTGACTCAGGTGCAGGACCTTACACTTGGCCTTGTTGAACTTCATGAGATTTGCATGGGCCCACCTCTCCAGCCTGTCCAGGTCCCTCTGGATGGCATCCCTTCCCTCTAGCATGTCAACGGCACCACACAGCTTGGTGTCGTAAGCAAACTTGCTGAGGGTGCACTCGATTCCACTGTCCATGTCACCAACAAAGATGTTAAACAGCACTGGTTCCAGTATCAGTCCCTGAGGGACACCACTCATCACCAGTCTCCATTTTAACATTGAGCCGTTGACCACAACTCTCTGGGAACAACCATCCAGCCAGTTCCTTAACCGGTGAGTGGTCCGCCCATCAAACCTGTGCTTTTCCAATTTAGCGACCAGGATGTCATGTGGGACAAGTCCAGGTAGATGACATCAGTTGCTCTTCCCTTATCCACTGATGCTGTTACTCCATCATAAAAGGCCACCAAGTTTGTCAGGCACGACTTGCCCTTGGGGAAGCCATGCTGGTTGCCACCAATCACCTCATCTTCATTTTCCGTGTGCCTTAGCAAATCCTTCAGGAGGATCTGCTCCATGATCTTGACAGGCACAAAGATGAGACTGACTGGCCTGCAGTTTGCCGCATCTTCCTTTTTTCCCTTTTTGAAAATGGGGGTGATGTTTCCCCTTTTCCAGTCAGCAGGAACTTCACCAGACTGCCATGACCTTTCAAATGTGATGGACAGTGGCTTGGCAACTTCATCCGCCAGTTCCCTCAGGACCCACGGATGGATCCCATCAGGTCCCATGGACTTGTGCACCTTCAGGTTCTGTAGATGGTCTTGAACCTGATCTTCGCTTACAGTGGGCAGACCTTCCTTCTACCAGCTCTGGCCTCTTCTTTCTGCAACTTGGGTGGTGTGGTTAGAGCCCTTGCCTGTGAAGACTGAGGCAAAGATGTCATTGAGCACCTCAGCTTTCTGCATATCGCTCATGACTACGTCTCCAGTTTCCTTCCATAGAGAACCCACATCTTCCCTGGCCTTCCTCTTATTGTTGATGTACCTGTAGAAATTAATCTTATTCCCCTTTATGTTAGACTAATTCTGTCTGGGCTTTGGCTTTCCTAAGCTGATCCCTGGCTGCCTGGACAACTTCTTTATATTCCTCCCAGCTAGCCTGTTCTTGTTTCAACTCCCTGTAGACTTTCTTTTTACAGCCAAGGAAATCCAGGAGCTCTTTGTTCATCCATGGAGGCATCCTGGTATTCTTGCCCGCCTTCCTCTTTCTTGGGATGCACAGCTCCTGGGCTTGAAGGAGATGGTCCTTGAATATTGAGCAGCTCTCCTGGGCCCCCCGTCCCTCCGGGGTTTTGTCCCATGACACTCTGCTGAGCAGATCCCTGAAGAGGCCGAAGTCCGCTCTCGTAAATTTCAGGGGAGTGAGCTTGCTGTGCAGCCACTTTGACTCCCGAAGGATTCTGAATTCTACCATCTCATGATGGCTGCAGCCAAGGCTACCCTTGAGCTTCACATTACTCACCAGCCCCTCCTGGTTGATGAGAACAAGGTCCAGTATAGCACCTTTCCTTGGGGGTTCCTCTATCACTTGAAAGAGGAAGTTGTCATCAATGCAATCCAGGAAACTCCTTGATTGCTGGTGCCCGGCTGTGTTGTCCTCCCAACAAATGTCAGAGTGGTTGAAGTCCCCCATGAGGACCATGGCTTGTGAATGTGAAGCTGCTCCTGTCTGTCTATAGAGGGCCCCATCCACTCAGTCATCCTGATCAGGTGGCCTGTAGCAGACCCCCACTATGAGGTCCCCTTTCCCTGCCTTCTCTTTAACCCTGACCCATTAGCACTCAGTCAGCTCCTCATCCATCCCCAGGTGGAGCTCCACGGACTCCAGCTGGTCACTGACATCGAGGGCAACACCCCCTACCTTTCTCCCCTGCCTGTCTTTCCTAAAGAGTTTATAACCGTCTATTCCTACTCTCCAGGCATGAGAGCCATCCCACCATGCCTTGGCGATGCCAGCGATGTCATAGCCCTGCAGGCCTGCACATATCTGTAACTCATCCTGCTTGTTCCCTATGCTCCATGCATTGGTGTACAGATATGTGAGTGGGTGCCCCACTGAGGCTGTTTTATCAGCTGGAGTTCCCCCTTCCTGCACTTCAGGTGCTCTCTTCCTAGCCTGTGAACCTATTCCAGGCCCAGGGCACCCATTACAACCACTAGCCTTGAAGTGGGATGAACTGAGGAACCCCTCCCTCAGCAACTCTAGTTTAAAGCCCATCTGACTAGCCCAGAGAGCTTTTGGCTAAGGATGTTTTTCCCCATCTCTGAGAGATGGACCCCATCAGCCCCCAGCAGACCAGATCTCTCAAACTGCATCCCATGGTTTAGATAGCCAAAGCCCTACCCACGGCACCACTCTCTTAACCATTCACTGATTTTCTCAATTCAACTAGCCATTTGCACACCTTCCACTTAACCGGGAGGTCTGATGAGAAGATTACCTGTGCTCCTGAGACCTTTACTGCTGCTCCCAGTGCCATGTAGTCCTTCTTGACAGTCTTCATATTGGTCACTGCTGTGTCAGCAGTGCACATGTGAAACAGCAGCAAGGGGTAGTAATCACTAGGATGTACAAGGCCAGGCAACCTCTCAGTTATATCCTTGATACGGGCCCCCGGCAGGCAGTAGACCTCCCTAGATAGTAGGTCAGGATGACAGATAGGTGCCTCCGTACCTCTCAGAAGAGAGTCACCCACCTCTACCGCCCTTCACTTTTTCTTGTTCGAAGTAGTTGTTATGCGACAGAGAGCTGGTCAGGCCTCCTTACTCTTACCTGAGGACTTACCTGATGCAGGTTGTTTTTCCTCCTCTGTCTGCAGTGCCGTGAAGCGGTTGCGCAGAGGCACCTCAGGCTTAGCTGTAGGCTTGGGGGTAGGTTTCTTCTTCCTACTTGTTCTTTTTTTGGCAATTTGCCATTCCTCACCCCTGCTGGCTTTATTTCATATATATCGGTGAAAGAAAAGACTCAGTCTACACTTAGGGCAAAGAATTACCTCTTTATATTTAATTGATGAATATTTACTGTTACTGTTACCTTATAATATCTAGGTGTCCTATTGTACTGTCATACTATGCAACAACGACTGCATCAATAAAGCTTGGAATGTAACAGTAAAAATATACATAAAAGTAAAGAGATTACATAAACAGGCAACTGAGACATACCTGAGTTTTAAATGACTTGCCCAGAACCTGGGAACTAAGCATAAATCTCCAAGGCCCTAGTATAATGTTTTAACTTTTGTTCTCAAAAAATAGCAACAACAATAACAAAACACACATTTAGATGGTACTTGATTATCTAAAGAATTAGAATATGGGCTTAAAACTAGCAAATATGATAGCCACTATTTGACAATTGTCAATTTTTTTTTATTAGGGAAATTAATCCTAAATAACAAAACGAGACCTTAAGCAGATAGCCCTGAGCATGGCTGTGGATATAGAAGTTCCTCAAGATTAACCACCTTTTGTTAGGCAGCCATGCTGTCAACAGTTTCTCTTAGTAGCAAGGACCCCAAAAATAAAGAGCAAGATCATAGCGAAGGACTTGGACGTATAGGAACAAGACAATGTCTGGGGTTTATAAGTGCAGATCAAAAAAAATGTGAACCACAGATTACTAAAGCAGTGCAGCATTTAGCACTGAATAGGACCAGTTTTAGCAGAGAGCATACATCTAACATGCAAAAGGCCACTATGTGCTGAAAAGACAAAGGAGAGAAGAGAAAGGTAAGGAAAATACCAAAATACTTCAAGAATGGGACCCAAGAAATAATATAATAAGGAACTGCTGCACTATTGAGACTCTTGGCCTGTTCAGGCAGAGGGTCTGGACCTGGAAGAATGTCAGACCTTCTGCCTGATCAATACCACACACATCTTATCAACAGCAAGCACTCCTCCACCCTTCACTGGAGGAGGAGGACTGCTTTTTTGTTTTGCAGCCAAATTTTACAAATTTTACACCAAATTTGGCTACTGCAAGTGAGCAACTTCCAACAATTCCTGCTTCAGATCAATTCTTATCTAGTAAAGTAGTGGGGCAAAGCAAATCCTTCACACCATCATGGGGGGATGTGAGGAAAATAAAAGTCTTTATAGGACTAATGGAGTCTTCTTTTCCTAGATGAATTCTAATTTTCGTCTTCTTCATAACTGCAAAATGCACCAGAATTCTATTGTCCATCAAACTGGGCAAAAGGTTTTCCTACAACGCTTCATTTGTGGGCCTTTGTCATGAGTCTAGGTCATGAAAATGAGATCACTCACAGAGGAAGAATAACTAATGGTAACAGTGGCATACATCCATTCACTTATTGGTATTAATATTATGCATCAGTAAAGTGACATCCTTCCACTTCTCTAATGAATCCATGACTGTGTGAACTCTGTTATAGAGGAATAACAATAATCCTAAGTGGCATATCTGAGGCAGTTATTTCATTCAGTATTTAAATTAAAAGAGATGATCTGTGATTATGGTGTAGATGTAATAAAATGTATTTCATTTTAGTCTCAATCACCCCTCAATTAACGGAGGATGCAGCAGATAGTGAATAATCACACTTATTACTTTGCTTCTGTTTTTTACCTTAGTGTTATTGTAACAATTCTAGTACTAGGATTTAAAAAAAATAAACAAAACATTCTGCTGAAACTCAAGTATAGAGACCATTTAGTGTTGAAAGATACTGCAGAGCAACAGAACCATGATATGCCTTTGTGATTTAATTTCATATAATTCAGGAAAAAAAAAAAAATCAAAATCAGTTCAAAATTCAGCAATCTATCACTTATGAACTTTGCTCCAAGAAGAGACTACCGCCTGTCTGGGCTCTGTGCCATATGGAAATACGGGAGAATTTTCATTGTCAAAGGAAATTCTGGAGATGAGGAAGGGTCATAACTGAAGGAATATGGATTTCGTATTGCAAGCAATTCAGATATGATCTCTCTTTCTAGAAATATGTCTTCTGGACAACTAGAATGGAATTGCAGTTTCTGAAAATCATGCATTGCCATTATAAGACCTGTCAGTAAGAAGTACATGTACCCATGCTGAAACTTGAGCACCAGTTCTCCCCTTAGATTTGTGGATGTTCTTTTGTCAGAAAACTCTTTATCAGCAATAGGCAATTACTAGTCCTGATTTCAATATCACAGATTTACTACAGTGAAATTAGCATTTTATTCAATGTCTCAGTACAGTAACAACTTCAAAATAAAAATATCTTTCTACACATTCTGTAGACAACAGCTCTGAACACATTGTTTCTATTTCATAGTAGAGGTTTATACAATTATCAGCTTAAGCTTTAATTGGATTTAACTAATTGGTAAACAGGATTTTTGTTCATTAGTTTTATACATGTATCAGTTCTTCATTTAAGGTTTAATTCAAATTCAATATAAGCAAATGGATGGCTAACATTTGTAAAAAAAAAAAAATGAAGAGGAAGAATCAGTAAAAACTCTTGGCAAATCACGGCAATTTCCTCACTTTGGTATTTTAAATTATTCTTATTATTAAATCTGATTATTTTATATACTTATGTAGTCATATATTATATAAAATATAGTATATGTTTCTAAGAGGGCTTCCTATGGAATTTTAGTGTTTGACCAAAAGGAAAACAAATAGTCTTTTAGTTTAACTTTTACCAAGTTTACATATAGTCTACGTAAATCTGAGGAAAAGAAACATAATCTGAAATTTGTTGTTTACATTTTTAAAAAATTATGTAAGAAAATTATAATTTTAGAGCCATAAACTAGTTCTGTAGTTTTATAAAAGATCATGAAAGAGGGCTTATATACTACAGAGACTTAAGAGAATAAGTATGATATTCACAAAACATCAGTTAATTTTCTACAACAGAGATATTGCTATTAGAGATACGGGATATTTAACCATGAATTGTGGCCACAAATTTCCATAAAACCCAGAGATAATGCAACATTACTTTGGGATTATTTCAAAGGCTTTTCAGGTTTGTCTTCACTGTATTTATAACTAGTGGTAGGGGAAAATGAAAGGCAGTATGAAAGCATAGGTGGTACACTCTCTTCTAAGATCTTCTGTTTTATTTTAACAAGAATCTGTCTGTAATCAGTGATGTTCTGATTGTACGCCTCTCCATGCTTTTTGTTAAAGCAGGAAAGCATGCATTAGCAGGAAAGATGTGTTGCCGTAATGGATTATCAACAACATAAATTGTCCAAACATTCCCACTCATAATTCTTCTGAAATGAAACAGTACAAAGAAGCATTCTCTTTCCAATAAATCTGGCTATGAATGAACATGTTAAGAGAAGTTCCAGTCTACCATATATATCTATGCATGATCAAAAGAGGCTTCATGGCAGTGACAATAGTGAAGCTAGCAATTGCAGAACATAAACAGATACATGAAAGTTAGGAAAAAAAGAAGGAAAATGCAGACTTGGAAAATAAGATAAAAGGTTGGCATAAAATGGCAAAACTAAAGAAAAGAGAGATAAAATGCTTGTAAAAGGGGAATAATTGCCACTATTTTTAAGAAA
>VXAV01003137.1:612875-624020 GCA_013399715.1 Alectura lathami | reverse complement strand
AAAAGACTTGGGGAAAAAAAAAAAAAGACAACACATCCTTTACTATTGGATGACTTTTCTCAAAGTCATCCAATAATTTTAGTAAATATATTGTCAATACTTATTAGTGTCATATAAAAATGAGCCCAGCTGCCATTTGACAGATGTCTAGATTTTAAAGTTCAATTATTATCATTGCATTTAGTAACATGCTTCTCAGTAATCTTGGCTGAAGAAACAGGATTGACAGAGGATTAAACTACTGTCTGTTCTCCACTGGGGACAGCTCCTGCGAGTACACTGCTGGGAAGGTAAACTGTGTTGTTTGACTACAATAATCAATTTCTTCCGCCTGTTTTTTGCACCAAGATCTGGGATATATGTTATTTTTGACTCAAAACATTTGAAATGCTTTTTCATAGCAATGAGAGATCTTCCAGAGAGGTAATTTTTGGGGATAAATGCCAGCACTGGTGAACCTCAGATTTTCCACTCTCTTTTCAATGTATTCTTTAATTGTTACTAATCCTGAAGTATATATAAATTAATTCTTGTTGTTTTCTAGTGAACTTATTGACTAAAGATCAATTAATCCCTGTAAAGTTCTTATGAATAATTAAACTTCTATTCACACTTGTTGTCATGTTCTTAGATTCTGCTCAAACCTAGCTGCCTTCAGATTTTCCCAGCTCTTAAAGGGATTTCCAAACGCATGTGATTCCTTTAGCTTCCCCTGTCTTCACATGACAGTGTCCTCACAGGCAAGATATTCTACTGTGGTCAGGACAGTAATAACGCTCATCTTTTTCACTTGAAGATTAAGCAAATAAAAATTCCATGAACTCTTATCATGTTCTCTTCTTCTGCAAGTCCATTGACAGTCATTTCACTACCCAGGAATCTCAGCTATAAGTAGCTGTTAGAATTATAGTTTAAATAGGAATGGACACATTCTGCTTAACTGTTACATTGACTTAAATCCGAAGTAATTCCACTGAAGTCAGTGGATTTGCTCTGGATTTAATCCAGTATAGCTGAAAGCAGAATTTGGCCCTTTGATTCCCGCTGCCATTACTCAATTTTTGGGAGATTTACTATATGGGGTATGTTCTGTACAATCAACACACTGCAGTATACTTGTTGATCTACTTACCAGCAGAGTAAGAGCTTTATATTTGACATAACTGAAAGTTCTGAGTAAAAATAGATTGCAGAAAATTCCCAGCTGAGCTCTAGTATCAATTTTCAGGAAGAAAAAATACAGCTTTCCACCAAGCTAGAATAGTTGAAATGGAGGTAGTTTAGCTCACAATGGTTTGCAATATACTGAATACCCTGCCTGCAATATTCTGAATAGATAACACAAAATTTGATATCAAACCTAAAAATTACTTTCACTAAATGGGAAAACAGGAAAAAGAAATCCAAATACTGTTGGATATGGCACAACAGCAAAAAATAATCCAATTTATCTTCAGAATTCACAGCAAACTGTCATTCTCACTGACTTCCACATAGCACAAGAATTGAGGTAGGGTGAGGGAGATGAGGGGAGAAAGTACTTACCTAATATTTTACTATAAAAATGTGTTGAAAGCTGCTAAATTATTTGACAGGCTTTATGAATAAATAAAGAATTGGACAAATGGGAAACATGCGTAAGAAGTAAGCAAGATAGTATGAAAAATTATTAGAACAGTAAAATATCTTCATGACCACAACAATAACAAAAACATTTGTTGAAAATTTAAACAGAAAAAGAAAGAAAATAAGATAAATTCTCCGCAGGATATACATAGTTCCCACCAAGTTTCCATATGTGTGTCAGTTTTACTTCAAATATAGATTGTGGGAAATTATTTAAATGCTTTGTTAGTTTGTATGTTTTATGATGATAAAATATTTTTTAAAGCAAGTAGGAAAATTATATGCAAAATATTAAATATGCTTTTGACACAGGAATTGAGCATGATTAAGATGCAAGTAGGAAATATCTGCTATTATGTTAAAATAGAAACACACATCTACTCCTTCCTAACCTATGGTTTGAATGGCAATCTGAACAGAAAGAGACAGAAATTCTCTAGTGAACAGTAAAATTTTGGAAACTCTNCTCACAGTACCTTTGATTCTATGATTATGTCTCTGTGTATATATATATATATATATATATAATGTATACACAGTCTCCATCTTATGTTTTTTATTTAATATTATGCAAAATCACCACCTTGCTCCCTCAGCAGTATTTTTGCTCTTAATACCCAAACTCTGTTCTGAAGCTGTTTCATGTTTGTTTTCAAAGACTTCTTGTAAAATATTGGAGGGTTGTGGGGTTTTTTGACAGTAAAAATAAGAAACTACCTTTCCATTTGGGTTAGAACTGAGATGAAATGAGGAATGGCTGCCACCAAGCAGAAAATTTGCTCACTTTATGTGTGCCAGTTAATTACGACACTTCAGAAGCGCTTCTGAAAGGATAAGGCAAGCTGCATAAATTTAGCTGTAATCCAGGCAGGCAAAACTAATTTGCAGGGGATGGCCTTATCTAGCTCCTGCAGCTTTCTCAGAAAATTAACCTTGGATATTTGGGCCCAATTCAGAAAGTGTTTGATTTTTTTTTCCTTCCCGGCTCAGCATAGGAGAATTTTAAATTCAATACAATACCTGGGTTTTAAGAGGCACTATGAATGCTGTAGGCAGTTCAGAGTGATTACTGACAAGAAAAAAAATATATATTTATATACGTACATATATGATTGTCCTTCATGCCCATTATCTTGCCTTCTTGTACGTGCATCAGAGAGTTTACCTCCGTATGTATGGAGGGGAGTATTTAGATTAACAGAAGATGCAGCTCATTTTAATGTACTTAGAAAAATTCATCAAAGTTCATTGCAGAATAAGTCATGCATACTGACTTGTTCATTCCAGTGGAAATGAAGAAATCCCCATAAAAATAGAAGTTTAATGAAGTGTTGGAGCAAAGTCCTGCCTGTCATTCCAATTACCACTGATTTAGAATTTTCCTTGATACCCCACTATTAATTGCTCATACTCAGCACAATTAAAAGTTTACCTTAGACTTCACCAGCTTTACCAGTTCATGGGGGAAAGATTTAATTAACAAACGTTGCCATATCCACCTTAAAGTCTTCAGGCATAATATAAAGTATAAGAAGTGCTACTGGCTACTTAACATTTTGCAATCTATTTAGTAAAGTCTGCTTTTTATTTTACCTAACAGCATTAATGAGTTCCTCCCTTAGTCAGACAATAATGAATATAGGAAAACATGACAGTATAATCCATATAAATTTTTTTCTGTACTTTAAGTGTTTAAAATACTGGATGGTTTCTAGACAATACAATTTGTGATGTTTGTTCTAAAAGACAGTATGAATTGGCTAGAACTGGCTGCTCAAAAATATGTCAACGATTCTTTGGGGAAAAAAAAAATCAATAATTTTAGGCGGATTTTTCTTGCTTCTCTTCTATTTGCAGGGAGATGGGTGACTCCATTAGAGTCATTCACTACAGACTAAGCTAGATAACTAAAAAGAAACCATAGAAATGTAATTAATACCTTTTAGGTCATTTCACTGAAGCCTTTCTTCACAGACAAGATGCCTAAATTTAAGACAGCCAAATTCATACTAAATTAGTCTAACCTGTAGTTAAAGCCCATCAACTCTTTTGATGTTCAGCAGTATGTTAATGACGAGAATCTTTTAAATACATGCTCAGTTGCCATTCTATTTTGATTAGGCCCTTGAAAATAAAGCTAGCTTTCAAAAGGATCTATGCATCTTATGTGCATAATTCTGAATATTCTGATATGGTGCAGAAAATTGCATGGCAGTGAAACCCTTACTCTTGCTGAGAATTTTGCCAAGTTTTAATGACCAAGGGCTACTTATGATCAAGGAAATATAGGACAATTTAGCACCCCCCTTCTTCTTCTCATCCAGCTTCAGTATGCCCCAAGATATCTTTTATTCTTGCATTATGTCACTACAATTTTACATTAGTGTCAAGTTAATGAGTAGCTGACACTTAGTTGATGCTGATTTTTGCCTTCAAAGCAATAGTATGATTACATGTAAATATAAAAGTCAACATAACTATTCTATAATAGAAAATTGTCCTTTCATCATTGCAATCATCACCACTATTATTATTTTTGTTCTTGTTGTTACTTATTTTTTACCACTGCAAAAAATATTAGTAATGTACTTCTTACCATCCATCCATTTAGGTAAGCCCAGCTTTGCCCAGTAGACCTTGGACTGGAAGAGATATACACCATGTGTAAGACAGAGAGGTGATAGTTAAATGTATAGTTAAAAACAGGTTATGTTAGAAAGTAGAAAAGAGGTTCAAGTTTAAAAGTTCATCATTTATGATCAAATGAATACGAAAAAGAGTAAAACTGAAGTATAAAGAAAATTATGTATATAACTATTAACAGGGAGGATAAAAAGAAGTTTGCCCAAAACATCTGACTAGAAAAACCCAGCAAACTTTCTAGTTTGAAGATATTTATTGCAATTGTATTGTAAATGTCACGATATATGATATTCATAAAAGAGAGTTTAAATTGCTTTCATTTCTGAATGAAAGTACTCTTCCTCTCAGAAGTTTTATATGATGTTAGTCAATGTATCTCTTGAATGTACAGCTACTTCACTTGGACAATTAACACGGTTGAAGTGTAAGAGATGGAAAGATCTTGATCTTCAGAATTCTTGCATCAGTCTTTACTAGATGCTCACAGAGATACTGGTTACTCAAATGCCTTACCTTGCCAGGTTTTGGAACATAAATAAATAAATAAAAGAAGTAGGATCAGCTACAGTGGGAATGCAGTTCATCATGCATGCCTGAAGGAGTCAACAACAAAATGTTATTGCTAACATTTACTCACATTTTACCTCTGTCCTGTGTGACGAGTGGTCAGTTCTGTAAAACAACTTCCATTATATGTTCAAGTGACTATTACGGATAGGTTTACTAGGTAGGTATTTCCAGATTTATGTAGAAGTTAAAATAAGGGTCTACACAAATTTCCATGTCCTATGCTAATTTACCTGAGTTTCCTTTATGTGGAAATTCCCACAATTTCACAAGTACAGAGTAGCCTTGAAATATAGTTCCATATTCCTAAGTATTACATTTACAACTCAGTTCAATAATGCTAGGCTTCTCCTAAATTAAAAAAAAAAAAAAAAAAAAGCATCTCCAGTGATAGGTGATGAGATGTTGTGATGTTGTCGTGGTTTCTAGTGCAGTTGAAGGTATTCCATACCACAGAGATCACGTCATGACCCTCCCCTGCTCTCCGGGGAGGGTGGGGGAGTGGCAGAAACAAAAAAAAGCCGCGGCTGGCTGGGCGGGTGCAGGCTCTCGGGGGTGGGGCTGGCGGTTGGCGCGGTTTGCTGGGGGCGGTCCGGTGTGTGGGGGCTCGGGCTTGCCCGCGGGTGAGAACGCGCCTGCTTTGTAAGTGCTCCAGTTGTTGGTGTTATTACCCTTACATTCCTTTAACGACTTTAGTAAACTAGTTTGTTATCTTAACTCCTGATTTCTACGTTTTTTTTTTTTTCCTCACTTGTGTCCTCCACCCCGCTGGTGCCAGTGCACCGGCAGCGGCCGATTTTTCCCCAGCCGGGGGGAGGGCTGTTGAGAGGTGGGTTAAACCACAACAGATATACAACTTATAGTAGGTTTATGGCATGATTCATCTTCTCCTTCTGTACTAAGAAAAAATTTCTGGGAACGTTCTGGGTTATTAATTTGTCTTGTAGACAAGTGCAATTAGGTAGATTGGATGATATCCTAAATACTCGATATCTGTAATTTGTTATGTGTTGTTACCTGAAGCACTGCTAATCTTTTCTGTTATCCAAGCAAAATTCAAGATAGAAACCTTTAAATCATTTGGAATAATCCTCACCAAACTGAATCCCAGATGAAGGAATTCCACAAAGTAATTTGAACATGTACCCGGTCTAGTATGGTATGGTCACAACTGACGATGGGCCTTCACTTAACTGAGTCTTCAAGAATCTATGCTACTATATTTTCTTCCTCATAGTGACTTCTTTGCCTGAAGTGGCACAATAACACCATAGACATATAGTGTAAATGGACTGCAGGTAACGTTAGCCACTATAACAATTGAATCCAGCTGTGCTGATAAGCAATACATGTTGGATTTTGGAACCACTAACATAGCATTTGTTGTTTTCTGAGAAAGGAGATGAACTATAAAACTGTACTTATACGTACCACCAAACACATGTCAGTTTATCATTGGAAAATTCAGAAACATAGCTGGAAAACACAGGGAATTATTACAAATCAAGCCGTTATTTCCACCAATGTTTTCCTTTCAAATTTGGTCTATTCTGTTTTGAGCCAATCCTTTACACATACTTTTCACATGCACTCTCTTCTATCATTCAATTAGACTAGTATGTGATGAAGGCAGTTTTGCTAATGAAATGTCAAAACACCAAGTGGTTAGTTTTTAATTTAGCCCAAGGTAGAATGCTGTAGTTTAGAGCCAGTGATCCATTGCCAAATTTGATTTCCCAAATGTTTAATTAATTTATGTATACAATATATTTAATTTGATATGCACATTCAAGATATAGTATGCTTAACCACTTCTAAATAAAATCCTGAAAATCCTACTAAAAATTACAAAAAAATATATTTCTGTGATGAAACTACCCTACCAACAATTTTTCTTATTTAATATTCTCATTTTGTTCATTATGCTAGCTTTCCCAGAAAATCTAAATAAATATGCTATCATTTCTAAGAAGATAACTTTTAAAACCCTCTTTTGGATTTTGAATTTGGCTTAAAATTACAGATGTTGCAGTCACCAAAAATAATCATCAGGATGATTAAAAAAAAAAAAAAAAAAAAAAGATAGGAAGAAATCTCTGTGCTCGTTATGCATTACAGTCTCACAGAGAGCTTTGGTTCTATGCTCTGGGACAACAAAGAGAAAAGGGTTGTTTACGTATTGGATTAATCACATGTAAAATAGTGAATAATTAAAGGAAATTCCAAAGCAATCTGTATGCTAGAAAATAAAATCATATGAAGTTAGAGAAGTAACCAAACAATCAGTTTAGGACTACTTTTGTGGATAAAGGATGTCTGTTATGTCCCGGGAATGAAATCTTAATGGATATGAAATATAGTTTATGTTACAATCAGGGTTCCCACCAAACCTGGAACCCCAGTGTTGTGCACACACTTAGCATTAGACAGACTTTGCTACAGAACTTACATTCTGAGTAAACATAGTGAAACTGGAGGAAGGCGGAAACAACATAGGCCCCACTCTTTTACTACCATCTAACACCTTACCTGCAAAAGCATGGTTTCCCTTTTCCAGAAGAGGAGGAAAAGATTATAAAGGAATAACCTGGAAATACGATTTCTACAGCTTCTCTCTACACAAAATGAATAATTACAAATATTCAAAAGAGGCAATTCAGGCTGAGTTTATCTTAGTTAATGACATAACACGACAAGTGGCAATGTAATCAAATCTCATATATCAAGCCAGATGAGCGCAGCTTATCTAATGGTAACCCAGAACCTCACATTGTATTAATAAACATCAGTAATGGCACATTTTGTTCAGATGCCTTCTTATGAATGATGCATAAAATAGTCTTGACCAAGTTCTACATTAAAGCATTGGATAAAAACAGTGATTGCAGTGTCAACTGAATTCTTCAACTCTTGGTCAGCATAGGGTGTCATATAATGTGACAAACCTTAGGGATTTTCTGTTACTAATGTCTGCTAAACTGTTCAGTGGAGGAGCAATGCAAAATCAAGATGATTTGAAGTGGGATTCATGTCACCTGTCTTTAGACGTTTAAAAGTTAGATGTCTACGTAGAAACAGGCACCTCTAGAGGGCGATTCATTAGACCTATCTCAGATGCCTATCTTAGCCAGAGATGAATCACCCTCCAGAGATGCCTAGTTTTCTCTACTGACTGTAAAGAGGGCCTAGGGCAAGTAGTTCAGTACTAGACTTCCGACTCTCAGACATGTAATTTAGAAGAGCTATATCCCACTCACAGTAGTGCTAAGGTTTAGTTTCCTCAGTTAATCACTCATTGTGTTTTCAGATTCATAAAATATCCAAGAAATCAACCCTAAGTATTCCTCATTTGCTCTTTTTAATTTCTGTTTTGGGTTGTTAGTCTCTTCCCAAGCACTTACTACCTTTAATTTTAATTCTTTTTCTCATTTAAATATTCATTAATAGAAAATTCATTGTAACTTCTTCATATTTCACCTTCCGAAACAGATGCCTCAGTGATAAAAGTCCATCATCTAATCACTGTTTTTCGTCTGGATGTTATCCTTGCTTAGGATATATTTTTTTTTCAGTTCTGAAATGTCTGAAGCTTTAGTTTTCCAGCCTCCCTCTAAAAGGGAGATAAATGAATGGCCTTTCTCTGTTGAGTTAGTGATTTAATAAAGTTGTTCATTTAGAATTGTATACGTTATGAATTATATCCTTATAATTGATCCTAAATGTTCAGAAAGCCATGGGTTACAGAACTAGTGCTTAATTAGGATTTAAATTTGTTCTGAAATAAAGAGTTCTGACATTCTTCTCCGAATCATTTTATGCTAGTGTAACTCCATTGGCTTTTGTAAAATCTTTCCACACACAGTAAATATGGGAGCAAAAATAATCCCAGGCTTCCACTAGACAGGAAATGGTTGTTACATTAATTATTTGTCTTTATATTCTTAACAAGAAGTTAACTTAATTTTTAATTAATCATTTTATTAAATAGCATTTAGGCTGGATATATATATTAAAAAAAAAAAAAAAAACGTTTCAAANAAAAAAAAAAAAAAAAAAACGTTTCAAGAGTTACTTCCTAAGAGTACCACAGATTTGTAATGTTCTTTTCTCTTTGACCAGTGAGAAGCTTGTGGTTAATCACCTATTTTACAGAGCTGTTAATTGATACAAACAACAGCTAGTGTTCCCTCAGCATTTAAATGAAAGTTTTTTAAAGATGCATTCAGCATGTCTTGAAAGTCTTACATAAATCACAAGTTCTTTTATTAAAATATAGGCATATATTTTAACATCACTTCAGTTATTCCAAACATTTAAAGAGAATATTCTTAATATAACGATAAAATAATATAGAGTGAGTGCAATCAGCAGAAAAATAATTTGACAGTCTTCCACATTGCTGAATAAATGAGGCATAACCTTGAATATGAAGCTCAGAGGCTGGTGATTTCTTTAGACTGTATTAGAGTTTTTATGACACTTCCTATGGGAGAGGGAAATTGTTCAGGAAAGTTTATCACATTTCCCATAGGTACAGAAATATTTTCTTATTTATACTTGGATTTTCATCGCGAGCAGTTCTTTCTCATTCTCTGTGGGAGTCAGAACTCAAATAACAGAAGTACATTTTGAGTGAGGAAATAAGTGCTATAAATGTTTTTTTTCTAGTAACATATATGGATTTGACTGTGACTAAGTAGTGTCTACTACATGATGCCCTATTGGTCATACTGCTTACAAGTGCTGGACACTTTCCAAATACAGATGACTTGTCCCATAAATTGACTTTCAAGATATACAACAAAAGCTGATTGTCATTAATGGGAGTCTTTCCGTGTCTTCATAACTTTTCTCCTTGGATACTCTGAGCACTTGTAACAAGGGCTTGGCAACTACAAGACCAAGACTCCATGACTTGGCAGGGAGCTGTTAATGCTTCTCTTTGCCCTTTGTTTCTGTTTTAGAGAAGCATGCTGCATTTGGAATGGGAGTTATAAGTATGCTATGACTATCTGCATGTATGTATACTTCTTTAATTTATAAATGTGTAAATCAATGCTGCATATATTTAACAAGATTGCAATAATTGTACTTTTAATAAGGCTTTCTATACATTAACCAAGATGAGAATTGTATGGTAGCAAACTGCAGTGCTGTTAAGGAATGGCAGATCAAGAAAAGAAAAGGTTTCCTCAAGACAGACGGAAAGGACCGTGGACTATTTTACAGGAACACCATCAGTGTNAGTCTCCAAACTACGGAATTACAATCCTTTCTCTCTCCAGCATTAATGGTGTGCTGCATATTGGTAGTGCAAAAGCAGTGAAGATTAACTAATATCTCACTCTAGAGACAGTCTGATTATCTCCTGACAGATTAGGGGTCAGGATTTCAGTTAGGTATGTTACAGAATCTATTAATTTCCTAATTTCTGCACAGGTACATTTAAGGACTAGTCATCTTTTTTAAAGGGGGAAAGAGGGAAGCACATCCACTATGGCCTCATCTATCANGTAGATGAAAAGTCCTGCAACGAGGCTTTGGGGTGCTTCTTCCAAGATAAGTCTCCAAACTACGGAATTACAATCCTTTCTCTCTCCAGCATTAATGGTGTGCTGCATATTGGTAGTGCAAAAGCAGTGAAGATTAACTAATATCTCACTCTAGAGACAGTCTGATTATCTCCTGACAGATTAGGGGTCAGGATTTCAGTTAGGTATGTTACAGAATCTATNTTTTACCTTATTTTGATTCCTAAATACAGTTCTCAATCAAGTGCAAGCATGAAAAAAAGATGTAGGAGCTTAGAATGGAACAGAAAGAAACAAGTCTTCACTCAGAGCTGTTCAGTTATAGACATCTTCATCCCAGGAAACCGTGAAAGTTGAAAACTTTACTTTCAAGTTTTTTCAAGCTTCTCTTTCATCCATTTACACCTAGATCCTGTGCCAGATGGTTTGAGCCATGTAGTTACTTCATACAGTAAAATGCAAAGCACTTCAGCTCAAGGCCCAGCCAAAGAGCTTGGAACTTGAAGACACTCAGAACAGCTACAGAACTAAAGAAAGAAATTTGAAATGATTTTATTCAGCTACAAGTTAAAGAGTATTAAGCTTTCTGAATGAGTCTGCAGAAAGTCTTAATCTGGTTGAACTAATTCAGGTTAGTTTTCCTAATTGGAGACAAAGAACAAATATGAAAGAAATAAAAAATTCCAGTTCAGGAGCAAAAGACGTGAGGAAACTATCCAGAAAGTAGAAGGAAACCAGAGGTGCAAATAGTGTTGTGACAGTAGCAAAATGAAGCAGT
>VXAV01003137.1:563075-585075 GCA_013399715.1 Alectura lathami | reverse complement strand
CACTGAATGTTGTTTGTGTTTTTTTTTTTTTTTTTTTTTTTTCTATGTGTGTGTATGGTGTAAGGGTAACCTTCAACTGCCTTTCTTGTCCTTTCTTTTTAACAATAACAAATACCAATGGAGAGACAGAGCAGATATAAAACATTTTCAGCATGAAGTTAAGTGTTCCTGACAGTTTAGAGTATGCAGCATAATGTTGTATGTAGAAAGATTATTTTCTCTATATAGCTTGGGTTGATTTAACAAAACTGGAAAAAATCTTCCAATTTTTTGTCTCAGTAGTAATTTGTTGAAAGTGCCAAGCTCATTCCTAGTTTGCAAAAATCTGGAATTGCATGTACTGAGAAGGATCTTCATGCATAGCCATAGTCCCTCTAATATCACATTCCTCTCATATCACTTGGTGTTTTCCAGATACAAAATTACCATGACAAATTTAATCTTGAGAACCCCAAGTGTTAGTACGTAAGCCCTCAAGGTTTAAGTAAACCTTTATAGACACATATTAAAGGGCAAAAAATTGAGCCAACAGGTACAATAAACATATTTATGTTATTATGAAATACTATTATACTAAGCATGTCAACTTTACCATTAGAGAATTTTACTATAGGTTTGGACAAGACAGAGAGCTAAGAAGTTATTCTCTAAAAAACCTCACCATCCACAGAATACATTTCAAAATATAAAAAAATACAACTCAAAACGTACAAGAGAGAATGAGGAGTATTGGGAGGATGAAATATTTGGGTACTCCATTTATACCATTGACTTCTACTAATAGCAGCCTGCATAAGGACTAGCAGGCAGTAGAGAGAAGCTGCTTTTATAAGGAAATTACTTTTCCAAGATTGTAAAATCAAAGCTGATCAAAGAGTGAAAAGAAAATAATACTGCATAAATCAACATTCATTTTTTAGAAATAGTTATATAATATTTATCCATCCACTAAGTAAGCTGTATTGACATATGTATCCCATGATTGTAGCATTTCAACAGATCATCAGAATTAAGATTTTTACTGTGTCACTGAGATGAGGAAATGCCTCTTTTACATATCAAGAATCAAAAGTTTAAATTCAGAGAAGAGCAAATTGTTCAAAGTCACACAAGATGTTGGGTGCAAAAGCATAGTTTTTAAAAAATATGCGCTACATATGAAATCCTGCTTCTTGAGAAAATATTACAAAAAATATTAGCTTAGTCAAGTATTAATGAAATAGGGAAGTTATTAAAAAAAAAAAAAAAACTGTTTTAGAACATTGTGTTCCTTGCCTAAAAGAAATATGTTTCAATAGTCAATTCCTATGTCTTGGTCATTCATCAGACTTCTCTTCAATTGTATCTTTCTTCTACTCTGTTTTCTCAGTCTTCCTGAATGCTATGTGTTGGATGTCTTTTACTATTAACCCGATCTGTGTGCAATTCCTCTTTTCCCTTTTCTTACACACTTATGTAAATGTTTAAGAAGATGTTAATAACACAAACCCCTTTATAAAAGATTCCATTATAAGTTTTTCATCTGAATATTTACATAGTCCTTGGGCCATATTTCTTGCATTTGCATTGTAAATTCATAGCTCTCACTGTGATAGGCATTCCGTTTTGTACAGTTTTATATCCTTTGTCTCGATTATATTAGAAAAACTCAAGATCCAATTATAAAGCATTTATTTAATTCAGAAATAGGTAGTGTTCTCATATTTCCAAAGCAGTATCTGTAAAAGCTTAGACACAGAAGATTGGAATTCCTTAATTCTTCTGTGTTTCGGAGTAGGATCTATGGAACACGTGTGTAGGGTAATATCAGCTGGGAAACCAGTCACACTTTTACCCCATGGGCTAAGTGATTAGTTGGAGCTGATCACTAATAGAACAGCAAAATGTTGTTTAGAAGAAAGAATCATTCAGTGGTATGTGCAAAATGCAAAAATTTGGAACATTCTCAGAGTTATCAGCACTTTCCCACTCTTCTGCTTACTATTTAGATGTAGAAGGTGAAAGCTACTCCATCCATGGTACTCATCAGTTATTTACATGCCTTTTATATCATCAGTAGGACTTCCAATAGGTGGCTAAATGAAGTCAAAGAAACATGGTTAGCAAGGGTACAGCAAGGAAGCATCAGTCCAGGGAAATGGCGCACTCTTCCTGAACTAAGCAGTTACCAAGACCTTGCACTGTCAAATGTGAACATTCTGCCTGATCGGTTGTCACTGCAGGGACATTATTTGATTCATTCATGCATGACATAGTTTGCAGGTCCCATAAACAGCAGAGAGGGACAAATGTTACTAGTAAAAGAGGAGTAAGCTGATATCTAAGGGAGGGGCTATGAAAAATAAAAAAATGCTGAATAATTGTGAATACAAAGCTGCTAACTGCTTTGCCTATCTGCATAATTTAAGTATATACCATGAATTTCAATCCATTATAGTTATAATAAAATATTGTCTCTCCACAGTTTAAAATGACAGCCAGAAATATTTCTCCTTTTTTTTTTTGCCTTCTTCAACCATGTGACATAGCTAATGTAGGAGAAAAATAAATTCCAGAAACCAAAGTCATGCTTCGTAGTCTATTAAAGCCCAGCTGTCGGCCAGAGTTAAGGAAATGATTGTGCTGTTTGTGCCATTTCTAATTAATAATAACTAAGGATTAATAAAGCAATTTGGAAAAAGAATGTACCAGGTAAGGATTTATAGGGAGATGAAAGTCATTTTATTGTAAATAATCATGGTTAAAATTAAATAGGAGCTAAGACATTTTATGGCGCAGCAAGAAAAGGTTTAACACATTTGTCAAGCTTTGCTTCTCTTGGAAGCATATTAATGGAGGTGAAGGTACTGAAAAGTCACCATTTCACCTCTGACAAATAGAGAGTTAGCTCAGAGACACCTGCGCTGTTTAGCAGTTCCCTCTTTTTTTGCAAAAAGCATGAAAACTGATCTTATAGCCATTTTCCCGTCTATTGTGTTAGGCTCCTGAGAGGTCTCACAGCAATTGTAACCACACAGCTGGGAGATAAATGGGATGGGTTTTGGAGGAACCTCTCCAGGAACACTCTCAGGAACTAACTCATCTTGGAAACTCATGACCTACTGCAGTAGGTTTATCAGGTCTTCAAGGGAAAAAAAAAAAAAAAATGTACAGTTGCAATGGTGATTAATTCTTTTGCCAATAAATGAAGGAAACTAACTATTTATCTCCAAAGCGGCTCAACATGTGGATGGGGACGAAAATGTTCAGGACCGCGGCCATGTGTCACAGTCATCCTGACCAGAGCCCATCCTGCTCCACAGGCCTTCATTGGCTGACATTTTTAATATCTGTACACTAAATATGGATCCAAACCCACTGTTAAGTCCTGGCCTACCTGTCTGTATGGCTGACATACAACATGTCTTCAGACCAAAGAGGAAGAATTCAAGTGAGCTCAGTGACTTAGCACTAATCAAACCCTGTGTCTTCACAATACTTGAACAAACCACATATGGGTGGGACCAGTGGTAGCTCAGCTCATCTTCTGTGATAAAATTAAACTCACTCCATTTACAAGGCAATTGGGAGGAGAGGGGCTGGCACCTGCTTCAAGCTGCTGCCCTGGTGGCCTAGAATCCCAGGCCTCTCCCCACATAAGCCCATAGGCTGCAGGAGCCTGTGCTCAGTAGAGCTGGAGGGCTAGGAAAATTTGGTTTTCCTCAGAGCAGCGGGCTACTAGAAAAAATTCAGTGTTGGGGTGGTCCCTGGGCTAAAGTGAGCAGCTGGAAGCTCCATCCTGACCATGTTGCAGCTGGGACCCAGGCTGCTGGTGGAGCAGCCAGCAAGCTGGGAGTGACCACACCAGCAGGACAAGCTGATCCCTTGGGCGCAGAAAGTGAGGGCATCCAGGTTGTGAGAGAAACTTTTTGATGTAACCTAAATTAGGAGCCTATTACTGATGATATGTATACTATTCTGCATGCACACTAGTAACAGAAATCATGTAGGTAACATCCTTAGGCCTTACTCTTAACATCTTTTCAGTCTCAGACCCCAGACGGAGTATGGATCTGAAGCCGTTCTCTCTGCCGTCGGATCCCACTTTCTTCTCTCCTTATGGATGGCCTCTGGCTCATCACTTTTAAATGTGCACCCTTTTGCTGTGATGAAGGATGATGAACGTGTCTGTAGATGAACATTTATTTGGGAAAACAAAACACTTAAGGAGACAGAACTTTCTTATCAGACACACCATGCAAATATTTTTTTCTCAGTAATCTATAAATATGAATAATTTTCCTACAACATCTAAAGAACTTTTGATCATATTTAATCATATTCTTCTGTTTCATGAATTTACTCATAGAAAAACACTTTCATGCTTCCCAGATTCCCTTATTTTTCCATCTTATCCATCTTCAGGTACTAAGCACACTATGTCTTTGACAGGGAGCTGCGAGAATAACAAGACCAGCTGACATTCCTTGGAAATGGGATCATATTCTCTAGTCAGTTAAACTGTTTCTTTTAAAACATATCAAATCTTTTAAATAATAAATTATAAAATAAGCACAAACATTATGGTCTACTGACTGCCAAGAAGTTTTAGAACATTTAGTCCTTGTAACAGTTAGTCCTAGTTTCTTCAGTGGTTTACTTATGTATTTACGTACACATACAGACATGCACACATACACACACATATACACAGAATATCAGAATTTTGCAGCTAGGAAACTGTACAGTTTCAGTTTGAATAATAAAAACAGAATGCCTCAGGAAGGATTAATGGAAGAGTTCAGATTGGCTTTATCAGTATCTATTCCCATGCCCACTGTGTAGAAGTGGCACACAGGTATTTGTTGCTACTAGTGGCAATTTTCCAGAATTACTTTCGCTAGGAAAAGAAACTTGTGTAATTTAAAGATTAATTTTTACATACATTGTAAATTTGTTCATGCTCTGAGAACACAGAGCACTGATAAATAAAGCTGTCAAACTGTATATATATATATATATATATTTAACCTTGAAACCTAGATTGAGGAAATACATTGTTACCTCAGTTTTTCAGGGGCGGTAGTAACTGTGCTATAGTGATTTTTGCATTTTCCTTTTTCTTTGATTTCCATATTCACAAAGTAAATACTTAGACTGACAGCTGCTTGGGTTAATTCTTTGCAGGACAATAGGATGAGAATCAAAGCAAACAATTTCTTTCTTTGATGATCCATATGCCAAACACAGCTGTAGTTCTACCTTCTGATTATCTCCCTGTTTTTTGATTTGGAGAATAACTTGCATTAATAACACAACAGGTCACTTTTTCTATGGACACATTTTTGCCTTTTAGAAACAGCTACTGATTCTTAGCATACAGCTATCCCCAGATAAATCTCCATGCATCCCAGCTGTTCTCTCACATAAAGGGCAGCACTCTTGCTTGTGTTCCCAGCCTGGCCCTCCTAGAGAGCCTGTATTCCTCCATTGTAATGCTGCAGTTATGTGAGCTATTCCTCCAGACCTCCATGATCCTAGCAAGTCATAGCCCTGAAACTTCACACGGATCTCTAATTTTTCATGCTTTTTCTCTATGGTACATGTGTTAGAGTACAGACACTTCAGAGAGGCATCCCAGCATGCTTATTTCCCAGGAAGGATGTGTGTTTTTCTGCATGATGGTGCCTTGTAGACACTTCCTTGCTGACATGGAATTGCTGGAGGCACACCTCCTTAAACACCATTTTGTCGATGTTGTGTTCCCTTTTGTTCACCTTACTCCAGGCCCTTTCCTGTCAGCCCTGTCAATCACCCTTCACAGGGATGCAGTTAATTCTCTCATGGTTATTGCACCCTTCATATTTAGAGTAATTAATTTGCAAAATTTTGTACCTAGATAGGTTAGAACTACCTAGCATTTTTGCTTCTTTCCTTGTTTTGTTATTTATTTCTAATTTAACTAATTCTAATGCGAATTCGACATGCCAGTACATGGTGACTTTTAAAAGGAGTCTTAAAATCAGAGTTAGGATTATTTCAGCCTAAACTTGTTTAAAAAATCACCAAGTAAACACAAATTGTAATAAAAGAAGCATAATTATCCTGTCACTTCTCTCACGAAACAAAATCATGGACCAGATGTTCAGCTGGTTAAAGCAGAAGAAATGTTTCATTTATTTTGTCTGGATAATTGTATCCATGGACAGCAACAGAACTATATGGATTTACAACAGCCAAAGATTTTTCCAGCCCCTAAGATTCTCATTATGTTCAGCCCTTTAAAGAGTGGAGCGAAGGAGGAAATCTTATGTGATGGGAAGATCTTTTCTGGTTCCCAGATGCTTCCCCAGCTGCTCTCTCACTCTCTCCTTAACAGGACAGGGTCAGAAAATACAATGAAATGCTCATAGGTCTAGATAAAGAGAGGGAGATCACTAACAAATTACCACCGCAGGTAAAAAAGACTCAACTTGGGGAAAATTAATTTAATTTATTGCTGATTACAATAGATTTGGATGGTGAGAAACAAGGATAAAAATTATACTGCCTCCTCCCCATCTCCTTTTTCCCAGGCTGAACTTCATATCTTTATTTCCAACTCCTTTATCTCCTAACCCATGAGTGCAGAGTGGTATGGTAAATGAGGGGTTATTGTCAGTCCATAACACTTCCTCTCTGCTGCTCTTTCCCATCACACATTTCTCCTAGTCTCAGCTCCACTAAATGGGCTGCAGTGTAGATACCTGCAGGGGAATCACTGCTCTGGCATCTGAAGCACTTCCTTCTCTCCTCCTTCTCTGACCTCTGTACTCACAGAGCTATTATCCTTTTTTTTTTTTTTCTTCTTCTTACTCATCACTGCTCTATAGTGCTTTGTCCTTTCTTCAATATATATTCACAGAGGTGTGATCAACTTGGCTGATGGGCTCAGCTCTCTCCTGCACTGGGTCCATTTTGAAGCCAGCTAGCACCTGCTGTGTCCAGCACAGGACAGCCTCCTGTACAAAAACCTTGACACCTACACTCAATAAACTTTTTTATGAGAAAAGTCTAAGTAAAAAACTATCCTAAATACTGAGATCCGCTTTCGATAGAATAACAACTGGTGCAGAAAATTTCGATAGGAATGTATGTGATTTGCTTTAATAGGAAAATTCACTGGCTAGCTTCCAGCTTTGGAATGAGTCTCTAAGTAGCACCAACAGCTAAAGTAGTGTCTCCCATTCAATAGGAGTACATGATCACTTCAAGTCAGGATAAATTCTAAGAAAATTCAGAATTTAAAACAGAAAACATATAGGGTAGTTATCATTTTGCCATTCCTGTCTTGCTGCGAGTGTGCTATTGCCAGTAGATTAATTCCTTACGTATCTGTTGCTGACTGTTGTGATGAAGAAACCTTATGTTTGAGTAGGAAAGCAAACTGAGAATATTATAAAAACAGGGTACTCATTTTTTATACTTATTTCATTCTTCAGTTCTCAGAATTTCACTATCAATAATATGTTAAATAGATATTCTAGGCACTGTGGAAATGTAGCATTTCTGCAAAGAATGTCACCTGAATTGCAAATGATACGAGAACTAGCTAATTGTCCTAGCAGTAGATAAGATTTTTTGACAAACAGTAAAGGAAGACACCTAATACAAAGCATATATTTCTATAAGGTATATGGTTCATACTACAATGTAGATAAATAAGGTACAAATACTAAAATCTCTCTTTATGTGGGATTTTTTAAATGCCACTACAGTTTTTAATTGCTATGAACATGCACTTCAGTGTGCAGAAGGTAATGTATTGTCCGCTACAAGACTGAGGAGAACAGGAAACAGAAATTAGGAATTTGAACCTTCATAGAATCATAGAATCATAGAATCATAGAATGATTTGGGTTAGAAGGGACCTTTCAGGTCATCTGGTTCAAACCCACCTGCCATGGGCAGGGACACCTCCCACTAGACCAGGTTGCACAGAGCACCATCCAGCCTGGCCTTGAACACTGCCAGGGAGGGGGCATCCACAACTTCTCACAACCCCCACAATAAAGAATTTCTTCCTAATATCTCGCATAAAATTCCCCTCTTCCTAAAGCTATTACCGCTTATCCTGTCGCTACACACGCTTGTAAAATGTCCCTCCCCAGCTCTCCTGCAGGCCCCTTCAGGTACTGGAAGGCCGCTATCAAGTCCCACCAGAGCCTTCTCTTCTCCAGGCTGAACAACCCCAACTCTCTCAGCCTGACTTCACAGGGGAGGTGCTCCAGCCCTCTGATCATCTTCGTGGCCCTCCTCTGGACCCCCTCCAACAGCTCAATATCCTTTTTGTGTTGGTTGCCCCAGAACCAGATGCAGTACTCCAAGTGGGGTTTCACAAAAGCAGAGGGGCAGGATCACCTCCCTTGCCCTGCTGGTCACACCTCTCTTGATGCAGCCCGGGATAGAGTTGGCCTTCTGGGCTGCAAGCGCACACTGTTGGCTCATGTTGAGTTTTCCATCAACTGACACCCCCAAATCCTTCTCCTCAGAGCTGCTCTCCAGCCATTCTCCGCCCAACTTGTATTTGTGCTTGGGATTGCCCCGACGCAGGTGCAGGACCTTACACTTGGCCTTGTTGAACTCCATGAGATTTGCATGGGCCCACCTCTCCAGCCTGTCCAGGTCCCTCTGGATGGCATCCCTTCCCTCTAGCACATCAACGGCACTACTCAGCTTGGTGTTGTAACATTAACAATCTGTGCTCGAAGAAAAATATAAAATTGTCTTCATGATCTTACCTATTTCTTTACATTCCAGCTATCTTACTCATTTGAGTAACAACTCTGGTCTTCACTGAAATGTTTACTTGTGTGAGATCTACAGCACATGGCCAAAGGAAGCAAAATCATCCTCATAATTTGCCAAATAAGTACATGAGTCCCTGGACAATTTTCATTATGATTAAATATAATATAGCTCAATAAATTGTGTCAATTAAATTGTTTAATACAAATTATTTTAAAATGTAAATACATTTCCCCAGAGCATCCTTTTATATCATGCTGCTGTACTCAAAGTGGGCTGCCAAAGTAATGAATACTTCTAGATCTCACATGACTTGTCTGTGGTATGCAGTATGCCTTCAAGATAAGCATTTCTTAGATACAGCATAAAGTCAGGTCTGTGCTAAATTTGTGCTGTTGGCCTGATTTCCACAAAGGTTTGTTTTACAAAAACTAGAACTCAGGTGCTGCTTTTATAACATTAATGTAGGTCACTGACATGATGACAGAAAACTATGATTTCCTGTCAGCTGGGTTAAAATTTCATACTTGAATAAAACATTTCAGTCAGAAAGGACAATACTGCCAATGAACAAAAGAAATTTCCATTTATCTGATGGTAGAAAATGTATAGTATATAAAAGTACAATGAGAGCACTTACTAGCACCCTTACAAGTAAAGAGGAATTTCACACTAGGGAATGTTTTAAGTATTTTGCTTGTAACTTGAATTCATTTCCCTTGTAATTACTTTTAAGGTGTTCTATCATTTTTTCTGCTTCCTATAGCTGTTTCTACAGCTTCTTCTCTGCTTCTCTTATTCTAATGTGCAATTACATTAAAATCCTTGTTTTAGTGGCATCAGAGACATTAACATGTTGATATACTCTGATGTCAGAATTAAACCTTTGTCCTATAGAAAGGAGTATACAAATAAAGTACTTGAATGGGTTTTCCATTCTGAAATATTGAAATAAATAGTAACATAGAATTTATTTGTTGAAGATCCGTAAGACCAAATGAGATCTATAGATCTTCATACATGGCAAAATGTATAGATTTTTTAACAGGAGTTTTTGTCCATTATGGGATTTTGACAGGTATTACGACATTCCTTAAATTATTTATTTCTTGCAAATTTGTCTTTGCTATGACTGCCATGCCCTCTCTGTCCAGAGAAACTGTTATTGTTTTGTGTGCAAACTCTGAATTCACAAAAGAAGAGTTATGGCCTAGTAATGCTACCCAAGGAAGACAGACTGTCTTCCTAGCTTTTGTTGGAGATCTTGGTCCAGATTTGCATTACTGCTTTAGGAAAAAAATTATATTTGGCCCTGACCTTGTGAAAAGTTACGCTGATGATAACGTTCATACCAATATTGACCATCTCAGTGATTGTGGTGATGATGATGAGAGGCAGAAGCTATTTTATACATGACAATGGCTGATACATAAATTATCTTGGCCAAAGAAAAATCTGACATATATACAGCCTTTCAGTGGCATTCATGGGTGATATGTACCACCCATGGATAACCAATGTGCTTTCAGTAGGGAAAAGAAAACTACAAAGAGACAAAATACTAGTTTTAAGCAGGATAGAGGTTCTTCTGGTAAATTCTTGATCCTGCCTTCACTCACGTTTGGCAACATTTCTGTGTAGACATAAGAGAATAATGAAATCATAGAACCATAGAATGGCATGGGTTGGAAGGGACCTTAAAGATCATCTAGTTCCAATCCCTTCCTGTGGGCAGGATTGCCACCCAGATCATGCTGCTCAGAGCCCCATCCAGCCTGGTCCTGAGCACCTTCAGGGATGGGGCTTCCACAACTTCTCTGGGCAACATGTTCCTGTGCCTCACCACCCTCTGAGTTAAAAATTTCCTCCTAATAGCTGACATAAATCTTTATAACATAAATCTTTAAATCTCTTCTTTAGTTTAAGTCTTTTATTTTAAAACCATTATCCCTTGTCCTATCACTACATTCCCTGATAGAATGATAGAGTCCCTCTCATTCTATGAGACTCCCTCTCCCTGATAGAGTCTCTCTCATTTTTACTGTAGGCCACCTGTTACTACTGAAAGGCTGCAATGAGATCTTCCCAGAGGCTTCAATTTTCCAGGCTGAACAAGACCAGCTCCCTTAACTTTTCTTTGTAGAACAGGTGCTCCAGCCCTGTGAGCATCTTTGTGGCCTCCTCTGGACCCACTCCAGCAGTTTTCATGTCTTTCTTGTCTTGGGGGCCCCAGACTTGGACACATTACTCCAGATGGGGCCTCGCAAAGGCAGAGCAAAGGGGGACAGTCACCTCAGTTGACCACTGGTTACACTTCTTTTGATGCAGCCGAGGATATGGTTGGCCTGCTGGGCTGCATGCGTACGCTGCTGGCTCATGTTGAGCTTTTCTCCCACCAGAACCCCCAGCTTCTTCTCCACAGGACTACTCTCTGCATCTCCCAGCCCATATTCATTTCAAAATGACTGAAAGAGATGCACAATTTGATAAAACTTCATAATTTTTATATCTAAAGATACAGGAAATGCTAGGAATATCTTATTAACAGATACAGATTATAGTTGATAGTGGCACCATTAAATCTTTTGTACAAATGAAAAAGTATGGCCTTAATTGCAGCAAGCTTAGGTATGAATGGCAGTGAAGCTGTTCAAACTTGGCTTTAAGCCATAGCAATTTGGGATTCAGCTGCTTGGTAAGTAAAAGCAGCCTCTTGTGTCAACTATGCTGAAATTTCACTGGTGAAGGGAAAAATACTGTCACACTATGTCAAAACAACTCATGAAAAATTAGAATGTTTCCTTGTGAAATTTTCTCTTCAGCTGTTCTTAACTTTGTATTATATAAAATGTTAAAAAATTGAAAAGAATTAAGTTTAAGACAAATTTCTGGTAGAATTTAAATGACTACATTTTTATAAGGGCCTATAACAAAGTATTGAATTAATCACTTACAAATTTGTGAAAAAAATACTGCTTCCAATGTCAGTTCTATATAGTGATTTTTACTGTATTGGAATCACAATTTAACAAATTCTACTTTTATGAAAAATGTCTACAGCATATCCCACAGTGCAGGTAAGAGACATGCTCCAGCTGTTCTGACAAGGTTATGTATTCATGAATTGCTGAGTCACATTCAAAGATAAACCCCAATTCCCTGAAATCTGTAATTGAAGAGCTAACATGAGATCCATAGCAAGTGAGAAAAGACCAGGCTAAACAACAAAGAGGTAGACTGTAACTATAATGCCATTATATGCAGCATAAATACTAAGATATTTTAAGACAGATAAATCATCTTTGTATATATTACAAACTATATTCTTGGAGAAGATAAAGGGAAATGGTGTAGCTGAAGTGTTGAACAACAGTATAAATTCTGGCAAACTTATACGAACTAAACCATGCTCGGCCTACCTAAAGAATCTTTATTTACAAGATTTGCCTCATATAAGATCATCACATTTTAGATTAACTTTTAGTTATTAGCCTCTTGACTAGCTGTAATCATGTTATATGTCAAAAGTGGGTAAATCCAAGTGGGTAAATTTGCTCCTTTGCTCTGACAGAAAACTAAAGGAAGCAGTTATGGTAATTCCATATTTGTTCTGGTACAAATAATACTGGTGAAAAATAAAAGTCTTCAAAGTCCGATGCTCCACAATACAAATACTGCAAACTTCCAGCAACGTCTATTACTTGGAACGTCAAGATTATGCAAATGATATACTTTCCAACCACTTTGCTTTTCAGCATGGAAATGTCCTCTGCCTTGGATCACCAGCAATATTTTTAAGGTCTTGGGGCACTGGCCGCAGAACAGTGCTTTCTGGTTGCTTCAAACATGGCATGTCACAACAGCCTCTGTTACCTTGTAAATGTTAGCACCAGACTCAGCTTCAGACCCACTGTATTTGGCAGATGAAGGAAGAAAGATGGAAGCTGTGGCAGTGCAATATTCTTTTCTGACCACTCACTCTACGTTAGTCTTCTATATCACCTGAGAAAGGCTGACTTTCTTACACAAAACCTGCGCTCAGATGAGGTCACTTACCACTGACTGTGCAACATTTGTCTAAGCACATTTCAAGAATCTGAACAGTTAAAGGATGGGATAATTGGAGACTAGTTGTTTGTGGCATGACCAATAAGTGGCTCAAAGCTAGCTGGTAGCAGTAAATGGATTTTTGAAGAGCTAATATTGTGTTTTGCGAACAGCAAACAAGCAGAGAAAGAACTGGAGAGCATATAATTACAAATGTCATAAAGCCAAAATACAAGAGTAAACAAAAATTGTTTACAGTTAAGTTGGCAATAAGTGTTGAACTAATTGCAGCACAAAATAAAGGTGCAAGTGGTTAGAGTCCTTTATTCAATAAAGTTTGTTCTGATGTACTTACAAGCACACAGATTAGTTGCAATGTACACCTGTGCATGTGTGTAGAACAAGTTTCACTTTGTCTCAACTGTAGCATATGTCACTAAGCCACACTGAAACCCTGAAATCTTAGTGTGAGTCTGCAGAATAACTCACCAGTACTTTTTAAAATTTTGTTCTTCCATGATTGTACAAATTTGCACCAACCAAGTCCTTCCCTCGTGCCTCTTCCTTACATATTTCCCTGCACAACTATATCCCTATGTGTTTTATTCTTCCCTTTTCATATTTATTCTACTCCACATCACTTCCAGCATGCATTGGTACTGCCACCACCGCTTTTTCATCCCTCATTTTAAAGATCTAGACTTCCACTTACATTGTCTCCTAAATCTTCCTCTGTTTTATCCAAAATCATTCTCCAGATGACCCCTGTAAGGGTGATTTCTCTAAAAACAGTAACCTTGTCTTTGTGATTTCAACTGTTCTTTCAGATGTTAAGATTTTTCTCAAGCAATACTCTTGTGTCAGTCTTAGAATTAATCTTATAGGTAACCACACCTTACAGGAAATCATTGTGTGTATCATGTGAACCTTCTGACGAGCAGAGAAAAGGCCAGAGCTTGCTCTCACAAAATGGAACAATTGTTTTCCTTCAACTCTTCAATATATAAGAGACAGCAATCCTAAAATCTGAAAGTGCAAAGCATGCTCATTACATGTGCTCCTTTACAGAAGGTAGAAAATGTATATAGTTAATCTGCCAGGCTTATAAAGACACTTTATTCTTTCTTTAACTCTCAAGCCTTTCCATACTTCTATTTACTCTCATTTTGATATTACAATAGGAGGCAATATGCTGTAAGTTTCAGCTCCACATTTTTTCAGCAGGGTTAATCTTTAATGCAGCTTAGTGACTAAATCTTCAATTTTGAGACGGCAGAAGAAAGAGAGTAATAATAATGCTGTTTCCCCTTACACTGACTTCTGCCAAGTGAAGGGGAAAAAAAAAAAATGGTCCATTTCATTCACTTTACACTTGCTGATTGAAATCAATTGTTAGGCCTATACGTAGTGGTAGATTTTCCATTTTGAAGACAAGAAGACAAGTACATGCAGTAAATGTACTCTTCATTTAGTAAAATGGATCATTAACAATTGATGCAAAGTGGTATAATAGATATTGTTGTTCTTTTGCATCCAGTGCTGGGTTCAGCTGGAGATTAAATTGCCTGATGTCCCACATGTTAATAATTGCTGAAGCTGATATTTATGAGGGTAGCATGAAGGATGAATGTCATTTCAGAGACCATGGATTAGATGTTTACACACTCAGATGGCTGCTAATAATTAATGAAAATGAACTTCAATTATTTGACGTACAGAAATCAAAACTTTCTTGAAAAATATTAAAAAGGTATAAATAACACATATGGTATATGGGTATATCTAATATCATCTAGAGTAAGTTTTCAGCAATAACAAGATATTTCTGTTCTCATATATGCAAATCACACTAGATAGAAATATTATCTGCTACTTAGTTTAATATTTTTAGAAAACACGGTCAAACCCAGTTTCTTCATGCAGAGGGGATGCAGTTTTTCTGCATTCCTAATGGAACGGAAAGTAATGATGCATTCCACAAAGGCATGACTCTTTCTTTTGTTCTTTATGATCAATTTCCACAAATGCAGCAAAGCACTAAGCTCAGAGTATAATACAAGAATCCTGTTGTAGCAGAGATGGAAGTGATTATGCCTAAAAAGATATTAGCTAGTGAATATGAATTGCTTTTAAAACTATTTCTTCATGCTATAAGGCTGTATATTACAATAATCAACTCATGCAAAGTTTCCACTGACATTCATAATACTGTGTACCTATGTTGCAGAAGTATTGCCCTTTCTACCACTACGTTCATGGACCGGAATTTAAAAATCACTGTTTCTTCCAGCTTCACTGTCCACTTTCTCTACACATCCAGCATTGTCTTGCTGAGTGCATTGTTTCGTCCTTCCAGCATCTCTAATTTAGCTATTCAGCAATAGGAGCGTTGATTCCAGAACAGGTCAGTGTAAGTGTCCTAGTCATAATCTTGCCTATGCATGTACTGGGATAGAGACAAGACCTCTTGAGTACTCAGGGTTCCAGTTCTGGATTACAAAACTTGCAACAAATCTAGGCTGCCATGTCTTCAATTTCTATGTGTAAGAAAGCTAGATCAGAGTTGGTAGATCAGTGTAGCATTTCCACCGATATTTCTTGAGTGTGCACCTACCTGTTGACAGCTGGGCAAAATATTACCCTCATCAAATAGGAATTCTTTAGCTCAAGTAAATTTATTTTTTTTTTCCCCACTACTTGTTCTTTCTTTTCTTCTGCAATTAACTCTGGAACTACAAAATTCAATTTTTTTGAGGTTTCTCTGTATGACAAGTTGAACTGCATTAATCTAGTAACATGGTCTGGAAATAAAACTCATCATCTAAATACATTCATATAAGGTAAAAATAGCGGGGAAAAAAATAAAACACAAATATAGTCAGTAAGTTTTATGCATATAATGAGAAGAATTTATCATGAAAGAAAAGAGGACAAGGCCAAGTGCAAGGTGTTGCACTTGGGTCAGGGCAATCCGAGACATGAGTACAGACTGGGGGAACTCATTGAGGGCATACCTGCAGAGAAGGACTTGGGCGTTGTGATAGATGAAAAGCTGACAGTGCACTCTTGTAGTCCAGAAGGCCAATGGCATCCTGGGCTGCATTGAAAGAGGGGTGGCCAGCAGGGCAAGGGAGGGGATTGTCCCCCTCTGCTCTGCCCTTGCGAGGCCCCACCTGGAGTACTGCATCCAGGCCTGGGGCCCCCAGCACAAGAAAGACGTGGAGCTGCTGGAGCGGGCAGAGGAGGGCCACAAAGATGGTCAGAGAGCTGGAGCATCTCTCCTATGAAGAAAGGTTCCCATCACTGGAGACATTCAAGGCCAGGTTGGATGGAACCCTGACAGCCTGATCTGGACATGAGCCAGCAGTGTGCCCTTGCAGCCCAGAAAGCCAACCTCATTTTGGGCTGCATCAAAAGAAGCATGGCCAGCAGGGCAAGGGAGGTGATCCTGCCCCTCTGCTCTGCGCTGGTGAGACCCCACCTGGAGTACTGCATCCAGATGTGGAGTCCTCAGTCCAGGAGGGACATGAACCTGTTGCAGCATGTCCAGAGGAGGGCCACAAAAATGATTCAAGGGATGGAACAACTCCCCTGTGAGGACAGGCTGAGAGAGTTAGGGCTGTTCAGTCTGGAGAAGAGATGGCTCCACGGAGACCTGATAGCGGCCTTTCAATATCTAAAGGGGGGACTACAAGAAAGGAGACAGACTGTTTAGCATGGTCTGTTGAGATAGAACTAGGGTAAATGATTTCAAATTAAGAGAGGGGAGGTTTAGACTAGTTATAAGGAAACTGTTTTTTACAATAAGGGTGGTGAAGCACTGGCACAGGTTGCCCAGAGAGGTGGTGGATGCCCCATCCCTGGAGACCTTCAAGGTCAGGCTGGACAGGGCTCTGAGCAACCTGATCCAGCTGTAGGTGTCCTTGTTCACTGCAGGGGAGTTGGACTAGACGGCCTTTAAACGTCCGTTCCAGCTCAGCCAATTCTATGATTCTGTGATCCAGTGGGTGGCAACCCTGAACATGGCAGCAGGATTGGAACCTGATGATCTTTAAGGTCACTTCCAACCCAAGCCATTCTGTGATTCTATGACACGTGAAATGTTAAGAGTTTTTAAGAGGGCAGTCAGAAACTGAAAAAATGCCTGAGAGAAAAATGTTTTCTATTCCATACTTAATACACCTAATGTATACTCTCACCTCTTTAACTTTAAAATTAAGACCAAAATTCCTAAGAAGCTATACAGGAAGGAAACCTCAAATAGGTCTGCCTTAGAACAATATTTTTTAAGTCTTTAAGAAATTAACAATGCCATCTTATAATTATTCTGTAGTTATGAGCTGCCAACTTGGAAAATGCAGGCAGACGGTCATGGCATAAGAGTTACTGAGACAAATAAATGAACACATTTCTGCATTCCAAGAAGCTGCAGGGAGCAGAAGAGCCTGCATAAAGTATTAGAGAATTACAGCAAGCATGCCTCTTGATCACAAGGTCACACACTGCAGTTTTGAGGTTAAGCAAAACAGAAATAAAGTCAAGGTAGTTTTTAAAAACTTGCCAACTGGGGAAAGTACTATTTACATTCTAGAACTGATGCACAGTTTCCCATGAGGGGAGTTTGATTCAAAACAATATTGTTTTTCTTGTTGGTTTTGTTTTCAAAAATGAATTGATATTTTTACTAAATAAGCCAAAAGGGAGAAATTGCAAGTGTAGTCAGGGCTTGCTAAGTGGCCCTAAGACTTCATGGTCATGTATGGCTCTATGGCTGCATCCAGTTTATCCAGTGGGCTTACACTACCACATTTTTCTGTGGCAGTAGCACTTAGAAGTGCTAAGTATGATATGGACAAGACTGTGTGGCACATTACAAAAAGGTTGTGTTGTCATCAGTTGCAAAGATTTCATTATATCACTGTGCTAAGTGATGTGATGGTTCAAGATTTTATTTTCTCTGAGAAAAAATAATCTGAAATGTCATTTTCACTCTTTGTGTCTACAGGGACGAATTTCACAATCTGAAGATTCGAAAAACAGCTTTGCACTGTCAATATCTGCAATTGAGACATGTGATGCCAGAGTTAAGAAAACCAGTGTACAGAGCATGGCACACATTTTTTAATGGTACCTTTGGTAACCAACATGAAATGTAGCACAAAATGGACAGTCTTGCAGAGATTAAATAAAACTTATGAAAGGCCATATGACAACGTATGTTTGTTAAACTCTCTTTTCTATCTTCTATCTAAATATCTTCACAATAGATTGTGTTTTCTGATTACTACTTCTACCACCACTGCTTCTGTAGGGAAATTGGTAAAAGATACAATCGATACAGAAAGTATTAAAAGAGCTGAATTCAAGAATAATAGGAGGTTTACATGGCATGTACTTCAAGATTTACAACACAATTGTCTTTTCAAGAAAGGGTCACTTTGCAATACAATAGTTGTTTCATTTGTCTTGTGCTGAGTTACAATAGAGAATGGACTCAAAGTTGATTAAAAATAAAACCAAACTTTATTCAACATAATGGTACAGCAATACTGCGTAAATTGAACTGACATTTTATTTCTCTCATCACATTCTTCCCTTTGGTTTCTTTTCAAATGCTGATATTCTTAAATGCTGGACATTTTCTATGAATATAAATGTTATGGATTGTAAGAGATAATTGCTCCCAGAGCTAATGTCCACTCTTACATGGAGCATGACTGGAACATTCTTCTGGATCATTTGGTTCTCTGATATTCTTTTCCTGTACAATCAAGAGGTCACTTGTTATCTTCATATGGTATAGAAATACAATAAAAGTATTTCATACCCCATATATTTCATAGAGATATACACAAGAGATATATCTGTATTGCAAAGAAATGTCTTGGGTCTCAGCACAAAAAAATTTCCAGAGTTGGACTTCACGAGAATTTGCCCCTAGTATTTGCAATAATTTTATTTGCTACTAAAAAAAATCTCCAGTTTTTTGTTCTCATATTTCTCAACATTTCAAAGTCAGTCACAGCAAGATACAGCAAGTCATAGATAAGTAAGAATGACAATTGAGAACACTTTGTCATAGGGTTAAGTAACCAGTGTAATTTCTCACACGTAAACATCTCAAAAGTCCAGCTGATTTTTCCTGCTCTACCCTTGCATTCAGGTTTGTTGATAGTTCTGTTCAATCCAGGCAGCATAAACACTCAGCTGATATTTTTACGCAGGACACATGCAAAGGTCTAATTCCAGGGGCATCTTGTTCTACTATATCCTTCTTTTCTAGACTGTATTTTCTTGAAAATGGTTCAAGTTTTATCTTAGTTCCCGTTTTCTTAAACTACTGTTAGACACTACCATTAGACCTACTGCCTGTACCATCCTGTTACATAAAGTAACTAAGGTTTTTACTTCCTACCTTCAGAATCCTTTTACTAAACAAATTAATATTTCATCACTTCGATTTTTCTACTTTATATTGTTACTACTTTTTATTCAGCCTAATCAAAAATTCAGTTATTAAATGATATTCATTTGTTGTTAATTTTTATTTCAATATAAAAAGAAAAAATACCATTAGGTATTTTTATCATTCCTGTGATGCTCTGTCCCCCAAATATATGTAATGAAACATGCAATTTCCAGATAACAAAACAACTACTCAAAACAAATTACAATAAAATACTCTAAGGCCCCAGAATATTTATGGCTAGCTCTCTTTCTCCTTCCCCTTCCCAAGGCCTTGGATTTCAGGTCTGCTGTGCAACAGATTTTAAGGTCAAGAAGCTTGTTATCTTATTAAATGGCACCAGCTTCAAAGTGGAAAGGCCTACAAATCAACATTCTTCAGCACTGCCTTCTGTTAACGAAAATTCCTTATAAAATCAAACCCATATTACAGAGTGGGAGAGAAGAGGGGAAGAGAGAAACAAAGAATTACATTAGACAGATACCACTTAATGCACAAAGTAATGCAGTTCTGAAAATCATTGGCAACCACAAGCATAGGCAAACATAAGTATGAGAATAGAATAGAATAGAATTAGATTTGAGTCTAGTCAGAGTAAGTAAGAAAATTTAGATAACAAAAGAACATGCAAAAATCAAATGAAGAACTGTGTGAGGCCTGTATCTAGTGGGGTCCCCCAGGGTTCAGTACTGGGACCAGTGCTGTTCAATATATTCATCAACGACTTGGATGAGGGGATAGAGTGCACCCTCAGCAAGTTTGCTGATGGTACAAAACTGGCAGGAGTGGCTGACACGCCAGAAGGGTGCGCTGCCATCCAGCGAGACCTAGACAGGCTGGAGAGTTGGGCAGGGAGAAATTTCATGAAATTTAACAAGGGCAAGGGTAGAGTCTTGCATCTGGGCAGGAATAACCCCAGGAAGCAGTATAAGTTGGGTACTGACCTGCTGGAGAGCAGTGTAGGGGAAAGGGACCTGGGGGTCCTGGTGGACAGCAGGATGACCATGAGCCAGCACTGTGCCCTCGTGGCCAAGAAGGCCAATGGCATCCTGGGGTGTATTAGAAGGGATGTGGTTAGTAGGTCGAGAGAGGTTCTCCTCCCCCTCTACTCTGCCCTGGTGAGACCGCATCTGGAGTATTGTGTCCAGTTCTGGGCCCCTCAGTTCAAGAAGGACAGGGAACTGCTGGAGAGGGTCCAGCGCAGAGCCACCAAGATGATTAAGGGAGTGGAGCATCTCCCTTATGAGGAAAGGCTGAGGGAGCTGGGTCTCTTCAGCTTAGAGAAGAGGAGACTGAGGGGTGACCTAATTAATGTTTATAAATATGTAAAGGGTGGGTGTCAGGAGGATGGAGCCAGGCTCTTTACTGTGACATCCAGTGACTGGACAAGGGGCAACG
The DNA here is from genome assembly GCA_013399715.1 of Alectura lathami. NCBI lineage: Eukaryota > Metazoa > Chordata > Aves > Galliformes > Megapodiidae > Alectura > Alectura lathami. Next base: position 564,398 of record VXAV01003137.1, on the reverse strand, counting down.
GGTGCAAGCTGGAACACAGGAGGTTCCACTTAAATATGCAGAGAAATTTCTTCACAGTGAGGGTGACAGAGCACTGGAACAGGCTGCCCAGAGAGGTTGTGGAGTCTCCTTCTCTGGAGACATTCAAAACCCGCCTGGATGCGTTCCTGTGCTATCTGCTCTAGGTGTTCCTGCTTCGGCAGGGGGATTGGACTAGATGATCTTTCGAGGTCCCTTCCAATCTCTAACATTCTATGATTCTGTGATTCTGTGACTCTACACTTACTGGAGTCTCATCTCAACGTTTTTCCATGCGGTTTTCTTTCACATATTATTTATCTGCTGAATCTGTTTTGCTGCTTCATGACTTCTCATATTGTTTGCATTTTATATGCATTTTTCATATCCCACCTCTGCAGCATCCCACTGTATGTGCCAGAAATTATATTCCGAATTGGTCTGTCTTCATCTTGCTCCCAGGATTCTCGATTCTCTTGGATAAGCTTGGACTTCTCAGTCACATTCCTTTTTTGACATATTTTCAAGATTTCTTCTTTGGGCCACAACTCTCACATCCTTCTGCTTAATGGTTCCATTCTTCTACCAAAGGCTTGATATAAGAATGTATTTCATTGCTTTAGCATCTTGTTTAGGATCACAATGTTCATGAAGTCTTTGTCACTTCTTATGGTGAATGTGCAGTATATGTGCTGTTCTTTTTTTAGTCCAGCACTCCTTTTCTCCAGAATTTGTGCTGTTTGTTTCTTAGCCAGTTCACTTCTTTTCTTTTTTTTTGAACAGTCTTGTTTTTTCTTCTCCATCCCCTTCCCCCTCCTTGATTTGTTCTGTATAGCAGTTCAGTTCTTAATTTCACCTTTTAAATTCAAATGAAAATTCATTTTTCTTAATGATTGTTCTGTATATATCCCAAATAGCTAGATATGTATTTTGAAGTTAGCAGCTCTCTCCCTAAAGCTTCTGTATGACAAGTCATGGTCAAAGCTACACCGTCACTGAGCATTGGCCCCCATCAAACAGGGTAAGAACCACCACATTGTATGTTTGGTGTCACAGGAGAACATTGATTCAGACCACTGTGGGTACAACAATGTGCAGACATTAGGTAATGTAGAACAGTTCTGGGCCACAAGAGGAACAGTGATCAATGAATTAGGTGTTCACCATCAGGGAGTTGGTATTGGGTGCAAACACCGAGGTCTGTCCAACAGGAGAGCAGGGAGCAGTAAAGTGTAAGGAAGAAAAGGAGAATAGCAAAAATATGATATAAAAAAAAAAAAAAAAAAAGAAAAAACAATATGATAAAAAGGGTTGAGGTCCCTAAAA
>VXAV01003137.1:526183-557214 GCA_013399715.1 Alectura lathami | reverse complement strand
AAGCCGGGTGTTCTCATGTTGGATTGTTCTTGTGGGGTTGGAATTTTGTTTTTAGTTTAGTAAAAGGATGGACCACCACTTATTTTCCATATATATATAGAAAGAGAAACACTAGAATTGAATACTTTTCCAGAAAACAGATAGGAGGAAAGGGAGAATGGAGCAAATCAGTGACACTAGGCAGGCAGGGATTCAAGAACTCTTTAGCTAGAAATAACATCTATAAGGGAACGTGATTTTTACATGTTAGTGCTTAAGAGGCAAATCAGTTTCTGGATGTGCTTTCCATAAATGTATGTAGGTAGTAGGTAAAAAAAAGCAATAATCTTGGGTCAAGGTAACAAGTTTTCAAGCTTCCAAGGTGTTCCATAACACAGAGTCATCACAGTTCAGAGACCCAACACAGCACTGACTGAGACACGGATTATGGCTCCAAAGAGTCAGGTCAGCTGAGCTTGGTATCTGCCCAAAATATCAGAGAACTACATTATGTGTATATAGCCGTGGGGGTAGCCAGTGTTTGGGGTTTTTAAGCTACTCACAAAGTAGGGCCTAGGTTGTTCACCCTTTGTGCTACATTGTGAAACACCAAATATGACCCATGAATTCACAGGAAACCATCTGATGCTGGACCTTCTGTTGCCACATTAGTATTCCAATTTAAAATGCTATCACCTAAATACTCTAAAATTTAGGCCATATAGACACATTAGATTATGTTACAATAATGATTTTATGTGAAGTAAAAGTCATATTGTGCTTTATTTCTCTCTTTTGGAGGAAAAAATAATAAATGCATTTTATTTAAGTTCTGAACTAAACAGAGATTAACAAATTTTAGAGATACTACAGATAATGTTAGGAGTAGTTTAATAATTTCTCTCTTTTGAAATGGTCATTCAGATGGCTTCTGAAGCTCTACCTCCCTTTGTCTTTTCTTCTCCCTTTATCTGTTTATTCATAATCTTGTATCTATAAACAAGTACATACATGCATATATCTATACTTTTCTCCTTTAGTTCATCATCACTGAGCTATTATATGGAGCAGTGCCTTCCATTCCAGTGCCTTCTTTTCCTTTGTTTCTGACTTTGGATCCTGTGAATGGGTATGCAATTTCCTTTGCTATATTAAAATCAGCCTTTTTTTCCTCTTAGTGCAGCACAACTAAACGAAGGACAGTACAAGGACATAGAAACCATCATGAAATGCCTTTTATTTCACAGCTCTTTTCATCTGCTCAACAAATAACAGAAACTATGGCTGATCATTGCATACTTCTGGTTCCCTGGGCACTCATGGAGCTCTCCATTTGGTCTGTTCAAAATGGAGGCACTTGCATACATCAGATCTAAATTATGCAAAGAAATATGATCATATAGTGGAACAAAGTAATAATAGGAGAGATACCTGCTCAACAAAAACAGAAACCTAGCTAATAATCCCTCCACATTTCCAGCTCCCAGGGTAGAAGTACATTGTACTAAATACATAAATCTCCATTCTGACATTAATTTCATAATCTTTAAAACATATTCACTCCTGAGCTTTAAATATTGTTCCTTCATGCAAGAAACCCAGGAGCACAATAAATAATTACTATTTTCTTCATTCCTCTCCTTTTTGTCTTTTTTTTTCACCTTACTCTCAAACAAGCTTTTCCAGATCCTCCTTTACCGCTTATTCTGTTTCCCATTCTTCTTATAATTTTCTTCATCCTCTACTATTTTACTGCTTGTTTTTCAATAGCAACCGCTATGATAAGTGAGGTTTCTAACCAAATATGTAATATGACCATTTTCTATAGAGAACAGCTTAAAACAATTTTATTTTGGTACTATAAGCATCACATTGAACTTCTCCTAGATGAGGTTACAGATAGGTGTCATCAGCAAGTAGCGGAGGGGTGTGAGCAAAAGTGTTTTTGATTAAAGTTTTCTGCTTCATCAGATTTTGAGATGATACATTAGTATTATCACTATTAAGCAAAGAAAGGCCAAAACAAATAAATGAGTCCAGTCCCAACTAGCAGTAGTAGGCCAGACTCCCAGACGGTGTAAAACGGCATCAGTAAATTCATATCATCTCACTCACTATGTAGATGCACACCTGGGAACCACGTACTGTTATCAAGGGCAAATAACAGATGCAACAGCTGCAGCAGATTAGCACACTCAGATGAAAGGAAGTTATTAAAACATGTATAATAATAATAATAAAAGATAACAGAATATTCAGACTGCAAATTCAGAAATCAAGAAATACCAAAGCTAAGTTTCCCTGTTAATTCAGCCCTCATGTGTTCTGAGTTCTGAGTCTAAGCCTTAGACTGGTTAGCGCCTACCTCAGCTCGATGACACTTAACAGGCTAAGGTGTGCAGAAAAATTATATGTTCCTTAATTTGAATAGTAGCATAGATGAAATTTTGCATTTTTCAAGGAGTAAATAATGAAATGAACAGTAAGCTTTCTCTCTGTTTCTTGGGCTCAGGGTTTGATTGCTGCGGCTTGTAACTGGCACATTAGTCACATATTAGCACTTTTAACAAAGTTCAACAGATCAGATGAAAATTACTGGAAAGAAAATGTAGAAGGGTGACCCAATTAACAACAAGCACTTTGGGTAGCTATGGGAGCGGAGAGAAGAGGAGATGATTTAAAAAATCCACACATAACCTAAGAGACCAGTATTTGGACCATAGCAAGAAATCCCTGATCACCCACCTAATAATCATGTAGGTAATGTCTTGCCAAATCTCCCTTCTTTACTGAAATCTTTTCCTTGAGAGTAATGCTGAAATATAACATTTCTCGAAGGCAAAAGGATTCATTTTCCTATTTAGTTTGGAGGTAGGAGAAAACATGAGAAACCATGGGAAACATTAAATTTCCCATGGGACTTAAGTATTACTCAGCACATTAGACAGGCACTTGGCTGCACACAAACAGAAGTTGTGCAGTAAGAAGTAGAAAAAGTATGTGAAAACAGCTAAACCTTGGCCCAACCACAGCAAGTCAGATAGTGTTTTGAGATTCAAACATGTAAAACAAGCATAGAGAAAAATAGTAGTTGCGTAACTACATACTTTACAGTTCAATACCTACCTTACATTGAAAAAGTGAATGCCAGAGCTGACTTCTGATACTTTTTGAAGATGTTATATAAGTTTCAAGAGTGCAGAATCTGCTATCATGCCAGAATCACCAAGGTTAGCCCAATCCACCCTCATTTGTGGGTTAGGCCAGCTTTGTACTACAGCAGCCAAGGTGACTTCTCTGTCATAGTGTGATAGTCATCTTTCATACCTGTGGCTTTGCAGGGAGATGCCAGTCCCCTGCTGAACAGTAGTAGTATTTTATTACTGCTCTACTCTATTGCAAGGAAGCTTCAGAAGTATTTTATAATTTGTTTTTAATGTTGTTTTAATAATATATATATATATATTATACATTTTTGCAATATTCATGAACTTGCTTTTGTTTTAAAATTTGTATGTTTAAAAGGTAGACATATTTGTTTTTTAAATAAGCCNCCTTTGGGTTATGTACTGTTACAAATATAGCAGATGTGAACCTTTATGTTAACACCTTTATTCAGGACAGATCCAAGTAAATATTCTCTTCTTAGACAACTTTATTGTGAAACTATTCTTGATCCAAGTAAATATTCTCTTCTTAGACAACTTTATTGTGAAACTATTCTTGATATTGACAGATAAAAATTTGCCTAACTTTATTTGCTTGAGTGCATTGGGCTGCACTGATGGGGCCTGGTGATCTCCAGGGAGCTAAAATCAGTTCTGAAACCTGCCCTCACATTATCCCTTCTTCCAGTAGGGAATGGAAGCCATATCTGTCCTGTTCTGAATACACCCTGTAGTTCAGGGTCTTACTGGAGCTGTACAGCCTTGCAGCGCAGATTCACTACACTGAAACATAGTTTCATCAGCTGCACCTGTATAATGTGTCCCCAGTTTAGTGGATCCAGGTAATTTTGGACACATTTAAATTCAAGCTAGAACACCACTCGTAAGACAGTTTGGCTAAGACTTTAACATAAACCTAAACATGCAAGAGACTTCAACTGTATTTTAGTTTCATGTGGACTTATTTCATCAGCACAGAAGCAAAGATTTTAATTCCTACCATGCTTGATCCAATGTGTTTTTTGGTTTTGTTTGTTTTGTTGTTGTTAGCTGGTTGGTTGGTTGTGGGTTTTTTTTTTTGTTTTGTTGTCAATAAGACAAAAAGTGATTTTATAAACACCAAAGCATTGTCGCATTGTTCCACTCCCAATACTAAGACATAAAGAAAAAGCCTGCCTACTTGTACTGCTAGTTCTACTAGCTACACTATTAGTAGAAACTAGTACAGGCAATTATTTCTCTAGGACAAGGCATTGCCATTTAGCTTAGCCCTTTGCATTAAGAAATCCCTAATTCAACTGTATTCAGTGCTCTGTGAAGTTTTTTGCCTTTCCACTTTAGTTATGTACAACATAACTAAACAACATAACTAAACTAGCAAATACAGGGACTACATCCTCAACAGTGTGCACACCCACAAACTGGTAAGGTCAGTAAGAATTTACAAATGGAGGAAGGTTGTGCTGCTGCAGTGCTCTTCCTCACTTCCTGTCACTAGCTGGAGCTGCAGCCCTCTTCCAACATCATCTTTTCTCTCATCTCCCTTCTTCCCACCCACAGTCTCTACCTGTTTGAGTGGTCGGTTGCTTCTTAGCTGTTTTAGGAAATTATGATATTGTATTCAAAAATTTCCTCCTGGAGCTAGTTTTTACCTTCTTTTTAATGTCTTTTTGCCCTGTCATGATTAACAAGTGTACATTGTCTTCTACCTTCTTTTAAGCCTGTGACTGTTTTAGGGCACCAGATGTTTCTCTGCATGAAAGTAGTCTCAGGAGGTTGCCAATTTCCTAGTTATTCTGTGCATTTTGTATTATTGTGAATAAAATTCTGGACTGTACATGGCAATACTAAAGAATCTTCATGGAGTGGAATTTATTAGAGATACACTGACTTGGACTGCAAATTGCTACAAAATGACAGAGCATATATTTTAACTGCAATTCTGTTCAGATAGTATTTTAATGCAGATCATTTTTAACATTTTGTTAATAGCAAAAGGAACAGAAGCCTAGGGTTCTCAGACTTCAAAATACAAGTTTTAAGAAAAGTTATGGGTAGATGGGAAGGAAATAAAAAGAACCAATGGAAGGTGAAAATCTCAGGTATGTGAGCCACATGAAGGATGGCCTAGATAAGAACAACACAAAAATTCAAAGCAATTTGTTGTGAAACTCTGGGAGAAGAGCATGGCTGTGAATTTATGAATGTTGCTTGTCTCAGTCTCAATTTGGATTCAATTTATCCCTTATCCCCTTCGCCTCTTAGTTGCTTTAGTAGTGCAGAATAATAAAAAGAAATAAATCTTCCTACTCTTTTTCTATTTTGAATAGGAATTAATCAAATCGACTGGTTGTTCTGCATAATACATTTTGTTGTGACTGTATTTTCGCCAACACACGCAGATTTGATGCATTATGTGATTACTGTTTCTGCAAATCTCAGACACCTAATCATTTCTTTTCTTAAATATATTGAGAACAGATTAGACTCAACTAGACTCCAAAGAAAAGTATATGAACGTATGTACATTTGGTAAAATATCTCACTATTATATGTACACATCCATTATCCATATGCATATAGAGAACTGCTTCACTCAGAAAGAGACCTGAAACTTCTTATACTGTTAAACTCATGTCAGTGAAAGCTTTGGCTGAGCTGAATTTGAATGAGATGTCAAAACGTGCTTGTAAGTTACCAAAATACTGTAGTGAAATGACTGTTTGACCTGAATAGATTGCATTTTTTTTTTCTGTTGGCTTAACAAAGCCAATGTTGATTGAAAAGAGGAAGATCTATCCAAATTTGCATTAAAACAATTTAATCAGTTTGGATTTATGGTCTACAAAACTTCCACCAGAATTTCGACAAGCTCTAGACCTAACCATAACAAAAGCCATGAGAAAGGAAGCAGAATACTAAGAAGGGTACAAGTCCAATTCCAGACTGTGTGGTTACAAAAACACACAAATCTATATGGTATTTTCTTGGTCAGTCATCTGCTAGCACAGGCAGTTGTGTCATGCAATGCCTCTGACAGACTAGGTGACCATTTCTTCTTGTAACACTAGTCTCTCCATAAACCTGAAGAGCAATGTCTACAAATGTTATGAGGTTTAAATAGTGTTTGAAAATGTTTTGAGATCCACAGATTACAAATACTAAAGAAGTCCAGAACATCTACTGGTTGTAATATTGTTGTATTTATCAGTTTTTCTTTTGTACTTTGATCTTTAGAGTCGCTTTCCATTTCAAAGCAACAAAATACTGAACAATTCCCTCAGATGTTGTTTCTGCATAAAAATTCACAGTTCTTTTTGAGATGGCTGATACGATGGCACCGGGATAGCAAATAGGCATATGGCTGAATTATGAAGAACCAGAATTTTATAAATGCAATTAAAAATACGATATGTGATTTTTCTTTTTGTTCTGGATAAAGGTCACAGTTAAGCAAATGGCTTGCATCTCTGCTTACCTGAAATGTTATTTGACCAGGGGTGTAAAGCTTAACTGATTGGCTAATCAAGACCATATGTACATAACATCACAGAAGATGGTAAAGCTGTATGACAAGATGCCTCCATTTGCCTTTGTATTTATTAGCTTTCACATGAGTTTGCAGTTGATTAAGGACACCACTTTTTTGATTCCCAGACAATGGCTGGAATTGACTGAAAGACTAAATGTGGCTCGCAGTTAACATCCGTGTGCCTCCATTCATTTGAAAGCACCATTTACACATGTAAGGTGAGAAGCATTTGACCCATAAGCTGCATACCTTTAGTAACATAATTCCCTAATTTTCCAAGAGTGGCTGCACTAAACCACAGAAAAAGAAGGATTGTGTTCAAATCTAATATTCACATGGTATGTAATATATTTGTATATGCTCATTTATAACTGCATAGATAGCAAAAATGAAGATGCATGTTGTCACAACATAGGCAGTGTTGGAATGCTTCTCCAGCCCTCTCCAACGCCTATATTAAAATGTAGAGGAGAAATGTCATAAGTACACTTCTTGAAATAGAATAGCACATCAGTAACAGTGTCTAAAGAGACTCTGTTCCAGAAATGAAATGTTCGCTTCATTTACACTGAGACTGCTTTCCTTTTTATTTTTATTTTTTTCCAGGGGGAGCAAGGAGGGGTGAAAGAGGGAATCTTGCCAAGTGAGCAAAGATGGGAAGGGTTGCAAAGAAATATTTAGTCAGTAAAACACCATGCTTTCTCATAATGTCATGCATCTCACTCACAATAATTCTTTCTTATTAACTGCTTGGGAACAATTTATTTTCCTCTCAGGCTATGAAGGCAAGTGCAAGTGTAGCAGACTCTGGTTGGAGCTGATAAGCCATTCTATAGAAGCAACACTGCTGGCATGATGAGATTTGTTAGGAAGACAATATCCCATTGGCTCAGACAAACCATGTTGTATATCAAACCTATCAACTATAATATCTGCAAAATAATGCCTTTATGTATCTGCCAACTGCCATAGTAAGCTCTCTTGTGTTTCTTTGGAAATGTGGTTTGATTTTTTTTTTTTTTTTTACTTTGAGGCTTGGTTGTTTTTTTATTTTTTTTTGGATTGACATGTACAACAGTTGAAGACTCACCTAGTCTCACTTATATTCAATGGTATTTTAAAGCCTAGTTTCTAAAAACACTAAGCAGAAAATAGTGCACTAAACAGAAAATGATGTGATCAGTCCCTGCTATAAAAGAAAAGTCAGTCTTTTTCTTTTCATCATAAACAAACACAAAAATTAACACGCATTTATGCACTATTGCTGTATCACTGTTTAGAATTTATTGAGTGAGCTGTATGATCTTTAAAGAGCATAAATAAAGCAAAAACTTCATCTCATGATTAAAATTGCATCTTCCTCACCAGGTATCTTCCTCACCACCCTCATTGCTTTTGAAATACTATTTATTTCTTTTCAAGTGGGTCTGTTTACTGTTTATAAAACTTTCAGATGTCATACATTCAAACACTGAGGGGACAAATCCTGCTTAGATTTTTTTTTATGCTCAGCTCTTTCTAATAAAAACTTAAAATTGTCAAGGCCAGAAAAGTGTCATTTATTTTGGGAAAATTAGTATAAAAAACAATGTATTTTTGATCTTGCAAAGTAAATTTGTATCTCAAAGAGTTATGAAAGAAAAAAAAATGAATAAATGTGAAAGTTATTTAAAATTACAAGCTGAAGCTTACTTCTGTGTGTTTAATATTCACATTCTGGCTGGAAGAATGAAGATCTCATAAAATGTCAGGGAGAGTATTTCCTGTCAAATCTGTTGGTAAGTCTCAAGTTGAACAGTTCAATAATATTTTAAGTGACAATACCATGAACAATTCAGACATAAATTCTATTTCTCTCTCCACTCATTTCATTACAAATATTTCTGGAAAATCAATGCTTATTTAAGTGGACTGCTCAACTTAGATCATATCCTGCACTTCCTGCAGAGCTTGTTTTTTTAAAAAATAAGTTTATTGCTTCATACTATTCTTTCTGCTCATCTTGCTACACAGCTTTCATATCTACAAATGGGAACAAAAGTATTTATGCATTAGAGATATGTAGGTTGGATGTAAGAATTCACGTGTTGAACACAGGAAGCATTCCTCTTACCATTCACTGGAGCAATATTGCAGCAATGTAGAGGCAAATGAAGAAGAAGACACGCAGCTCCTATTGCAATGAAAATTAACATAATATTTCATTCTTCATCTGACACAGTTTTTGTGGGATGGGCTGAGGGTGTCTTTTCCACTCATTAGCTCCTGTCTGTCACTCCTGCTGCAATCTTGACAATACTTACGTCCTAACTACTGTACTGCAGCTCCTCGCCAATTCCCAGAGACTATCTGCCAAATGTAATGAATCAGAGTGAAGCTGCATTCAGTTGGATATATGTAAACAGGGAATCAGAAGGCTGGGATTAATGAAGAAAGAGGACTAAACCCCCTCCCCCACTGAGACCCTACACTGCTGGTACTCCGTCAGTCACCATTCCCATATGAAGCCATCTCTACTCCTGTTGTTCCTGACCACACATGGACATCAACCACACTGACAGTGGCTTAAGAACACAAGGGCTCAAAGACTGTGTATGCAAGGAGTTCCTGTGCCTGGTATCAAGAACGCACCCTTGCACAAGCGTAAAGTTGAATTAACCCCAGCAGACTAATCCTGTCATTGCAACAATTTTCCTAAATGAGAAATCCTCTTTTGTTCTTCTTTCCTCTTTTTTTTCTTTTTTTTTTTAACTTGATAACTAGTAGGAATCTCCATGGTTACAGTTCACTGTCAGTCTTCTACCTTCAGCATTTTGATGCAGAACCATTCAAACCACCAGAAGCACCTTGGGTGCTTTCTCTTTTCTTTTCCTCCAGCTCCACATATGCAGGACTGTTTCACTCATGGAAGAGCAGCTGATGCACATACTTCTGCCTCAGTCTCATAGAGCATGAAGATAGCTGCCTCCACAGAGCTCTGCAGACACATCTGCAGACTTGAGAAAAATAAAGTCTACTCTTTCACATGGTCCCAGACAAGTTCCAAGCACAGACTCAAATAGATGTGATCCATTTAATCACGATGGACAGGGTCTTGAAGCTTTCAGGTATAGCCCCATGGTGTGAAAAACTACAGAGGAAACAATGCTCCAAAGCCTGTTTCACCCTGCATCTGCACAGCGATTCAACACCCACCAAATAATGGAACATCAGGCAGCTCTACCTCCCCCTGGTGACATTTACCTGTTGAAAACATTCAACAGCAAACAGCTCCCCCCAGTATTTGGGTTGTGATCTGGCATCCTTTTTACGTGGGCCACTTGGAGGGAAGAGGATCTTTATTTCAACTTAACACGTCAAAGCCATCTCATTTAAAATGAAGCTTATTTACTAATTAGCACTTTTTGATTAATGCAAGCAACTTATGAAGATCATACTCACAGGTTTCAGTTCAGCAAAGCACTTAAGCTCATGCCAGACTTTAAATTCATCTCTAGTAAAACATGTTAAGAATGCAATTTCCTTGGCGTTGCAGAGCTCATACCAAGAAGTAAAAGAAAAACTCTGTTAAAGGACACTTCACACTACTGAAACACTCGATAGCAAGCAAACAGCTCATGAACAGGTTGAAATTTATCTGTATAAAGAGATAAAAAGAAAGTTGACTAGCAAAACAATTTTTTAACAATCACAACTTGATACTGCTCATTGCATTGCAGCTCTGCATTAGGCAGTTCTCAGCTGCATAAAATGGCACCAAGAGTTAGCCTGGAATATTTGTTGCTGGAATTGTGTCCTGAATTTCCTTACAAGAGTTCATAGAATGAAGCATAGAACGGCTTGGGTTGGAAGGGACCTCAGAGATCATCTAGTTCCAACCCCCCTGCTGTGGACAGGGCTGCCAGCCACTAGCTCACTAGATCAAACTGCCCAGGAACCCATCCAGCCTGGCCTTGAACACAGCCAGGGATGGGGCATCCACAGCTTCTCTGGGCAGCCTGTTCCAGTGCCTCACCACTCTCTCAGTGAGTGCATCCTGTGCATTTACCTTCTGGAGAAACTGTTTATTATAGACCTGGACCTCAAACATTGTGTTCTACAGGCTTGCAGTCTAAAAGATTCTTTCACACTGCCTACAAAATACAAACTGTCCTGGCAACTGCATGTGCTCATAAACTCTTTCTCTCGTCGTCTATCAAATCTTTGGCACTGACGGCAATACTTAAAATCACAAGAAGAGGCAGGCATCAGCATCTTTGTGCCATCATCCAAGCAAGTGACTCCCACAGAAGAAACTATGCTTAGTGTCATACTCATGCTGTCCACCCAAGTGCATCTCCAGTTTATCTCAAGATCTGAAAAACTGACAGATAGCATTGTTAACAGGCATATTGCCATACAGACAGATGGGCATGGGTTTAAGCAGCCAAGAGACAGAACATGATATTTAATGTGCATTTCAATTGTTGTTTTTCCAGCCAGGAATGTCACATCTGCAGCTTGTCCCCAAAGCTTATGCCTTATGGCTAAAGAGAAATACCATCACTAGATCAGCTCTGAGGTACATTCATTTAGAAAACTTACGTCTGTCGTCCCTGGCATGAGGCATGTTTTCAGGTATTTTGGATTAGCTGCCTGCAGAGGAATCCCCTTTTCTTTGACCTTCTACCAACAGTTTCCATCGAATTGGCTAGTAAAACCCAGAGTGTGTCAACTGAGAGGATGAGGAAGGAGTCCAGAAGTACTAACGAGGTAAGATTAAGTTATGAAACACCTGTTATTACAGATCCACTGCACTAAACAAACGGTGCCATCCAAAATCCTTAATAAGTCATCAAATTGCTTTCCAGCTGGGCAGCCCCCAGCATGCAGTGGTACCTGAGGTTATTTCTCCCCAGATGCATTTCTTTTTGTTGAACTGTGAGCCCAACGTGAACTCTCAGCCCAACTCTCCAGCCTGTCCCAGTGCCTCTGAATGGCAGGCAGCACAACCCCCTGCTGAATCAGCCACTCCTCCCAGTTTTGTATCACCTGTGAACTTACCGAGGAAGCTGGCTGTCCCGTTTTCCAGGTCATTAATGAGGAGAGCAGACACCAATGGTTCCAGTATCAAGCCCTGTGCTACACTGCTACTGACAGTCCTCCAACTGGACTTTGTGCTGCTGATCAAAATCCACTAGGCCCAGGCATCCAGCCCGTTGTCATGTCTAATATTTTCGTATTTCCAGTTAAGGCTTTCAGAAACCCATTTCTACTCTCTCATAGAAATTTATGTAGTTCTTTTTTTCTGATTGTACGGTATGCATTCCCCAGAATTCAAGCTTTAGACTTTCAGTACAAACCTCTTCCATGTACAATTGTGCCAAGGTAGGTGGTGCCTGTGTGCAATTTAACTTTCTGTCCACACTTGAGATTAATCCAGAGCAACCAAAAGTAATTTAATCACAGAGAATTTGGATTCAGCTGCCAAATACAAGCAGAAAATTGTGAAAAGTGATTTGCTAAAACAATTTCCATTAGACATACAAAAAAAAAGGTTAATAACATGCAAAATGAAAGGTCTAATGGCTCTCACTAATCAAGTCTCAAGCAAAGTGTTAGTGTAGCTCTCATTAACTTGTCATCTTTCTCTTTCAAAGTTACACTGAAGTAGATAATTTGTGTGAATTTTAACAAAATTATATCTTTTTTCCAGGTGAAATACAGTTTAATTATAAGGATAATATGCTTTCAGGTTTTGCTACCATCCATATCACTAATTTTAAAGTGACCCATCAAAATACAAAATTTGATGTTGCTACTATATCCTTTGGACTAAGTAGTATTTTTTTTTTTTTTTTTCCTGAAGTTGAATTCATGAATGCTCTCTGAAGCTGCACCATTTGTTTTTGACTCTTCGCAGCTCTGGCTCACTAGTTTGATACTCTGCTCTGCTTTAAATGGAATCCATATCAAAGTGGTAATCTTCCTTCTGCTTCATCAGACAATAGAATTGCTAAAGGATAACAATGCCCTCTGGGAAGGAAGTGAAAACACATCTCTGAAGTTTTGTAAGTCAAACGAAAACTGTAACATTCTCTGTATTTGGAGGCAGAATAACATCAAGAAAAACTGTCAGAAATGGAGCTTCCAGATACCAAATGCAAAATGCAAGTTATCGGGATCAAAAAAGGTTCATTTCTACCTGTTACAAAGTAAATAGCTGCATACAATTAAAAAATAAGTAACATCTAAGAAGCCTCTGTATCTGGCAAGTGAGCATATTTCTTTGTCATAAATGTATACTCTGTAATGCATCGGTATATGGGGAAATGCAAACATATCTATTTGACAAATTGTGTGCATGGAGGTAGTTAAAATAGTCCTCCAAATGGGTTTATAATCTAATAGTACATATTAGAGTTATAATATTTATTGAATATTCCTAAAGTTTCTTTTGAGTATTTTTTTCTATGCTATACTTCACGGTGAATGATTGCCTCTTAATATTAAGAGGAAAGCTGTACAGAAGACAAAGCTGCAAGAGGAGTCATAGATTCAAGTAACCCTTTGTCCATCTCTAAGCTTTCAACCTTGTATGTCTTTTATTTCACAGATGAAATGAAATGCATCAAACACAGTCCAGTTTCTGCCTTTCAAACTACTGAAGGTGAAAAGCGGGGAAGCTGTGGATAACATGGTAAGCAAAAAAAATTCTCTGTGAGAAGGGAATCTGCTCTGTATCAGCCATTGTCAGAACAGAACAGTAGCTGTTCAAAAAGAGAAGTGAGAGACTATATTTTCTTTTTAAATAGAAAGGATAGTAAGTTCTACAGAAGTATATGTGTGATATGTAGATTTACGCTGACAATGTAATGTAGTGGATGGAGTAAGAGTGATAATGATTATAGTAATTGAACAAAGGCAGAAATGTTACACAAGGATATACTCCTGAGTGTCAGTTAATTAGGCAGTAACAAAAATATATCCAAACAATGTCTGGGGACAGAAAATCACAGATTTCACTAAGCAAATACCAGTATTTAAGTCAACATCTAGATTTTTCCTGACATCAGATGTTCTGTTTTTAGCCACTATATTAATACCTATTTACTGTTTCAAGAAAGTTCCCTCACCATATGAATTAGAGAAACGCCCTAATATGAATTAGGGCGTTTGTTACAGCTCCTCCAGGTCCTAGTGCAAGAGGAACACAAAGACCAAATACATTTACCATTCCTGAGGCCTGCTGAAATTCACTTCTGTCTTGGGATTGACTCTGTACACACGACCTATCTCATGGGCTGACCCATGGGCTGACCCATGACCCACCTTCTTCTGGAATATACTGGAATATTTTTCCTATGACTATATGACTATATGCCAGTCATAATCACTGCTCTTACTGTCTTGACAATGGACACAGGATCAAATACCATTCTGCTTGGTCTAAAGTTTTTTTTGACCCACAAATACACAATCGATGCTATGTAATAACTTTTTATTAAGAGCTTCTAAATCATGTATTTTACCTTACATGTCATTGCATGGTGCCTTACTACCTGTTTCTGAAAATGATATAAATATATCTGCATATTCTGGTTACACTTCTGACTTTTCTCAAACGGTAGCTAATTTGAACATCTGCTGGAAATCATATTGATTTCATTTGATGTTTGATTTAATCTATATTTCCTTTCTAGGACAAATCAGTCAATGAAAAAGGACCTCAGAGACAGGCTGTTATCAGGCATAAATAGGAAGAGAATGCCTTCATGCTTCTCCCATTTTCTCTTCCTTTTCCAAAACCGGGGATATGGCCACCTCTTTTTAAAAAGTTTTCTGGTTTCTTTTCAAGACTCCAGACAAATAAAATGAATGTCTAGAGTGCTCCCTTCATGTATTCCCACTTCAGTGGAATCCAACAATCAACCGATCTTGTTGATGGCAGAAAATGTTGTTTGAACATTCCTGACGTCTCCAGGAACTTGTCAAAATTTGGTTCTGCAACAGCAACTCAATCAACCAATGGTTGTTCATTTTTACTAAGATGTTTATTAAAGCATTCATCAAGATATCACAGAATCACAGAATCACAGAATGTTAGAGATTGGAAGGGACCTCGAAAGCTCATCTAGTCCAATCCCCCTGCCGAAGCAGGAACACCTAGAGCAGATTGCACAGGAACGCGTCCAGGCGGGTTTTGAATGTCTCCCAAGAAGGAGAATCCACAACCTCTCTGGGCAGCCTGTTCCAGTGCTCTGACACCCTCACTGTGAAGAAATTTCTCCTCATATTTAAGCGGAACCTCCTATGTTCCGGCTTGCACCCATTGCCCCTTGTCCTGTCACTGGATGTCACAGTAAAGACCCTGGCTCCATCCTCCTGACACCCACCCTTTTCATATTTATAAACATTAATTAGGTCACCCCTCAGTCTCCTCTTCTCTAAGCTGAAGAGACCCAGCTCCCTCAGCCTTTCCTCATAAGGGAGATGCTCCACTCCCTTAATCATCTTGGTGGCTCTGGGCTGGACCCTCTCCAGCAGTTCCCTGTCCTTCTTGAACTGAGGGGCCCAGAACTGGACACAATATTGCAGATGCGGTCTCACCAGGGCAGAGGAGAGGGGGAGGAGAACCTCTCTCGACCTGCTAACCACATCCCTTCTAATACACCCCAGGATGCCATTGGCCTTCTTGGCCACGAGGGCACAGTGCTGGCTCATGGTCATCCTGCTGTCCACCAGGACCCCCAGGTCCCTTTCCCCTACACTGCTCTCCAACAGATCAGTACCCAACCTATACTGCTTCCTGGGGTTATTCCTGCCCAGATGCAAGACTCTACCCTTGCCCTTGTTAAATTTCATGAAATTTCTCCCTGCCCAACTCTCCAGCCTGTCTAGGTCTCGCTGGATGGCAGCACACCCTTCTGGCGTGTCAGCCACTCCTCCCAGTTTTGTATCATCAGCAAACTTGCTGAGGGTGCACTCTATCCCCTCATCCAAGTCGTTGATGAATATATTGAACAGATATCTCACCATCTGTAATTGCATTCTGTGTAAATATGTATTCTATTCATGTGATATTTCTATTTCTGTTCTTTCTCAAGCTTTGTTGTTGATAATGTTCCTGCCTCCATACGCTGACATCCTTGTTGAATGACCTCACCTTATTAGTATTTCTATCCTGTTCCATCTGCTCTAGCAAGTTATGCAAGTATTGTCATTTGCATTACTTTATCAGTCTCCTGGCATTTGTTTTATCTTGATCATATTCCTCAGCAGGAATCTGACTCCTGTTCTGAACACATGCTGTTCTTACACTGCTGGCAGTGTAAATAATTAACCTTTTTACCATTCAGTTTTGCCCACAAAAACTGCTTCAAAAGGCATTTACTCTATCTTTCTTTACACTTGCCTAAAGCACAGAAATCACAGCCTGGTGATTTCTGCTAACCTTACTGCACACAGGTATCAGCCACGCTGGAATTAACCAGTTTCAGCCATCAGCATGATCACAGAGTCGAAGTTACAAGGGTTTAATTATAAGACCGAGGATGCAGGGAATACTAAAAGTGAGTTTTGGTCCTCTCTATTTTCATATTTTAAGCATATTAAGCCAGCTGGCTTATATGTGGCCAACTTTACCTTTTACAGGTATACTTCACTTTAATTAGAGGGCACTCTAGGGTACTAATCACAGGCGATAAGCCCTTCCTATGCTCAGACAGTCAACTATCAGGAAAAATACTCTTCTGTTCTTCCCCAGCTCTTATAGGTTATTATATTCTGGGACCAAGGATGTAACATGTCTTTAATACACCAGGTAATCTTCATCTAGCATATTAAAGCAGCACAGCTCTGATGATGTCACATTATATCAGCTGACAATCTGGCCCATTGATTCTTTATTGAGACCTGAGTATAAGCAGTACCAATATCTTGCCAGTAGACACTAATCCTTTTTTTTTTTAATAGCTCATTATTTTTTGTAATTTTTTCAATTGTTTTTGCTGCTGATTGAAAGAGGATGCTTGCATTACTGATTTCAATGAGGATTAGAGGAACAGGAATGCAAAAAAAAAAAAAAAAGCTTGCATGTGGAGACATTTTTGAATGTATAGTGTATTCGTTACTTCATCTAGACTATACTTTGGGAAGGTAAATTGGTGCGTAGTTTGTGGCAATCTATAACCTGTTTTGTGCCATGCATAATTTTACCAGTGGATTGTTCTACATAAGTAGAAAGCCTCATGCTCTTCTCCACTGGTCTGATTTAACAGGCAAAATAGACAGTGAAAAAAATAGAATTGGAATAGTGTTTTTGAAAAATCAGTGTATTATTCAGTAAACAACATAACAGATGAACACTGTCCAAGTGCAAATATCATACAGCAATAGAAAGCTGCTTCTGAAACAGAAATAATTGTTTTACAGGGACAGAGTTGTTTTCTTTTTTCTACACTTCTCTGTTTATAATTTTCTCCTCCTTCTCCTTTCAGTATGGGTTGGCTAAGTCCCAACATTTCTTTATTTTTTTTTTTTTTCCTTCCTTTTTTTCTGCCTTGTCTGAGAAGGCACCTTTCCCTTCCCACATCCTACTGCATCCATGCTCAGGAAACACGGGGCAGGTTTTTAATGCAGTGATATGCATGGCTCCTCCTAACAGGGCCCACCTCATTCTCCAGGCTGAGACTTTCCCGGGCTTGGCCAGACACAGGATTGTTTTCCACAGACTGTTGGCTTCCAGAGTGCAGAGAGAAAGCTCTCATTCTAACACAAGCAATAGGACACTTTTCCCCCAAAATCATTATTGTGAAATTATTGTAGTGCCTTTGATGACTGTAAAGGACACCACATGGGACACCTACATTATTATGTGAATAGTTTTCTTCCCAATCAGTGTGGTGTTGAGTATGTGCAACTCTAACATTGTAGATCACCTACGACACCATACGCCATGGCTGGCTTTTATTCCCAGCAGTGTCCCAGCAGTGCCGTATGAGCACTGTCGAAACAGGTTTTCAAAGAGATGCAGAAGTACTCAGCAGAAAAAAACATAGTTGCGCGTTATCATTTGAGGTCTACTGGGAAAGTGGCCAACGTGGACACCAGCCAAAACAAAAAATCAACGCTATATAAAATGTCTAACCATTTTGATAGCCGAACTTAAAACGAGAAAAACAATGAAAGGCAGAATTTAAGCTGCCCCTTCATCTTGAATTTATACTTTTGTGTAAATTCAAGTCTGGGTGTTTTTTTCCCTAGAAGCTTACAGAACAGTAGTGCAACAGAAACAATTAATGATGGGGCATGCAGCTACGACCAGCATTTTCTTGGGGAAAAAACATGCAGCATTTTAGCAAAAGTAGGTAACCAAACCTGATGTCTGTATTTTATTGCTTCCTTTGTTAGAGTACAAATTATAAAATTAAGACAGTACTTACTGACTTCACATACTTTAGTAAGGTATTGGGACTGCTGAAGGGGTTACTTCAGCAATGAGTGCTAAGATCTTCAATTTATTTTCAGTGTCATTACAGATGAAGTGAGAGTTAGTTATTGATTTATCCCAGATGTTTATGATGTAAAACTGTGGAGAAGGTTTCTGAAATCATATACACAAATATATATAATACAATAAATAATACCAGCCTAACACAGCTTTGAAGTACTCCACCAGGAACACTGTGCTCTTCTCTTTTGATTTAATGGAAATTTGTTACTTTCAGCAACGTACAGTGAAGTGGAGACACCAGGTTCTTTTTTGTGGGAAAATATGAGCCCTGTTACCTTTACGTTTTACGAGTTGCTTGCTCTTTAGTGTTTGGCAAGACAAATAGAATTACATACTGTGAGTGACTCAGAACAGAACTTTACTATCAATCATCTGCCTGACTCTGCACAAATTCTGTAGGGCATTCAGGACATTTTGCTGCCTATGAATATTTTAGACAAGATGAATCCCTGAAAGCTTCCTGATGGATTAATACTGGAAAGCGGGACTTTTTCTTGTTCTATAACTGTTTGCCCAAATGCTATTGCCTCTACCGTTCTGCCGTAGAAGCATGCCTTTTTAAATGAAGGAACTGACACAGGGGAATACTGCTAATTCCTTTTATCACAAGTCATTTGAAAGTAATGATATTTAATATATTAATATTGTATGAACTACAGCAACAGAAAATGGGGTGTTGTATTATCTCCTAAACCATTAACATGATGCTAATGAAAGCAAACCGCAATAGATGCTTTAATAAAGACACATCAATAGTGAGAGTTATCTGTAGATGCAGGCTATAGGCCTAGGCTATTTGGAAATCTCCAAAGGTTCCCCAATAAGCACCATGGGAGCAGAGTCCCCCGTGTCATATGGGCAGACTCTCCAATCTCAATAAAACTGTGTGGCTATTGCCTGTCTTTTCAAAATGACGAAATCTTCTAACCTCACTGCCAGAAACTCTGCAAAGGGAGTGTTGTGTCTGCAGAAATGACCCTTGAAACTCCAATATACTTGTTAATCACTTCCAACCTGCATATGATGTAGAATCGGTTGTGAACACATTTACATGCCCAAAGACTTCCAGTCACCACTGCAACTAGGGGCCCCAAAAATCTCAGCATCAGCGATCTTAGAGTATAAAATTTCCTTTTTTTGGTATTATGTTGACATCTTATTATTTGATAACTAAAATGAGAGCTTGGTTTTACAAAAATATTAGTACAGTTCCCCCATGCATCCAGAGACTGTTTTAAAACTAATAGAATCAATTTGCTCTGATACATAGTGCTTTTTTCTCACACTGGGGAAATCAAATGTTCCCTGTTTGTCCTATCATTTTTTATCAAAATATAGGGGTTTTTTCATATGTTTTGTTGAATTAATTATCTGTCCATCTAAGTACATAGAAGGCATCAATTACTAAAATATCTATTTTTCTTATCAATCTACTACAAACTGCAGCCAAGCAAATGGGATCATGGTAAAATCAACAGAGCATTAGCCATAATATCCACTCTTCAATCTACCTTGGATGTTATACCTTTATTACCAAAATTTCCTGGTTTTTAGCTCATCTCCAGCTTTAAACTATACTTCCACCTCCTGTTAAACAGCTGCCACACACCAGTCCAAGGACAGCTGCATTTCAATTCATGTGAAAGAATTCCTTTATCTCCCATGACTACCTCTCCAGGTTGTTGTAAGTATTAATTAGATTTTGCAGAAGGCTTAGAGACATTTGGATGCCGGCAAAGTATTATTAATTACGACCTCATGCTAAAAGTAGATACCTTCAGACTTACACAAGTGCAAAACAAAGTCATGTGTGCCTGACCATACTTGAACTTCACAGGAGTTTTTACAAAAATATGTGAAATTTGTAGGTTAGGCAGAACATGAACCTTTGCAGAATGGAAAAAAAAATATACCAACTTTTCTCATTTCAGACTTTGTCAAATGACAGAATATTTTTCTCTATTAGCAAAAATATTAAACATGATCTGACTGGTATCACTGCAGTACATCTGTTGTAGTAATGGATATGAATTTGCCAAGCTATTCTCTCATTTTGTTGTAGTAAGAATAAAAAGCCCAGCCCATTAACAAGAACAGGGTAAATGATCTCACTTCATCATTTTCAAAGGGACTGATGAAATATGAAATGAGTTTCATGGCAGTAAAGCATCATGGTAATATAGAGATTGTGTGAAATTAGATAGATAACTGGATAGACAGACAGCTGCAAGCCAGTCTTTTGCATATATGTAGAGGTATATGCCTAAGTATGCATGTATATACACATATTTATACATAGGTTTTAATACAAAAGTAGGACAATATTGTTTAACTTTTATTTTTTATACATGTCATTGTATATGTCCTTACCAGCCTTACTCATCCTGTGACAAATCAAGCTGGTATAAGTAATGAATATTGCTTCCATCAGCTGAGGATCTGACACTGCATGTATGTGTGTGTATTAGGTATGTATGTAGGTAGAGAGATAGATAGATGTACCAACATATATCGTAAGTAAAGCTGGAGTAAGAGCAGCTTCAGGTTTTCTTTTAGCATTATAAAATATTCTATGCCCTTTTTATGCCTTCCTCTTCTTTGATGTAACAGGCAAAAATGAAGACAGCAGGAAAATCCATGGTAAAAAGAAGTGGCTTTGAAATTCCATTCAAGTTTGATTGTGTTTATTTACTCATTTATTAAACAGTTTAAATCCTGGCTTGTCCTTCAGCATTGTCTGGATTCCTCAGGAGCATTTTGGCTGTCTGCCCCAAAAATGTTCCTGAATCGGTCCTCTTCTAATCGGACAATATAATACGCAATACCAGAGATGTCACATACTGCTAGAGGCTGTACAATATTTCTGTATACAAACCCAGGCTTGTTATCCTTCCAGAAAAAAAGAAATATATATATATATGTGTGTATACATATATACATATATGTAGAGAGAGAGAGAGAGAGAGAGATTTAAAGTGTTAAAAGTCTCCTATTAAGATTCTGGCTATCCCTACATATCCCTTACACAATACAGTGAAATGCCAACTTTCGCTGGGCACATGGCTAAAATGATGAAACTTAGCACAAAGGAGTCACAGGTGTAAAGCTCACAGCCAAATGAGTGGAGTTTTATGGGGAGTTCTATGAAATCTTTCATTTAAGAATGCTAAGAAATAACACTTTAAGATCTGTAAATGGGGATTCGTTCTTAAAATCACAGTTTCATGTCTAAGAAGTGCTTAATATGCACATTCTGTTTTTCTTTTAATGCAGAAATCTTACACCGGCTTAACTGATAACATTCCCCTTCCTGGTGTTGTGTGTAGAAGAAAGTCAAAGCATTGTGTAAAAATAGTATGAGACTTACACTGACTAGTACACATCTAGCGCATCTGAATTTCTGTGAACATGACTTTGCCATCTAAATAATGCTCTTTACTTCACTCCATACTCTCGCACGCCCCACAACATAAATGCCTATTGCGTCATGACTTGCTCCCAGCCCCCATCCCTCAGGGAGCAGCTGGTCCTCGCTGTGCCCTTACAGGAGGGTCTTGATAGCTGCAAGACTGGGACGGCAGCCCCTGGCAAAAACACACTGAGTTAGGAAGATCATCAAAAAATAATTATGTACAGACTCCCTTCTTTTCTAATCAAGCAAGAATACTTTGCACTTCAAGCAATAAACTTATTTTACAGTCAAACCTATTATCATTGTTTATCTCACATTCCCACGGAATTCAGTAAAAATATGGAGATGTTCAAGAAATGTTGAAAAAAATATGATCAATAGCAAATACAAACCTAAAAAATACAAATGTAAGACACTTACCAAACAGCTTCAGATAAATAGAAGATAATATTAATATTTTAGACACATAAACACCAATTTTTAAGATGCAGACTTGATGCAGACAAGATTTACTAGGTGTAAATGTGAAATGGTCACCTGTTTCCTGAGAATCATAGGTATTCATTGCAGCATATTTCACGCACATAATAATTTTAAAATATTTTGTAAATTAAATGTATGAATACATATTCCAAGTTTTAGTGTTGAAGGTGTGAAATTAGTTCTGTACTCACATGTGCTTTCAATTGTTGGGGATTTAGAACACCCAGAAGCTTAGCAGGGACAAAATTGCTTCAGTTCTATTTTACTAAAGTTAAAGTAATCCATACAGAACAAGAACAAAATCAGATTTTTTTTTTTTTACACAATCTACTTTGTAAAATTAAACATTGATATTTTAATACTATTCTGGGGATTCAATGGATTTTAAAGAAACTCTTGTTTTAGGCACTTCATTTCTCATAGCCTCTGAGGCTCCTTCACATTGCAGTTATCACAAATTCTAATAACAAGATTATTTTGTTTACAAAACCATAATGTTGCAAAACATTTGCATCGCTAATGTAATTAAGTACTTGTGTACATGCTAATGTGCTCTACCTAATCTTAGGTTAGCAAATTTTCAGTGCTGTGCAAAGAATCAAATTATATTTTTTTCCTTTTGGTGAATGTTTCAGGGTGTAATGACAAAAGTTAACTGGACAGAATTAGTATATTCCAAGAGACAAAAAAATCTATGCTACAAGAAATTATCCCACCACAAACAAACGCAAAAATCTTTCCCTGTAAATTTTACAAGACTAATGCTGAGTATGTGCTGAGCTTTTAAGAAATTGAATTGCTGTTCAAGCAATTGAACAAGCATTTCAGTCTCCAAATTCAGACAGTGAATAACTGCTAATTGAAAGATCCTAACCCAAAACTGACTGTTGTCAGTAGGATGCATTATATGTATCTGGCAGTCTGTTAAGTGTAACTAGCACTCCAGAGGCACAGGCTCACATCGAACTCCTTTTTAAATCTGCTTAGAGTGGGTCCTGCATGCTAAAGCAAACTACTTTTAGGCATCTGTGTTGCACCCTAAGATGGAAAGCTACTCACTGTTATATTAAAAACTCATGATTCCTTTTCATGAACTACTGATGAAGAAAACTATTGGCCTGAGACAGAGAAAATGGTCAGTCTCCTGTAGGATTGGATCCTCAATATGGCTATGGAATATACTGTTAATGAGGCTCCGTTAGAAAGCATCCTCTCAGTCTGTATAATTTCTGTATTCATATTTATTACAAAATAAAAACCAGATTTGTTTGGTTTTGTGAGTAAGCTCTTTTCAGATTTTTACCCACTAAAGTCCAAACTCTTCTCACTTATCCTTCTTCATTAGCCTGCATGTAATAGTTAAAATAGTTGGTTATGGTATTTACCACACAGAATCATCAAAAATAAACTGGTCACTAGGCTGTATCTTCTTTGCCTTTGTGATGCAGGAGTTTCCAAGCTGAGGACAAAAGTCATATAAACAAAGCAAAATCAACTGGCAAAACTACAGAAAGGAGAATTCTTAACTCTTCCACCCTTGTCTAGCTGTAATCCATGCAAGGATTAAAGAAATAGCCATCCAGAGGGACCGGGACAGGCTGGAAAAGTGGGCCCACGAGAACCTGATGAGGTTCAACAAGGTCAAGTGCAAGGTGTTGCACTTGGGTTGGGGCAATCCCAGGTGTGTGTACACACTGGGAGAAGAACTCCTTGAGAGCAGCCCTGCGGAGAAGGACTTGGGCGTTGTGATTGACAAAAAGCTGGCCATGAGCCGGCAGTGTGCTCTTGCAGCCAGGAAGGCCAATGGCATCCTGGGCTGCATCAAGAGAGGGGTGGCCAGCAGGGAGAGGGAGGGGATCGTCCCCCTCTACTCTGCCCTTGGAAGGCCTCACCTGGAGCACTGTGTCCAGGCCTGGGGCCCCCACTACAGAAGGGATGTGGAGCTGTTGGAGCGGGTCCAGAGGAGGGCCACCAAAATGATCAGAGGGCTGGAGCACCTCTCCTATGAGGAAAGGTTGAGGGAGTTGGGATTGTTCAGCTTGGAAAAGAGAAGGCTCCGGGGAGCAGCCTTCCAATTTGCTGCCTCATTGCAGCCTTCCAATACTTGAAAGGAGCTTACAGGCAGGAGGGGGACCGACTTTTTGCAAGGGTGGATAATGGTAGGACAAGGGGGAATGGGTTAAAACTGAAAGAGGGGAGGTTTAGCTTGGACATCAGGAAGAAATTCTTCACTGAGAGAGTGGTGAGGCGCTGGAACAGGCTGCCCAGAGAAGTTGTGGCTGCCTTATCCCTGGCTGTGTTCAAGGCCAGGCTGGATGGGTTCCTGGGCAGTTTGATGTAGTGAGCTAGTGGCTGGCAGCCCTGTCCACGGCAGGGGGGTTGGGACTAGATGATCTCTGAGGTCCCTTCCAACCCAAGCCATTCTACGATTCTATGATTCTATGACTGAAGGACAGTAAGAACCACTTTAGTACATTTCCTATTAAAATGACCTAATCAGAAATATGCCCAGCTAGACTTCTTTCCCAGTGCTTAGTTCAGCTGTTCTGGACACCAAACAATTGGGTTTATGTCTGCTTTCATCTCCTCAAGGTGCTCACAGCATTTGAGTAGCCAGAAGGTGACACAGAAATCCTATCACTTCATGCACCTGAGGCCTTTTGTTCATGTATTTGTGGGGGTTTGACACTGATGGGCAGCTAAACTCCACCACACAGCTCTCTCACTCCCTTTCTTCCTTTGAAGATGGAGAGAAAATATGATGAAAAAGGGCTCAGGGGTTGAGATAAGGACAAGAGATCACTCACCAACTACTATCAGAAGCCAAACAGATTCAGCATAGGGAGATTAATGTAATTTATTGTCTATTACTAACAAAGTAGAACAGTGAAAAAAGCAAACTACAAACACCTTCTCCCCATTCACTCTCTTCTGCCTCCTCCTCCCAAGCAGTACAGGGGAACAGGCAATGGGGGCTGTGGTCAGTCCATAACGCTTCATCTCTGCCACTCTTCCATGGCCACTTTCTGCCCCTGCTCCACGTGGGGTCTCTCCAATGGATACTGATACAGGGAATAGAATACTAGGAGCTGAATTAAAAGTAAGGTGTTGTCTGCTTGGCCTGCCAAGGTTAAACAGGTCCCGGTAACTCCTCGTTATCTACACAAGCTGCATGTTTGGCACAGTTGGAAGCTCTGCAAGGCCATTAGCATTTCTGTCTGGTTAAGACTGGCTCTGCTGCTTAGAGAACAGCCAACTCAGCTTTTTCTGTGCCAGGGGTCAAGAGGGCACGGCAAGGAGGACTCCTGACTTCATCCAAGAGACCCCAGCCTACGACCACCAGATAGCAGTGCGCCTGCGTCAAAGGGAGGAGACATATGATAATGATTTCTTGGAAATAATTATAATAATCCCACCTATTCCTAGAACTGATTGTAATAACCCAGCCTATAGTTGTGAATATGTATGATTTTGTGTAATAAATAAGCGCTTGTCGTGTGATCTGCTGTGCAAGCTTGGAGGAGCGATCCCCCTTGCACCCGGCGCTGCAATAAACATACCTGCTGTATAACTTTCTGAGTTATAGAGTGTGTTTCTGTGCATCAATACCATCCCAAACTGATCCTGTGTGGGCTTCCCACAGGCTTCAGCTCTCCAAGCCCTGCCCCAACACAGCTCTGAACCACAGGGGCCATCCTCCAGGAGCTGCTGCAGCACCGGCCCCACGGACAGCAGCTCCCCCAGGCCTCTGCCCTACCACCGTCTCCTCCTCACCGGCTGCAGCTCCGGCCCGAAGCCTGCCCCTGCGGGGTCTCTCCAGGGGCGGCGGCCTCCTTCAGGTCACATCCCCCTGCTGCACCGTGGGCTCCTCCACAGGTTGTATGTGGAGATCTGCTCCGCGTGGTGCCCGTGGGCTGCAGGGAGCAGCCTGCAGATCCAATACAGTAGTCATAACCACTGTCGCGTTTACTGGGTTTGAACAGTTTTAGTACCAGGTCCTAAGCAAGGGATCTCCTACTGATTTAGTGCTTCTCAAGATACAAAGGTTAGCTGAAAGATTTGGAGATTATATATTACAAAACCAATATTCATAAGTATGTTTGAAGAATTTAAATACCCTGAATGCATTTGTGTTTTATTAGTCATTAGTAGTGAACATTTTCTTCTTGCAGAGTGTTTGCTTGCTCATACTACAAAGCCTTAGATCTGCATTCAGACGTTCAAATGTCATTCATGAACTAGGATGGTTTATTCATAACTGAATACTTATCATTTGAACATGTTTTCTTTCTTCTCCATTTCCAAATTTGTGAGCAAAAGCACTATCACATAACCTGAGAGACAGCTAAACTTAAAGAATGAATATTAATAGAGGGCATGACTCAACTAAAAGTATGTTCAGTTTATGACTAATAATTTTTGTTACAAGACACTCAAGCAGTAGGTCACAATGTCACTGCTCACAGAAGCACAGATCCTGTTAGGAAAGGGGTCTACTCAATTGCTGAATAAATGGCTATCAGCAGAAGGGGTGCTAAATTTTATTGCAATGTCTTTTCTTTCAAACACTTGGGTTTATACCCTTAGCATCTTTTTTTTTTTCCTTTTTTTTTTCTTTTTTTTTTTTTTTTTTTTTTCCCCATAGAGTTTTGTAATGAAAATACTGGGTATATATAGTTTGTCATAACCATTCAGAGTGTGCTGAAGTATAGTTCAGGCCATATTAAAGCTATACTCTTCACAATCTAAAAATAGAAGACAAGTACTAAACATTCATTAAAGGTAAAATGTTATAAAACAGCAACTTTTATGAAGTGCCTATTTAATTGAAATATTGAACATAATTTATAACTCAATAAAAGCAGTTTTAATAAAATATGTGTATATTCTTATATAGGCTGCATATTCATACATAAAATAAATTATATCATAAAAGTATTTAATACTAGAGTAGAAAAAGAACTCTTAAATAAGAAGTGAAAAATATTAGTATATTTTTGCTGTATGGTTGTTCCATGACCAGCAGCAAGTCATTACTATAAAAACTATGTGTCCAATTTCCCACAGAGTGAAGTTGATAAAGACCATATCTGTGTTCATGAAGTTCAATGTTTCTTTAGTTTCTTTAACGCATGTAGTTAACAAAAAGTGCCATATTAAAATAAGCTTCAAACACTTCATTTCCCAGATTTTATTCCAGGAAGCCAAAATTTCTTTCCTGTGGAACAGATCTCATTATTTTTTCATTTTCTGAATCAGGCTTATCATTTCTAGTGCTTTGCACTATTCACTACAATGGCAAATTTGCCATTTGTATTTTCACAAAAGCTGTATCAGGAAAAAAAAAAAAAAAAAGATTATGGAAATCTACATTTCCAGAATGGCACTCCAGTGCCCAAGTTCATAGCTACTCTCCTCCCTGCTGCTATCTCTCCTTTGCTCTCTTTCCTCTCACCAAAGACTTTGGCAAACGAAACAATGTGATCCCATTCTCCTGTTTTCTATCGCATTCCTGGGAACAGTTTTCATCCTCCTGCATAAAGCTTCTAACTACATCAGACAGAGAGCAGATCAGCTAGTTCATACAGGATCTCGGGCAAGGAAAATGCCACATACAAGGAGAGTAAAGCTGTGCATCACAGAGCTTGCAGAGAAGCACTGCAGATGTGAATGTACACTGAGCATGTCCAGTGTGTCCCAATAACAGTGCTGACATGGATGCTGTGTTTCAACTAGGCATTATATAACAATAAGAGATGGAAAAACATGATGAATATCACAGATTAATGTAGTTGGCTTGTATAATGTTTGCAAGCAGAAGCATGTTAAAGACACTCAGACCACTGTATTTACATCTCAGTTCTTTGGTTTTCCATTTACTGCAGCCTGCAGGCCCCATGTCAGTTCCTTCAGGTTTTTTAGAAAAAGAGAAGCAGCAATACAAGTTGTAAAATCCTTGGTTATTCAGATATGCGTGTAGAAGTTGATTTATTTTTTAATAGAACTGCAGTACTTCAGGTTTAAATCACATTAATGTAAAAGCATGTTTCCTAGACCATTAAAGCTTAAATTGTGCAGATTAATATACTTTCTCTGCTACTGCTCTGTTTTGGAAAGCAACCAAATTGAAAATTCAGTTCAGTCTGAAACAAACATATTTTTATCATTATCTTTGATATAACTGGTCTTGTTACTAACAGTATATATTACCAATGTAATTTGAGGCAATTGAAACAAATGAGGGAATAGTTATGACAGATAAAATATAAGACCGTTTCATTTCCTCTATGAAATGTCAAAGTTTATGATTCTGGTGTCTAGAATAGAGTAGAGCTGAGATAACCACAACCCACACACCAGTTTCATTTGTGGATTGCAGACATTCCTTGATCTGTGCCAATAGATTACAGTAGTGTATTTTTAAAGAGAGCATCATTTATATAAAAAGACAAGAGTTGAAATGAAAATGTGTAGAGGAAAACAGTTCTCATAAAGAAAAAGAGCCCAAGATAGCAGTAAGGTGACATAACATCTATCAGTAAAATGAAACAGCTGTCTCGGGCAAGGCAGATAAAAAGCAAATGACTTCAAAGAAGTGAAGGAAAGTCAGGTCAAAGCCTGGATTCCTCAGTCTTGAGGAATTTTTGTAATGAAGAAAGGCACTTGAATACTGAACATAACATTTGAAAATTTTCTCCATGACTGGCAGCTGCTGGAAGACTATTGGAGTAGATGTTGCGTTGCTGGATTCAGTATGGTAATTTTTGTAATTATTTGTGTTCTTGGTATGCATAAGACAAATCACATTTTTAGAAGTGATATAGTTGCTTTGGAAGTACCACCCAATGATATTTCTAATGTTTCTGCAATCTATTTTTTTTCCACAAAAAGGAGTTGTTACTTACAAAATGAGGATAAGAAAAAAAAATTGTCTGTTTTAAACTTAAAAAGTCATTATGAAAAGTTGAAAAGCATTGCTGAAAACTGGAAAGTTGAAGTACTTTTGGTTTGAAAATATTGGCATTTCAATTAAATGGGGAGTAGTGCTTGTTTCCTTAAATTTTCCCTTGAAATTAAGCAAGTGAACAACATCTAATGTAGTCTAGCCTGGAAGGAAATATAATTTTTAATACTCTGCAGCAGATCAAGCAAAATAATCCTATTTCAAACATTATGTCATTAAAGTTGATCAGGATGATTTGATTGGACTAGGCTAAAAATAGCTTAACACCAAAGAAGATTACATATTCAGATGGAATAATGGAGAGAGCTTTAAAACTGTTGTAGGGTTCTGGGCATTATTTTCATGCAAAGTGAAAAATGCACACTTGTAATCACGCTTTATGTTCCTCATTATATGAAATTGTCCATACTTTCATTCTCATGTGAACTGAAATTTCTGGCATAGTTCTGAACACTTAGTGGCATATAGGTCCATCATAGCCTGTATAAACAAAAAATGAGGGTGCTTTAACTCTTCATAAAGCTAAGAAAGATACAATCAGAATTTCTGATTAACGCACGGAAGGTGTCTGATTGACTGCAAGGCTACAACACAAGTATTTTTCCTGTCATCAGATGACCAGATCATTGCAAACAAGTTAAAGGTGAAAGACTTTGTTTACTCTGTTCTTTTCTTGTATTTGTCCTGGTGGTGGCTTTTGCCAGTTAAACAGCTCCAAAAGCTATCCATAAATACAAATGCAATTTGCAATATTCCAGAAGCATGATATATTCACATAAGGGAAATTTACCGAAATAACGCCAAAGAAACATTTCCATTACAGGCTAATATAAAAATAATGATTAGCTGCAGTGCAAAAATAATGATTAGCTATTGTGCAAAACACTGGGTGTGGGGGGGGAAAGTCAAAAAGTCTTGCTTATGAAAAAATTATTACTTTAGACAAGAGAAGAGGAATAAGCAAAGAAAACTGTGGCTACACCTCTACATCTGTACCAGTAAACCAAGTGGAGTCAGGACTTACAGACTACCATGTATTTGTGCCATCTGTCACATTACCAGTGAGGTCCAAGGTGCAGCCTTGGTTCAGCATCCTCTCAGACTGGGCATAGTAAGGGGTTTAACTCTGGCCAGAGAACAGTCCCAACTGGTAGTGCGGATGCAGCCAAACTGTTCTGAAATGTTAGTTTATCTGCTAGGATGTGACTCATGACCTGACAACTGTCTTGATGTCAGAGTTGTCTATAGTCTGTTTTACTTACGAGTGTGTTTTGCTATGCATCGTGAACACATCCCTGAAAAATTCAAGTTAACAATATACCGGTCTCCAAAGCAAATTCTCCAAAAAGTATTGAGGTAAGAAAGACAAGGTGATATGACTTCAGAAACATTTGTCACTGAAGTACATCAGGCTGAGAGGATGGAGAACAGCATCAGGATTGTCAAACATGGTGATGCTGTCTTTTTAGAGGCTGACTCTGGGTCATTGCTGTGGAAGACCTCTGGTTCTTCTTCCATGGCCCTAGACCAGACCCTTTTTCTAGCCTCCATTCTTGATTGCCTTGAAGGTGGTGATGATGATTAAAATGCAACCATTCAAAAAGAGGCAGCAAGAGAGCACACTGTAAAAGCTTTACATCAAGCAGTCTGTTTCACAGACCAGGCATTGACAATCCTGCTGATGCTCCTTCAGCCTTTCTGTGCTCTGTAAGTTATACTGCCCCTATATGTTTAAACTGAATATTTAGGAAGTCCTTGCAGGCATCATCAGCACTATGTTACATGAATCCTTAGAGGGAGAATTGCATCTCTGTCCATCGCTCAGCTGCTTCATCTACATGTCTGGGGCAGTCACGAGAGCTGGACATTAAATGACCGTTGATGAACTCTGAAACAACAGGTAGGTGAGCAACATACTGTAGGTAGGTCAGCGCTAGCAAAGCTGTAGTAGAGCAGGTAGTACTGATTGACATGGTAAGCAGCCCAGGATAGCAGCACTC
>VXAV01003137.1:504751-520504 GCA_013399715.1 Alectura lathami | reverse complement strand
AAAAAAAAAGAAAAACACAGGGGGAAGAACTTCACATGGTGAATTTATCAGATCGTTGATGATTAATTGTAGCTGAGGTTCTGGCTTAAGGTGTTGGAAAATACACTACTTGGATTGCAATTTGGCTTTGGATTTCACCTAGTGTCACTTACTAAGTTCATGAGTGTACTTAGGGAGCTAAAAACTATATGACTGTGATACCATGATGTGTTTGTGAAGCCCTATCCTTCACGAAAAAGTAAAGCTAATGGAGAAAAGTGGGTTTCTTATTGATGAAACTGATCATATTTTTTTCACAAGAAGATAAGCTGCTAGCTTTACTTTAAACAAGCAGAATTTTTTGCTAAATTAATCTTCTTCAGGTATTAACAATCTCACCAGCTGTTATTCCTTCATAAAGTTGGCAGGGGCATAAAAAGCCAGCCACAAGGTCCACTTCAGCTATATTTTTATTACACATATTTATGTTGTTTCTCTTAATCTTAGTTTGTAATTTCATAAAAGACTCAGATGATTAAAGATATTTATGGCTAATGACTTCTTATTAGTCATGAATAAGAGATATCTAAGGAAATCTATGCAAGCTGTACTGTTGACCATAATCAATCCACTACAGGACTTTACAGAAGTAAATAGAAAGGCTCGTTAATGAGTTCATTCATCATTTCCCAAAGGGCCCTGAGGTTAATACTGAGGAACTGCTTTTCTTCATCTGGGCCTGTGTGTGCTGTACCCTGTGTGAGTCCATCTTCTCCCTCAGTGCAAAGACAAATCCTCAGTACAGCTCTCAGAAACCTTCCCAAGAGCCTTATAAAGAAAACTAGCTAGATAAAAATGGCTATAAAATTTTTAACAAAAAACAAAGTTTTTGTAAGTTTATACAAAAAATACATTTTAATGCCCTGACAATATCATAATGACTGTAGTTCAGATCTATTAGAACTGGATTCACACTAACAATAACTCACATGGTAGGTGGCCACCCAGGACATGATGTCTGACTAACAAATTCCCCTCAGTGATCACCTACGCCTCTGTCACCCAGAAACTTCTCGCTGGAATAGTCAGAGAATTTTGGAAGTGGTGTTCCTATGTGTTCTTGCTTTCATGCATCCGGCTGTGCTCTCTAACAGCAGAACACTTAATTTGGTATGGATAACTCCTGGTGCTGATTTTTACGGCATATTTTAGAATTCCTTGGCTGATTTGGTTACTCCTTTAGCTGAGGGCTCTTACCTCTGAATACTAGAAGTCTGTCAGACCTTAATATACATAGCCTAAAACTTGATGCAAAATAGTTATGTCATTTAGTATGTAATGTTTTTGTTTCTGTCGTTTCCATACTTATTGTCATACTTGACAGCAATTGCTACAGAAAAGCATATAAACAACGTCTGATTTGACTGACAAATGGTAATACTTGAGGCTTGCCATCTGCAACTTAGAGCAACTCAGCCAACTAAAGCTTCTTTACAGTCTATTTTTTAGAAGTTCCTCATGGTGTCCTTACCCTCAGTACAAGGGTTTAGACAAATAATAATGAAATGAGGAAAATGTCTTCAGTTTTTAGCTCATCTTTGGCCAGTTTTTGTCAATATTATTTTATAGAGAAGAGAGATCAGTTGTTGTAAGGAGATAGAGGCCAAAGACAGCAAAGGCCATAATACACTGGTGGAAATCTAGCAAAGTAGAAAATCATAATCTAAAGAACTGGGACAGTGAAAACTAATTAATTAATCTAGATTAATTCGGAACATAACCACATCAAGTTCTTTGACCAGATTTGCCAAGCTTCACAGTGCTCTTTTCTGTGAGCCTAACTATAGCAAGTGTACTGCTAAAGTCATCCTGATTTTATTTAATTCTAATTTAGTGGTCCGTACAATAAATCTAAATTACACTTTTTCCCAATTTATTTTCAGTATTTCTTGAAAGAAGGAGGAGTTTAGGGAGATTAAAAGCTTTGTGCTGCCATGAGAATTAGATTTTGCAGTTCTTTATCCTGCAAGAATCCACAGTAGATATTTCAAACACTGCACTGAAGGTTAAAAAAAAAATAATAATGATAATAGAAAGAAATTATCTGAACAGTAAAAAAACAAAACAAAACAAAAAAACCTTCTATTTGTAGTGCTGGCACAGGGTAAACAAAATAATCAAATATACTTTGTAGTACAAAAATGATAGGGAGTTATTTATGTAAATATGAATATTTGATGCTATCATATAGCACACAAACAAGTTGCTCCTGGAATAAACGGACTTTAATGGGGTGCATTCAGAATCACAGAAAAAGTCATTTTTATCAGTGAGTAGGGAATTACATTAAAGAAAGGAAGATGTTATTTTCCCAGAAACTAATTGTTTGTCTCCTTGCCTCACTGCCAAGAGTGTAACCTTTCCCACACCTCCTTCTCCCTGTATTCTTGCAACAAACTTGACACAGAGATTCTGGCTAATCCTGTTGTTTTACATGCAGATCTTTTGAGAGAGATACTGTATTTGTGAGAAAAAAGACAAATCTCCTATTTAGTAAGTTGGGGTATTATTCTTACTACTATTATTACTATTATGGCTGCTTCATATTATTTAGGAGCTAAATAAATAGTAAAATAATATATAGGGAGGTGGAATAGCTGGAGGAGGACTACACTTAAAAGGAACTTACAGGCAGGAGGGGGACCGACTTTTTGCAAGGGTGGATAATGGTAGGACAAGGGGGAATGGGTTAAAACTGAAAGAGGGGAGGTTTAGGTTGGACATCAGGAAGAAATTCTTCACTGAGAGAGTGGTGAGGCGCTGGAACAGGCTGCCCAGAGAAGCTGTGGCTGCCCCATCCCTGGCTGTGTTCAAGGCCAGGCTGGATGGGTTCCTGGGCAGTTTGATCTAGAGAGCTAGTGGCTGGCAGCCCTGTCCACGGCAGGGGGGGTTGGAACTAGGTGATCTCTGAGGTCCCTTCCAACCCAAGCCATTCTATGATTCTATGACTAGGAAATATTCAGTCTTGCTTATTAAAAGTTTTTTTTTTTTCAAATGATCACACCATTTTTTATGTGGCTTTAATGGTAATTCATACAACATGTCTATCTATGTACATAGAAATCTGATATTCTGTATATTGTGATTCTGACTTGTTCCCTTTCCTCTTTCCATAAATGCTGAGTTTTTTTTATGAAGCTACTCCCATCTTCCTAATGTGTTTCAGAACAATATCATCTTCATCAACAAAAATAATGACTAAATTTCCAAAGAGTTGCTTGAGATTTATAGACACTGCTTTCATTGACGTCAACGAGATTAGTGAGACTTTACTGCATCCAAAGCTTTGAAAATTTAGGTGAAACAGTTAAACATTAATGACTATAATGGTTTGACTTAAATAAATTAAAACAATTCAACTAATAATACCATAATGCCCAACTGTGATTTTATGATAGTTTTTTATTTAAAAAAAAAAAAAAAAAGAATTCATCAAGGATTTTGTTTTATCCTGCCATCCAATCTTTCTTCTTGATGTTTCCTGTCAGCCATGACAAATGATTCCCACAGTAGAGCTGCTTACTGTATTGGTGCTGTAGGGCTGGGTAAGCAGCTTTTTATTTTCTGTTGTTTATAGATAATTACAAGCCTTTTCAAGCTCTTGTAATTTATTTGCCATTGTGGTATTATAGTCAGTTCCAGAATACATGCACATTCATATATGCATACATACATCTTGAACTCTGAGGAAATTATAGAAAAAAGGCAAAGGAAATATGAAAATTGTTGAACTGGTTCTGATAATACAATATTTGTCCAAAAGTTGCAATATATTTTAATGATGGGAATGGGAAAATATGCTAAGAAAGGGTACTTACTTTCAGTGTAGCTAGAAAAAAAAATAATAATAACAGAACAAACCACTCACAACATACAAAAATTAATGAATGAACAACAGACTTCAATAGCTGAGGAAAGAAAATACTTTAGCTGCCAACAAGCGTGGAATCAGAGATTTCTTATGCAGGGATGCACAGATCTGCCTGCATTGTGGAAGAGAGTAATGTGGATCCCAACACACAGAGCTAGCAAGGTGGGTGTAAAAACAATGTTCAGTCTCTCTTCTGCTCATCTCTACCTAGCCTCATCCCTAACACCTCTGTCAAACAGCCCATGTGGGGATAACCCCTGAGAAACTGCAGCTGTCAGCTGGAAGCCTGACCAATGAAACTGAATTACAAGGGTGGAGAGAGTGCAGTCAAAGGAAATTTTCTACCCAAATATCTGGAATTGGCTTCAGGAATGATAAAACCTGCACATCATATTATTACCCAAACCAATCCCCCATCCTTTGGTTTCTCAGCTCTCCTCAAAAGGCTTCTTAGTACCAGCTTTTAAAATAGCCACAGCATGTTACACAGATAAAGTACTTACAGCCCATGTTTTCTGGAGAGCATGATGGCAGGCATGTAGTAAAGACAATTTTGGGCAAGTAGCAAGCGTGAGTTCCATACCATTTTCATGTTTCCATACTATAATACGGAGCTCGATAAATAATATGGAGCTCCATAAATAATCAGGTTCCCTAGCCTGTAATTCACTCTACAAATACCTGTGACGATATTCATTTGGGATCTACAGAGTGACTGATGGGGTTCATGGTGCTTAGTGTTAAAACAGACTTTTTAAAAAATACTCAAAATTCACCTAATTTTAAAGCTGCTAAATTCTCTCCTCCTCTTCAATGGTTGCCCTTTAAATAAACTGACAAACAAAAAGCTTTGCTTCTGGACTACAATCTTCTGACATTTTTTGTCTTGAGATGAATTTTTTACAAATGAGTTAAAAGTTCCTCGAAGATCTTCTAACAAATGTGCTGATGCAGTTGTAACTGCAGCTTTGGTAAGAGGACGCTCTAATTGGTGCAGATGGATAGCTACAAGACTGTCAGTTTAGCTCCACAGCATTCACTAAACAGACAAAAGAGTTTATATGTAAATTGTAATACAAACTAGTTGATATGCAACCCTGTCCATGGCAGGGGGGTTGGAACCAGATAATCTTTGAGGTCCCTTCCAACCCAAGCTATTCTATGATTCTATGATTATAGTATCTATTCTCTAGTTAGTTTCACTCTGACATATATTTCCATTTGTACTCATTTTGTTTGTCATCGATTAAATTATTTCCCAAATCACCTGTTTTTTTCCATCATTCGTTATAGTTAATCATCACTACCAAGTTCTTTCTGCTCAATTTACAAACTAAATGCAGTAAAATGTGTTATCACAGAAGAAGTATATGGCTCTGAATATGACAACCTGAAAACATGCTATTTTCTGTGTTAATGTGGGTTTAACAACTGCAAAATATGTCTCATTTTGTTTCTTGCTAGGCAGATAAATTTGTTCTATTTCTAGTCTGCCCTGGTCAGTTTTTAAAGCAATTTCTTAGCATTTAGCTCACAGCAGGATAAATGTTTTATTTTAAAAAAAAAAAAAAAAAAAAAAAAAAAGAAAAGTGTATATGAAAATCCCTAAGTCCAAAGAAGGGAAATCTTAGACAGAGTAGGTGGTTATTCAAAATATTCTGAAGACATAGCACAGTGCTATGCTAAAAGCACTGGTGAAATTACACTGAAGACAAAGCAGCAATGCTTTAACTTGGTTAGAAACTGAAGAGAAAACAGTGGTTTTGGTGTACATTATAATGTAAGCTCTGACCTCCAAGAAAAAAATCACAGAATTTCAGCCCGTGTTAGCTAATTTGATTTAAGCAAGCAATTTTAAATGAGTAAAAATGACAGTCTTGTTTGCCATGAACATGCACCCCCGACAAGTTGCCAGAGACTTCCTTCTGCTACCTGCCAGCGGTTTCCAGCTGCTGACGCACAGCTGTGGAGCCATGCATCAGGACGGGATGCCCTGCTCCTGCCCAGCAATACACTGTGGGACAGCAGCTCAGGGCTCTGCAGTGTCCCCAAGCCTCTAGTGCTGAGCCATAATGGCACACTGTTTCTTCTGGATCNAAAAAAAAAAAAAAAAAAAAAAGGAAAAAAAAAAAAAAAAAAAAAAAAAAAAAAAAAGAAGTCGAGGGTGCATCTGGGCAGCATGAATATTTGCTGTGGTTGGCAGGGAACAGAAATTGCACTGAGACAGAACCAAGATGCACAAGGATGGAGAGCTGTGGGTCTGCAAGCTATGGGAAGATGGCAATGTACAGTAGTAAAGGCATTGTATATTTGGTGTGTTCTTCCATGAGGCTTCCTGTGTTCTCCAAAGTTAATCCAAATACCTAAGAGAAGGAAAATAGTATTTTGTATTAAAAAGGTAATAACTTATTTAATTTAGTGATGTGCTCTCCCTTTAAACAATGTGCTGCTTTATCCGTTTGCAGAACTGAGGCTCACTTGAACCTCAGCTCCCTGTCCCAAATGCTGTGTACACACTGTATTCATTAATAGCAATATGGCCTTAAACATTTTCTGTAGTGGCAGTTAGAGTTTAAATTGGGAGCTAACAGAATACATTTACCATTTTCATAAATGCTATTCCTAATATCAGAATGGACATTAATAAAGATAACTCCTCTCATTGATTATACTGACCTTGGAGGTACTGGTAGGTCAGCAAGTTTTACTGTTTTAAACCAAGTAATATTTTATTGAGTCACACAGAACCACAGGAGCATGTGCTGAATTGATGTGTATATGTAAAACCTGCCCCAGGCAGATTCTGATCTCAGAATACACATATAGTCAAGTAATAAATATCAATAAGTGCTGAAAACAAAAAAGAAACAAAATCATTGAGCTTCTGAACAAAATGACTTATAGAGATCAGCTTTATTACAGTCCAGCTGCTATTTAGAAATAAAGTATAAAATATAAAATACAATTGTTTTTAGTATGTAAATATTTTGTGTTGAATCACATTCAAAACACCTAACATACTTCAGACAATATTGTAAGCTACTGTGATAAGGCTATATTAGGAATATATTGTTCTTGTTTTGTCTTCTGCATGGTATAAAATAGAACGCTTTAAAATACCAAAATAAATTCTAGAAAATTTCAAGTTTTATTTTCCTTTAAACCAATATTCTTAAGTTTATCAGGAAGAATTATTCCTGAAAGTATTGCTTAATTAAAATTCAGTGTATGATTCCTTGGGGTATCAAATAAGTGAAAACTCACCAAGCTTTCAGTTTTTCCATTTATCTTTTTTTTTTTTTTTTTTTTTTTTTTTTTTCTCCTTGGTAGCCATAGGAGATGAAAGCAAGCCCGTGAGCCTGATATGGTATCCAATAACACTTCTTACCCTGCAGTTCTCTTCTTGATTCTCCCCTTCCAGCTGCAGATAAGGGCAAAGACTACCTGCACGCATTTAGCAAGTTTTGGGATTTCTTGCAGTAACTTTAGTTTTGTGCACCGTGGTTAAGGTACATAAGGCTAATGGAAAGATAATCAGCTTCATATTTCTATTGGACCCTTGACAAATCACTCTCAGCTTTTCCCTCAATTTATTAGCTACTCCAGTTCATACTCAGCAGATGGCACAGATGCTGGAAGAAATGTTTTGAATATTTTTCTTAGTTGGAAGACTTTTATACATCTCCGTGTTCAAGGACCATATTCTTTATTTTTTCTGCACTGGTAACTGCATTGCTCTGTAATGTAACAAGGCTTAGAAGAAAAACAAAATTCACGTTAGTACCTGAACATTTTGCACTGAACTACGTATAATTGCTTTCATTTTCTTCACTGAAGGACTTGTGGATGGAAAATAATGCAATCAAGGAAAGCAAGTCTATATGAATACTTGGGGCAGAAATTTGTAGTTCTTGATATGGGATTTTGGATGTATGCTCAGATACCTCTGGTTTAAAAAAATGCTTGCTCTTATTTGACCTTCCACTTACTAGGTCAGTTAATTTAATTTCTTTTAAAAACTATTAAACTTTGGGTTTCTCATCAATACCACTGTCAGTATTTCTCCACTTAATGAAGCAGGGAGACAAGAATTCTGACTGCATGCAAACCTTTCTCTTGGATTGCATTGTTAAGCTTGAGAGAGAGTGGCATACTCACGAAGTGATATGTCTCTGTTTTTTTCTGATGTCTGCAGTGTTTTCAGAGGAACAGCCTTTTGCAATGTTAGTGGATTGATAACAAAATAAAATTAGCCATTCCTGCGTGAAAATCAATGACGCTTCATTAAACCAAAAAAAAAAAAAAAAACAGGAATAACAGTCATGTCTAGATTATTCTAAGCACATCTGGACTTACTTTGCATTAGGGACTAAGCCACAGAGTATATGGAGACCTGTGTACAGGGCATGGAGTATGACAGGTGTCAGATCACACTTCGCACTGGGTGGGGTTTGTATTGCACCTAACCTTTAAGTCAAAAGGCTCTTTGCAGTCCCAATTTTTTAAATACCATTCCTTTTCATTCCTCCATGGGTCTAGAAACGTTGTTTAACATCTATGTTTGCTGGATTTTGGTTGTCTGGTGGTTCTGAAACTGCCTAGAGTCAAGTACAAAACAATAAATGACTGGCTCCACTCTCTCTCTCTCTTTTTTTTTTTTTTTTTCCCCCCTACACCAAACTGGTCTATATATAAATCATCTCAATGTATCTTTCCTACTCTTTTTATCTATTGTGCAACCCCATTGCTGAGTTTAGGGTTGAGGTTATTTTACAAACATTTATCAGTTCCAATGTTAAAAATAAATTGGACCAACTTGGTGTTTTCATCTCCCGGAGTTCAAAAGTGAGAATTATAACCAGCTCTGCTGGGGACCAGAGATTCAGTGAACTCTAAGCTTTTCTTTGGGCAGGAGAAGCTACACTCATGCTTGTCAAGGAGATTAACGAGAAATCTGATTGAGTCTGGAAGACTATTGCTGCAGTGGATTACAAGTTTGATCTTCTTTTTTTCAGGGATAAACAACCTCAAGGGCTAGGACACTGGCGCAGCAAAAGCAGATAATATCACTGGCTGTGAAGAAAAAGTGTGGCCATATGGCAGGCCCAGTAAATGAAAGTAAATGAAAGTGAAGCAATCCATTCAATAAAAACATGGTTATGTACTGCTGTACAAAATTATTACTTTTATTTTTGCATTTACAGATTCACATGTACCCTTTCTCCAACTCCTTTCTATCTTATTTATTCAGACTACATATTCTTTGGGAAAGAGCAATCTAGAATTAGGTGTACATATTGCATTCTGGAGCTATGGTAGTGCAAACGTTTAAAATTGAGTCTTTGAATAATCAGATTAGAGTAAACACAGGGATAAAGATTTATAGTTGCTGGTGGAGTGTGGAATTTCTAAAACTGGATAGTATACTACATGATAAGGAGGGAAACTCAGCAGAATTTAGCAGCTGACAAAGAGATGCATCCTCTAACTCTTTGATCTCAAGGACCACAAGAGCATTCAGAGAATACTTACCAAACCAAAAATTTATATAAAAAATAGAGATTCTTGCAACTGGTCATTCTCCTCTAGGCTGCATGTGTTGCTGTTTCTTAAACAGGCCATATCCCTGAATTAAAAGAAAAAAAAAAAAAGAGAGAGAGAGAGAGAGAGAGAGAATTATACAAATATGCAGGATTTCATAGTTCTCCTTTGTAATATTTTATTTTATTCAAGAGCTATAGGAAGACAAATCATTATTATACATGTGCATTCAAATATTTATGTGTTATATATTCTAAAGTAGGGCTATCTACCTACGTACCCTAGGGTACCAGGCCAAAAGTAGATCATAAACCCCAAAACATCAATTTCAGTGATAGCACATCTGGACTAAATGCAGCTTTCTCACTTCGTAGTGAATGCTTTCTGAGTAACATCAAGAAAAGGATTCTGGTAGTTTTAACTCTGTCCTAAAGCAAAATGATCGCTGAATCAGATAAACTATTAATCTGTTTAAAGCTTGTCACTTTTATTTTGCCAAGGCTGAGATTATTTGCAGCAAAAAGCAGCCAGGATGTTTCCTGCCAAGAAGCAGACGTCTCATGCATGTTTCATAAATATTTTTCTCTGCTGAAATCACAAGGATTAAGCAAACACTAGTGCAGTTTGCAAAAGCTACCTCTAATGATTTTTAAATAACTCCAGAAGAAATCTTGGCTCTATTTAACTCAACAGGAAATTCTCATTGTTTTCAATGTGTCCAAGATTTTACCTCTATTTTTTAGCCACAGTCCAAAGCCTTTCAATTTCAAATGAGAGTAGAAATGAGTCATACAAGTACATTGAACATGATGTGGCTATTTTTATTACACTTTCTAATATTAAGTAAAATCTTCTTAAAATTTGATATGCCAAGCTTATGCCCGTATTGTGTTCATTGTATCTATTAACTGGGAGAAATTAATATTTCATAATTAAGGTCAACCATTTATCACATCACTGCACATCAAAATTTTGGGTGAAATAGATTAGTCCTCAAGGAAGAACCTTTTAATGCAAGATGAAAAACTTCACCAACTAGCAGTGTTGTATCTACAAGAGTGTTGATAAACAGTCCTCTTTTGCTTAGAAAAACAAACTTTATGCAGGAAGGGAGAAATAAATTTAACAATAAATAAAGCACTCTAAGAAATAGCGTGAAGTGCATTATGAGCATAATCACTGTGGAAGCACCTCACACACCTGGGCGCCCACTGGAGAGGAGATGAAGGGAAGCTGTCCTTCCTGGGCAATAAGCAATATGAGGGCAGTAAGCAAGTGGTATGAGGGCAGTAAGTGGTACAAGGGTTGCTCACAGACAGCTCCAGGGGACACCGAGGCCGCCACGGCCCTCACAGTGCGGAGGTGCTGTGT
The DNA here is from genome assembly GCA_013399715.1 of Alectura lathami. Classification (NCBI taxonomy): domain Eukaryota; kingdom Metazoa; phylum Chordata; class Aves; order Galliformes; family Megapodiidae; genus Alectura; species Alectura lathami. The sequence goes on along the minus strand of VXAV01003137.1, from coordinate 509,682 downwards.
GGCTGGGAAGGCTGCAAGGCCTTGGTCAGAGTAAGGCTCCAGGGCCTGCTGCCAGCCCCCTGACACGGGGCTCAGCCCTGCACATCCTGCTTGTTGTGGTCCCAGCGTCCCAGCCTCTCCCTGCAGAACCAGGACACACTGTGCTCACAATGGAGAGAAGAGAGAAGGCCATTTAATGCCATGGAAGATGAGCACTCTGTGGTGGCTGCTCACACGTCACCATGTTCATACGTTACATACCACCTGAACTGCACATATTTAAGAGCATTTAATGTGTCTATCCAGTACCTACATACAGGGCATGTATTACGTGTGCACGTGCATACTTTAGTATAAAACGTTTGTACAGCTGTACAAAAATCACTTCTTACTCATAATGCACTTACTTCCTCCTGTTTGTATTTTTCAGTGTGCAAGCATAACAAAAGAAATCTCCTGGCTTTCTTTTCCTCTAATCCAAAACCACCGTATAAACAGTCTAAATCCTTTAGTCTCATCCTTTAAAACCTTTAAGTGTGTTCTAGTCTGCCTGCAGTGACAAGGCAGAGGGCAGTGCTGCACGGAAATAGCCCGGACAAGCCAGCCCAGGGACAGACAGCCCGTCCTGGCAGCGTGAGGCCGCTGCTGGCCAGGACAAATGCACTATGCTGTGCTCTCCTGGCTAGGCTGTGATGAGTGTGAAAAACAGGCTTGCTTGCCCTAAGTCTTACTGCTGCAGAGCACAGCATTTTGTTAAAGAGTTTTCCTTAAGGCAGAGGACATACTTGAAAGCAAACCGTATGTTCCTTTAACTGACATGAGCCAGAACATCCAAGCACACCTCTCACCAGAAATCAGAAGTTAATTTTTCTTCTCTGTTGGAAGTTGCATGTGCTAATTAGTCCTAAGAAAATGAATATAACCAAGATTTCTTACAAAAAACAATGTTTATTCTACTTCAGATACAGCTCACAGACACAATTTAAAGTCAAATGCGTTTTTATTATAGTCTTTGCATATGTGGTGCTAACTTTTTTTGGTTTTAAGAAACTGAATCATATACAATCTTGAAACAACTAATAATCTCGCAGATATTTAATGCAGATTTAATTCCCATTTTTAATTATTGTAGTGGCCAGGATATGATATGCCCCCTTTTTCGGAGACATCAGGCTTCCAACAATATACAGGAGTGTGCTGATAGGTATTTTTAAATCAAGACAGTTTTCAATCGCAAAATGCACAAAGTTTTACTTGGGTCACTTAACTTTCTTGCTTACTCAGAAAGCTGGTGTCATGACTGTAATGAGATGTTGATGGGAAAAGGTACTATTTCTTTTTAACAGAAAAGTAGCTGGTGACTCTAGCATGTCAGGAAACAGCAGAGCCAAGCAGAAGGAAAGCTTCTGACAAGCCGAAGATATATGAGTGAAGAGGATTTCTCAGGCTAGTAAGCAGAAACCCTGGCTATCTAGCTGTGGAAAGGATGAGAGAATAAAGACTGAAGACAAGAAAAATGGAGACCTTACACAACATATCTATACACATCTATATACTGCTGTCACTGAGCTTTTTTTTTCATTTTCAATAAATGCATCATACAAACAAACAAAAATCCATCCCATTTTCTGTGTCAAAATTCATGTACAAAAACATTTTCCTGTGACAATAATTTGTAATGGAGGAATTCATTATGCTTCCACTGTATATTTTACATCCTCTACTTTCCTACGCCTGAGTGAGCTTACCACTTGTTTCTGTCTCTTCATTCTCCTTGCTTACGATATAACAAATCTCTTTTTCCAGGGTCTCAGAAACCTCATTCTTCTCTCCCATAAAAGCTCTCTGTAATGGCTGAGAAATGCAGCAAAACACATCCAAGTAGGATTTCAGATGCACTATAAGACAGTTTATTTTGTGTTTCATGTGCACACAGGTAGATAACGGAATATTAAGTTTCACACAGGATTGCTCCATTGTTTCTGAAGTAAACTGTTTAAGCTTCATGTGTCTCCGAATACAACAACATGACTCATTTGACTGCTGAGGAAAGCAACCATGCTGCAGAATTAGAAAGTCTGTTGCTACGTACTACACAAATCAGATCTGCCTGCCTGATCGCTGCATGTTTTGTTCCTCAGTGGAAGTATTTCTTCTGCAAGATACTTGGAATTTGAGGATCATGTTTTATTTACATCTGTTTTCTTCTATTCATTGTTAATTCACGCTCAGGTTATTAAATTGTAGAACTTAAAAAAAAGGACTTTACTCCAGCCACCAGGACAACTGTGAAATATCTGATGTGATGTAGGAAGCAAGTAAGGCTTGAGTCATCTTTTTTAGCCTCCCCTGCACTGCACTCTAGATCACCTTTAAGCACAGCTGCTGTAACCGAGGTCATTTGTCACCCCCTGACCTTCTTCCCCTCCACCAGCAGCTGATAGAGCAGATGATTGCCATGGCCTGGGTTCCGAGCGGTTGGTTCTTCACTCCCAGCATGTGAATTCATCCAGAAGAACTCTTATATTTTGATATTTTGCCACCAGCACAAAACTGCTCCCAAAAATTTTGGCTTTTCTTATTTTGGGGAGAGACACATTCAGCTGTTTGTTTTATTACACTCTCTCACAGAAGAAGGAACAGGGTCACTTCTCTAATACCGAAGAATGATTCACTGATAAACTCTTTCAGTTATGCAGGCACCTAATTTTCATGCATGACAAGAATGAAATGAGATTTAAGACGGAAGATCTTGTGAAATCCTTTTGCTGTTTGAAGGTTTAAGATGATTTGTGTTCAGGTACAATGATGCAGGTTGAGGTATAAAATCTTAAGATTTTAAACTGGTAATAAACAGTTACTGAAACAATTTAGAGAAACCATATCAAATTAAAATACATGTAGCTGACCCATGATTACTGTATGTATTTTATTTTATTTGAATGTTTTAGAATAAATTAATCTTTAAAGCATGCCATTATGAGGCTATGTAGAAAGAACACTGTTTTCAGAATTAATGACAAATTTGCCTTTATTTTTATTTCAAACTACTGCGGTAATACAACTTTCACATTGGCAATCTAAATTCAGAATATGGTGCACCAGACCTTCTTCTCTAGTTATTCCGCTATTGTTTTTTTTTTTGTTTTTTTTTTTTTTTAAGTAATAATTTAAACCCATTGGAATACTTTTGATTTTACTCTGCTTCAGCCTAATTCTCACTGCATCCTAATAAGACAAACAGATTAATATCACCTTTTGCATCTGTCAAATACGTGTAGAAATTGCTGGGCATAAGCAGAGATAGATCCTGCAGTAAAATTAAGAACTTGTAACTTACACAAGTACTGATGCAATTTTGTGCCTATTACATCACTTTTTTTCTTTTTTCCTTTTTTTTTCTGGAATAATTATTGAACTGAACTGGACTTTTATAAAGGGGAAGGAGAGGTGTGATTTGCACATGTAAAAAACGGTTTCAATGATCCTCTGTCATTTTAAGCATAATGTCTCAATTGCAGAGATGAATTTTCTTCCCACAGGCTTCCAAAATTCTAGTTAGTTATATGTTTGACACACCCTGAAGATAAGAACATCATTGAAGCAAATTATCCCCTTAAGACTCCATAAAAATCCTGTAGACTGTCATGAGATGTAAGTGGTACTAGAGTAAGAAGCTTGAAATTGGGATGAAATTCAGTTTTTTTCCTGCAGGAAAGAGGAAAGGGAAAGGGAAAGGGAAAGGGAAAGGGAAAGGGAAAGGGAAAGGGAAAGGGAAAGGGAAAGAGGAATGGGAAGGGGATCAGTACAGAGGAAATCTTATTAGATTCAACCTCATTTTTAAATGGCTAGGACAAAAATCTTCATTCAGACACACTGGTGCCACCCTATTAAATTCCAGCCGTGGCACCACTGGTAGAGAAAGAATGGCACTCAGATTTTTCATCATTAAGTAATCTGTTTTCATTACCTTCTCAGCAGTTTGTTTCATTTGCCTGCAGTAAGGAAACTAAAATTAGAAAACATTTCATGTTCATAGTTAGTTTGCTTCCAATGTGAAAAAAACACGTCTATAAATTTTTCTACTGGGTTATGCTTTGTACATTTCTACTAAAAAAATTGTCTTTACATTATAGTGATGAACTATAAATGATGTAGTGCATTATTTTGTCCAAAGTAATTCAGATTAATGACCCTAGAAATATTATTTGATGTGTCTAAGTTAAAAAGTATTGCCAATATTCATGAATATTACCAGCAGAATTTTTATTCTCCTTTGTAATTTGTGCATTGTGTTAATAAACTATTTTCTGATCTTTTTCAGAACTTGCTAACACTTGAAGGAGTTCTACGTGCCAGTCTTCTATCAGTTTCAGTGGCAGACGAATGTCAGGTAAATGCTGACAGCAGACTATCAAAAGTTTGAATACATTGTTCTTGCTTTGACTTGCATACTTAAGTTTTCATTTCACATTACCTGAAGTGATTTTGACTGAACCGAAAAACAAGCACACAGAAAATGGAGTAAGCCAAAGTGTGGTGATCTCATCGGTTCTTCTGCTAGTAAGTGTGATAATACTAATAGCTTAGAAAGTCTAATAATTAGGTTTTAGTTTCTTTTTAATTTTAAAGTTTATATGAAACTTCTAAAATTGTGGAGGAAGCCTGGGAAAACCCAGATCAGAAATTTTCTTGTTTCTTCGCAGAGCACATACATCTCCATCACTTTTCAGAAAGTGGAAGCATTTCAGAACGTTTATGTCCCCTCAAACTCCTGTGGAAAACAAAATAAATCTGCTCTTAAAATCCTGAAATTTTAATTTGCAGATCACAGATTACAGATTACAGAAGCTTTTTTATTCATACTGTAGTAGTAGAAAGAGAAGATCTTCATTCTCCTGACATACAGTTCATCTGCCTTCAGATGTGTAAGCAAAAGTCTGTGTAGTTAA
>VXAV01003137.1:477516-496926 GCA_013399715.1 Alectura lathami | reverse complement strand
CGGGTTGCGGGGGGTTTTCCCTCGGCGTCGGCCGCGGTCGGGGTTAGGGCGGCCGGGGGGAGGTGAGGCAGGGCAGGCGTTCGGCGTCGCGGGGAGGAGAAATGAAATTCGCCGTAGAACGGCCGTGCTGATTGCTCTGCTGGAGGCACGGTGGTGAATGCGTACACGGCATTGCGGGAGACCTTTGGTTTTAACGCCGAATGTGTACGCGTGGTGCACCATGAAAGTGGCCTCTGGGGCAGAGATGTTTGCAGTGAAACGTTGCATATTTTTGGCCGAGGTTAGGCTGGATTTTGTTTCGTGGGTTTTTTTTTTTTTTTTCCCCTCTTATTAGGTAAATAATTCTAAATGAGCAATGAGGCCGTTTGTACCATAGCAGTAAGTGTCTCTAAGTACTGTCCTACCTTGGTCTCTGCTGCTGCATGCCTATCTTTGGGTGAGATCACCGGTCTGTCACTTTGATGTGTGATTTCTGTCACAAAAAGTGACCCAAAAGGTAAGTTTCTTTGCACCCAGACATAGAGGAATTGTGTTTAGGTACAGGGAACATCAGTGTTCCTTTAACCTAGGGCAAACCAGCTCCGTTCCTAGGCTGGAAGCAGAGTAGCTTTATGTGAATGCCCGTGGTTTGCAGGAGTGTGTACCAAGTACTATTCTGAACTTAATAAAATGTCAGCGAATAAATACAGTTATGCAAACATGTCTTTTATTTCACTTACTGGTTCCACAGACCGACTTCTGCATCTTATGTCTTGGATTGTCCTGGTCACAACAAATCCTAAAGAATCCTGTGATTCCCTTTTTATCATCCCATGATCCAGCCTTTTTCAGTTTGCCAGAGCCCATTTAATATGGCTAGCAGACAACCATGCACAAAAGAACATGCTAGCAGTTGGGCTCATCCAGTAACTTGCACAGATACATTTGACAGATCACTGGGTGACTGCAGTTTGCAACTCAGCCATGCTACCAGAACACTTTAAATAAAACGCGGTTTTATTCGGTGCAGTACATCCTATTACTTGTCTCCCTCATTTGTCTCTGATCTGGTAAAACAGAAAGGACCATAATTACTGTGCTCCAGGATTTTGTTAACCACTTCTGTCTACATTGTATAATGGGGATAATATATTTTCAGGTTTTCCAAATGAAAAGATCAGTTTGTGCATGCAGTTATAAGTATTGACAATAACAGTGTTGCTGGTATTTCTTGTGCATCATGGAAATGCCTGAAACCTCCAAGGGTAACCTAGATGGTTGTGCAGCTCAGCCTTTAGTACAGTAGTTAACTTTTCACAGAAAATACCAGCTGCCTAAGCAGCTGCAAATGAACTGTGGAGAGGCCAGGCAGATGCTAGGTAGATAGCCACTAGCCATACGGGCTATGAGCAAAACTTCAGGTTGCAACAGTTTGCTTTGTTCTGTGCGTCTTATCTATGGCTAAGCGGCAGACGCTGACAAACCCTGGGAAGCCTGTTTCTGATCTTGTAAGGGAAGACTCTCAGTCTTTACTGAGACTACATTATTTCCAGTAGGCATATCTCAGACAACTATTTTTAGGAAATAGGTAATGAATTTTACATACTTCCCCAGGATTTTTTTTTGGTAATGATTTACACTTTTGCTGGCTTTTCGTGCTTTTATGATTTTAAACAGAGGCATAGTACCTGATCAATTTGCAAAACTTGCCATGCATTTTATGGCCTTTCATACATTTTGAGCATTGTGTACATCAGCTTTTATTACCTGGGCTTGTACAAGTCAGCTGGCTCATTGTTCGTGTACATCCCTTGTTATTCATGTTACGTGGGCTATTGTATGTGATAATTAATTTTACAGTCAAAAAAAGGAAAATGCGAAAACAAACAGAAAAAAGAATTTATCATTTTAGAAACTATGAATTAATGTTTTAAAATACAACCAGGGTAAGCATTGCTACAGATGCAGTCTCACAATTGGCTCAGTGAAATGGTGACCAGACACAGGCAGCCTCAGGCTGTCATGATGGTGCATCTGTGGCTCCTAGGAATACCCCCTTAGCTGCCATGTTTGTGCGCTTGAACTATGCCATAAGGACCTGTATGCTAATATGTAGAATGCTGTATAGGTATGTGTTACTTGAATGATGCCATTCTATTAGTCTTAATTAAGTCTGACAATTTGCTATTACACATCAAAAATCCCTCCATTCCCTTAAAGACAGTAAATGCTAAATGCAGTTAGAGAATTTTACCACGCTTGGGTCGCTTGGCTAGTCAATCTGAAAGTAGACACATTTATTTCCTCTGAAAGTCTGGTGTCTTTGCGTTCACAGCTTTCAATGCATTCTATGGTGCTTTAGTTAGACTAGTCGCTTTTATTCTGAGTAAAGTTATTTTTGTGCAGGGTTCTGCTGTTTAAATAAGTGAATCCATAAATCCTTCAGGTATTTCGGCAAGGTTTTGTGCTGAAGCGGTCCATTAAGTTCAGCACTGCTGAAAATCAACTTCTCAGGTTATTTTGGTGCTTTATCACTTATTTTTTCCCCTTCTGTTCTCCTATACAGCCTCATGCTTTCTGTCTACCACTTGCCTGTCTTTGCTGGCTGTTGTATCTTGTTCCTATCCTTAGGCTTAGGCTCAGTGTTGGTTTCAGGAGCTTTTCTTCTTTTCCAGGTGCTTTGTTTTTCTATTCTGTGGTCTTCCTGTTTCTAAAGACTTTTTTTCTTAAACTTCACCTGTTATTATGAACCATAATAGATTGATAATAGATTGCACAGATTTCTACTGTATGTAAGATCAGTTATGGCTTTTTTTTTTTTTTTTAATATTAAAAGTGATCAATTTTAGCCAGTCTGATCTCCTGAAGAACAGGAATGTGAAGCCATAATAAAATCAGAGGTTATCTGAAGAATTACACTCTTACAGTTTGACAAAATCAGTCAACTGAAAAAATCAACACAGACACAATTATAGTCGTGTGAAGTTACATATTTTCATTGGAGGAAGACAGAAAGGAAAGACTATTAGATTTGGCCACAAATCAGTTAATTATGAATTGTCCTATACCATCGAGGACATTAATCAGAGCAGTGAATAAACTGAGGATTTTCTGTGGGAGAGAAAGCAGAGTGTAAGTATTGAAAGTATTTTAACACTTTCACAAAAAATCTAAGAATTTCAGTATTTTACAGATAGCTAAGCCAAATGTTGTGTTTACAAATAAAAATATGAAAGAAAAAAATACAGGTGTAAACCATATGTATTGTTATAACTCCAGTAAAAATATGTGTAGCATGTAAGAGGGAACTATGGTGAAAGGAAAGCAGCTACTAACCAAAAAAACCCACGATGGATATTACCCAACAAATGAGTAACAAATGGCACTGAAATATCTGGTAAAGAGATGTTCTGTTCTTTCACTTATGCCTGTCAGAAGTATGAGATGATAAAGTTTTTTGTTGCTATACATATATTAAAAGGACACACTAATCCTAGTTAATTATTTTATAAAAAGTACGACTGAATTCTGTTGGAATGAGTTTGTATATGTTATGTAGCATAACCTACTGGCAGCCATAGAAGCAAAATGTTTGATAATTAGGGGTGCTAGAGATCTGGAAAAGAAAAACATTAATAGGTTTTACAGAATTGTAGTCTGATCAGTAAGTCAAAGCATTACATTAACACTGAGAAGAGAAAAGCATTTTTTTGGCTCACTTGTGTGTATGTATATAACTTATAATCATGAATTTATATTAAAAATGCAAACTGTTTCCTGGATTTTTGCAGTGCGGTTTGTAAACCTAAAGATTTTAGCCCTGATTTACAGAGCTTTCACATTAGTACCCTTTTGTCACTAAGTAATAACAAAAGCTTAACAAAAATAAGCTATATAGACTGCTTTAGCAGTAACTATAATTACCTTAAAGCAAGTAAATCCTTACTTTAAAGTAAATACTTTTAAAATGAAAATGCATTTTATTTTTACACAAGGAAGTGAGTATGTGCGATTTAGCAAAAGTGAAATTATTGGCAATAAAATGAAGTGAGGATTTCCTTAATCTTTCTTTCCCGAAGTTAATAATTTTCTGCCAAAATGTGGATGTATTTATAAATATTTTAAATTCTGAGTTGTAGTTCCCTGCTGTCATAAATTGGTATTGGTAAAACTGCATTAAAAACCTAGAGGGAAGTTCTTTGTTTATCTGTGTGAGGTATAGAAAGGGTCAGTGGGCAGGACATTTCTTAGCATAGAAAACCTACTAAAGTGTGTATTCCGCAGGGAACCACAGGGCTGTCTGGGTTGTTCACAGTGGAATGCTGAGCTGTTTTACCTGTCAGCAAACAGATTAAAATCTGGCTCCATTCAATCATAAATGAAAGGAGCTTCTTCCTCTGTAGAGAGATACGGAGCGACATGGGCGGAGGCAGTGGGGAGCACCTCCCGTAACAGATTCCGCAGGAGTAGCCAAGTTAAAACAACTGTCACCAGCAAGGGTTCTGCTTAGCCTACTGGGAAAAAAAAAAAATCAGCTAAAAAACCTCATTAGTTATGGGATGAGAGAAGAACAGAGATGTACACGAGTAATAGGACATTTCAAAATGGATGAAAATACTCCAGTTTTAAATGCCAATGTTTATAAAATGTATGGTTGGTTGGTTTGTTTTAAATGTTCTACCATTCTGTGACTATTAGGAGCAAAGTAAGAAAGGGAATGACAAAAGCAGAACAGCTGAGAATCAGATACCTAAAAGGAACTAAATCGTGGTCCCTGCTTGCTCTCTGGTTCAAGAGAGCACAAGAAACACCAGGTCTTTATATTCCAAATATATTTTATTTGAAATTTTTAACCTGCCAAAAGTTTGGATGCAGAAGCACAAGGTCCACACAGCTTGCACCCTACCTGACCTGAGGACCCCAAGAAATCATTGGAACAATTCTCCTAAAACTACACTGGCTCAGTGCCCTTTTACAGGTAATCTCTTTCCTACAGTCACATCCGTAGGTAGTACTGCCCTTTATGCTGCTCTCGTTTGATTTGAAAAACGACCTGACCTCTCTAATATCTCAGTACCAAAGACAAAATCCTCACTAAAAAATGTAAACAGGACTGGTACCTGGAACTGTTAAATAGCTGCTGCTTCAACTGTTTAACAAGTTTTTAGACAAATTTAACGAGTTTCTAGTGCCTATAATTGTCTTGATGCTTTTGGTCCTTTATCTTAATGCAGGGGATTGAAGGTTCTTTTTAGTTTCTTCTACAGAGTAAGGAAGAGCATGCCTGAGTAATGCTTCCTGAGCCATTCTGTGCTGTTTCCTCTACATATGCTTGTGAAGAAATAGTCCTTGCAAGTCCTGTGCTCTGATCTTCCACACTTAATTTAGACTTCGATTTTGTTTGCTTATAGTTTTACCAAAGTTTACTCAAATCTGGGAATCCACAGTGACTGAGATCAATCACAGATTTGCAGGGCTGGCATGACAGTCAGGTTCAGTCTACCGAGAACTGTTGTATCTTATCTGCTTTTGGCTACTTACAAAAACTTGGTCAGAGTTTGTCCTCTGAAAAAACAGCTGTTCTTGACAGGAAAGGAATAATTTGTTTCTGACAGCCCTTTCCAGGACACACTGCTGCTGAGGAGAAACTGATGCAGCTGCCATAGGAGTGACTTAAGCAGACTGTCTGGGAGCAGAACAAGCTGCTTATAAGCAGCTTCTGAAATGTGACAACACAAAGAAAATGTATAATTGACTGCGCAGCAGCTGTAGGGAATGATATGTGAGGCCTCACGTACACTATGTATTCCAAACATTAGAGAGAACATTTTAATCTTAACAAAGAAACATGAAAGCAGCATGTTTACAAAGTGCGGTCTTATGCTGTGGCATCAACTGCACAAGCTGTGTCAACAAAGGATTGCACCGTTAGAGAAGTATAAATAGATTCTGTACTGTAATTTATTTTTCTGTATTTTTTCTTTAATGGAGAATGTCAGTATTTTAATTCAAATACAATTTATAGAAAAAATAAGGCTCCTGAATCTAACAGTTGCAATAAGACAGAGCTTCTTCTCATTTAAGACAGTGATAGAAGCCTTAGAGGAGGGGATTAGACATAATTCTGAGCAAGCTATTTTCTACAAAACTAGACTGGAGAAAATATCATCTGTCTTCCACTAACAGAAGTCATACGCTTTTGTTTTCTTTATGGAAAGGGTAAAGAGGGATTTTTCAAATTTATGAACAGGAGAGCAGATACTGCTATTTTGGAAGTAATTGTCATTCATGTAGTTTCCAGAGAAAATGCTATTTGCCTCTGTTTTCTGCTGTAGCTTTTAGAGGAAAGTCGATGTTTGCAAAGCAGAAATGTTTACTGAGTACAAATGCAGAAGAATGTTTTGCAAGTAGTTTACTATTCTTGTGCACTGCAGTGAGAACAGACGTTTCAATCCAGCTACCTATACCAGATGACAGAACTATTATTGATTACTTCAGGAGTCTCTGAAATATGTTGCAGACCCTGGCACAGCTGGGTAACACGGAGCTGTCTAAAAAGGATGGAAGTGGAGTGTGTTTTGCTTGTGTTTCAGTGAACGAGACAGTACTGTGGGGGAAACGTGTTCCACAGAATGTCTGACATCCAAACGCAGAGGTTTATTTTAAGCAAGTATACCCTCTGAAATCAGTAGAAAGATAACAGGCAGTTCTCAGATGCAATCTAAAATAGAGCTAGAGTAAGTCTTTCTTTTAGGATGTCATCTGTGGCCCTTGCCAAAATCACTTGAGATGCACAGGAATAGGCTTCCCTTGTACTTCAGAAAATGTTGCTGGATAAAGCTGAGGCTTTCGTCACCCCTCAGAGCAAAACCAGGATACCTGCAGTATCCTGGTGTGAACCTGGTAAGTCCAGGCCAGCTTGTGGAGAGCACCTGATAGTAACTGTTTCTTGGTATTCTCACATGGTTCACACTGTGCAAAACCATCAGTCTTGGCGTTCCTCCTCCAGGGGCTATGATGTCAGACACTGCAAGGACCGATCATTTTTGTAAGCAGCCCGATGTTGCAGGCAGCTGCATATATGAATTATGGACATCTTGGCAGTGGTTTAAACCTTTTCCTGGCTTTGCTAGCTGAGCTACGATTTAGACATAAGCAGAATCTCTATGGAAGGGCATAGTGCCAGGTTCTTGTAAAGAAGCATGTAGTGGATCTCCAAGGCATCACCCTTTCACACTTATACTGTGTCCAATTATCACATTCACTTGCATCATTATCACTTTACGCAGCTAATTTCTAACATAGCAGAATGCGAAATCCAGCCCCAGCTTGCCTCCTTTCTGGAATTTGGCACTGAGGGAGTATGCTGTATTCACTCCAGTGGGAGAAAGGGGCTGGAACATGTTTCAGTCTTGATTCAGATTAAAATGCTGCATCGTACTCTAACTCATTGCCACAAATTTTGAGGAAGAACATTTTGGTCTTTATAAGCATTTATCTAGAAAAGATAAAAACTAATTGATGAAAAGATAAAAGTAATTGCTTTGGCTACTTCTGAATTTTACTTAAGTACTTTTTGGAACCTTCTGCTCTGTTACAAACTGTGAATCACCACTTATCTACAGCTAGTATTCCCATATTATCTGTTCTCTAAACACAGTTTCATTTAAATGTAGGGAATTGTATTACTGTATTTATGAGAGAAGGATAATAACAAATTTTGATGTGTGACCGAGTCCATCTTCCTTCTTTGAAGGATATATTCAGTATATCTCTAAAATTCACATTGTGTGATTGCATGAACCATATACTTGTAATAAGACTTCTGAGAAGGAATTTCTTATTTTATTTGAACAGCAGAGTCTAGACTGAAGTGAAAATTATGTGAAGGGAAAGCTCAAGAATATTTTGATATTACTTTTTACGTGTATTAAGACATCAAAAATTTTCTTTGAGAACAGGCAGAACATAAGAGTTAGCAAATTTTAATTAAAAAGGAGTTTCATAAAGTACTTTTTTTTTTTTTTTTTTCCTGTCAAAGGTATTTTCATCTTATATTGCACAAGAAATCAGATTAAAGACAACAGAGTGTTGTATTTGTTTACTTGCTTGGTCCAAAAATGTTCACTCCTGTCTTTCACTGAGGTATTTGTCTGACTAACTTACAAGCATGTATACTTTGTGATTATACTCTACTGATGTTGCCTCTGCCCACTTGTTTTTCTTCTTTGGGGCTTGCCCTTTAAGAAACACCTCTGTCGGGCTGCCATCCCTATTTGCTAAGGCATAATCAAACCACCACCACTTGTGTGAAAGAGCTGTCCAACTAAAGTGTTCAGGCACCCAACAGTCTTGTCCCTTCTCTGCGGAATGCAGAACAGCTGTGGATGAAATTAATACATTTTAAAATTTGTATCTTCTGCAAGCATAATTTAAAATGCTGAAGCTCTGAAAAGCCATACCTATGGCAAAAATAAGTCTTATATATGATACATTTTGCATAGCCCTCTCCACAGCAGAATAATGATAGCAAATAATAAAAAAATAATGTATGGAAGCCAGTCTAGAGATGAACTATTTGTCATTTTAAAATAAAGTAAGTCCTTAACCACCTGTCCTCTCGAACTTGGATTCAGTATGTTTGTTTCTAGGGTAAAATGAACTTAGATTAAAACTTGGCCAAACTGAAACTATTCATGTGATTTAAATTCAGAAAATCCCAGTTCAATGAGTTTTAAAAGAAATATCTTTTATGTAGCTGCATCATAAAGTTGCTGCATCTTCTAAAGAAACAAATCAGGACAGTGGGAATTTTTGATGCCTGTGTCTCCCTCTCCACTTGGATCTGGGAAGGGAGGAAGCATGCCTTTGAAAGGGATAGCTCTTCTAAATCTACTTGCTGGTACGCTGTTTCATGACTGGAATTGAGAAGAGAAATAAGGGTCATTTGAGGGACAACAGAAAAGACTGTGGATTCTCAGAGTCTTTTTTCTTTAGAGTCACCTTAAGTCACAGAATACGAATAAATAGTAGCGAGAATTCAAATAGGTATGGTTTTATTACATGCAGCAGCAAAGGACAGAATCACTAAAGCCAAGGTTATACAGGCATTTTAATCTGCAGTCAGCTACTAAAGAGACAGTTCCATCCATCCTTTGGATATGCACGTGCCAGCACCTGTTTACATTAGGCTGTACAAAAGAGACAAAAAGGTTTTATCTGGATCAACTCCAGCTCATTGGTAATGCTACTAGTACACAACGTACAATACTGCTGGCATCAAGGGTGTCACTGCCAAATGCATCCAGCAGAAGCAAATGGGAGAGGGGCGATGGGACTCTGCCTACTCACTACAGGCCTAACTGAAGTTCGGTGTGTGTCCCACCTGCGTATGTCCCACCTGATCTAATGTGGACTGCTGCAGAGTCGGGCACGTGCACTGTACTGGTCACGGAGCCGCAGGACTTCTTGGTCGGGTAGCTTTCTGTCAGACCAAAAACGAATCTGACTCACTGTATGGTTGGATGATTACAAATTTGGTACCGGTATTAAGACTAGAAGATGGCAGATTTTGTGTGAAACTGTACTCTGCCATCAATGGGACTAGGAGACATTACTATGGTTGGACATACAATTCTGTAATTCTCAGTGTAATAAGCGTGCTTACTCTGTGTAAGCATAGAAATGAATGTTGCTATAGGATGATATTTAGCACACAAATTTCTTAATGGAGGATGGAGTAGAATCTTCTAGCTAGAAGCCTTGCTTATGTACTTACACATGCACACTTACATGCACTTTCTTGCATGTAAGTGGAGATTTCAAGTCTCGTGATGATCTACTTAATAGACTCCTTCTCCACTCGCATCCAAAATGATGTATTTACCTAATGCTAAGCTAAGTTTCAAATAATGAACAAGAAAATAAAGGTCTGTGCTTTTCAGATGGAACAGGTCAACACTAAACGTCTGTCTCAGCAGTATAGCAGTATAGAAGAAAATCTGCTTTGTCTGTAGGACTCCTGCAGCTGCAGGGTTTCATCCTAGTCCTCAAGAAAAACTTGAAATTGATCCATTAATATTAAATTGGCACTACTATTTCTCAAACATTTTACATTGAAATACTAATTTCACAGTAGTATGTAAAAACGCAGAGACTTTTGAAGGTCCAGCTGTAAGAGGGGCTGTTCTTGGGGGCTTTGCCATCTCCTAGGAAGGCAAAATATCTTTCCCAAACTTGCAAAAGCAGTTCACCTTCCCACATTTGCTTTCAGGAACTTGTTCTTCTTGCCGAGCAGTTGATCACTGGCCGTATGACTGGCCTTCGCTGTGGTCTGTTTTCTCCCCAGCCACAAAATGAGATCAGGTCTATCAGCTTTCCAGGCAAGGTGCCATTATTTTTGCCATATGCTACCAGTGGGGTAACTTAACAGAGATGTGTCTTGGTGACTGCTTTTCTTTTTTTAAAAAGCAAAGAAAATGGTGTATAGATGTCATGACGAAGTGAGACTAGCACAACTAGAGTGTCCTTTCTTTTGCAATACACTGGATCTTAAATTAGCTCAAATTCTCAAAAATATAATTTTGAAAAATTATAGAAAAACCTCCATTATTTGGCAAAAATAGGTTAGTTTCTATAAAATCTGTGATGAGAAAAGATGTCTTCTGTATTTTTGCTACACGTGCTAATCAGTGAAATAATTACTATTAGAAAAAGCAGCAAATGGATTTTTAAATGTCACAAATACATTTAACAGAGAACATTAAAAGCAGTTACTTCCTTTCTTTATTGCTTACTGGTTTTATTATTTCATTATAATTTTTCATACAAATCCAAACCAGGCCAGCTCAGCTTCTTTTGTTTACAGATAATAACTAAATAGAATTTAAAAGGAAGCTGTAGAAACTCCTTAAGTAGAATTTATAGCAATTCATAAAGATTTTTGTCAGTGCAGCTGAAGCATCTTTTGTCCTCAGTGAGACCAAAACAAGATTGTATTGGAAAAGCTTTATGTGAGAAGGGTCATTGACACTCGCAATCAAAGCAATTATTCTTCAAAAATTAATTAACTTTTTTTCTAAATCCAAGCCCTTAGAATACTTCCCATTAGTAACAGCAGGTCTGTGCTTTTTATGTTTGTTGCAGCAGATGTTCTTTACATCCCAGATTTTTTCAGAACAACAACACAATAATTTGGTGGATCAAAGACTGTGTCTGCAAAAAGTGTATCAGGCAGCGTTATTAAAAGTCTGAGCCAGAGCGCACTGAAGTCAGTGTGAATCACTGGCTTATGCTCACATTTTTCATAGCTTGTTAAGAGGAGTGAGTCTTGATTATTAAAAAAGAAGAATGACATACTTTGCTTGTATTGCACGTAATTTTTTTCCCAGCAAGAAAAAGGTTGTATTGGTGGAAGACTCTGTCATTGGTCATATAGATAGATGGGTCTGTGACTCCAAGAGGCTTGTAGGCTTTTACAGTGTCTACCAGGTGGCAAATCCCCTTAGGGAATAGGCTTGCAAGAAGTGCCAGGAAGGGTAACTGGTTGTGGTGTGCCAGAATGACCAAGGGAAGAACATTTAGGCAAATGAGAAGGAAGACGAAGACTAAGGTTTGTAGCACAGCATTCTGTAAAGTGATTCCTGCCCCTCATGGCACCATGGGAAGAGGTGGAAAAAGGCACTTGTGCTATCTTGATTGGATGGTATAAGAAGGAAGAATGTAGATCCATTATGAATTGAGGATAGTTTTGGGATAAAGGGAGTACTTTATCTGAAATTCCCCTGAATGAGGTGCCAGGGAGTTGCAAGAGGGAATTGTTCTGTAAGGGAAAATACACTGCAAAACTGCAGTGTACATTCAAGAAATCAGAATCAAATCAAATCAACAAATTAACCACCTCAGTGAGTATCTTAGAATTTATATAGATATAAACTCCAGGCCTGAGTTGGACAAATGTAGTATTGGGGTTCTATTAATGACCACCAGAATGGATGGCAACACTGACTGCAAAATTTTGAGAAAAATCAGGCAGGTAGCGGTTGTTGTGGGGGAATTCGGTTATCCCCAATCGGATCAGGTGAACATGACACTGAGATATACACAGAGCTGGAAGTGCTAGACATTATGAATGACTCTTTCATGGAAGAAGTGGTTAGAGAGCCCACATCCAAAAAGACAAACATTGACTTTGTACTGAATAACTAGCAGGATCTAACCAAGAGGTCGCAGCTGAATTGCTCTCCTCTGACAGTGACCATGCACTTATCCAGCACTCCTACGAACGCAGCAAATCTCAAAAAAATCACACTGCTTGTGTACTACAGCTAAAGGGACTTACATACTATGAGGAAGCTTCTTTACAACATATCTGAGAGGGACAGTTTCAGGAAATAGATTCTCATAGGCACATAAACTACTGGAGAATACTATGCTGGAATCACAGCATTAGTGCTTAACACATATAGGAATGACAGAGAAAGTATAAAATGAAGGTGGGAGAGAAAGACTTGGGGGTCCTGGTGGATGAAGAGCTTGACATGAGCCAGCAGTGTGCGCTTTCAGCCCAGAATGCCAACTGTATCCTGGGCTGCAACAAAAGAGCCATGGCCGGCAGAGAGAGGGTGGTGATTGTCCCCTTCAGCTCTGCCCTGGTGAGGCCCCACCTGCAGTGCTGCATCCAGGCCTGGAGCCCCCAGCACAAGAAAGACATATTGCTGCTGGAGTGGGTCCAGAGGAGGCCACAAAGATGGTCAGGGGGCTGGAGCACCTCTCCTATGAAAAATGGTTGAGGGAGCTCGGCTTGTTCATCCTGGGGAATGAGAACGCTCTGGGGAGACGTCATTGCAGTCTTCCAGCTCTTAAAGGGGCTTATAAACAGAAGGAGTGATTTTTTACACAGTCTGACAGTGATAGGACAAGGGGAAATGGTTTAAAACTAAAAGAGGGGAGATTTAGATTAGATGTTGGGAGGAAATTTTTTACTCAAAGGGTGGTGAAGCACTAGAACAGGCTGCCCAGAGAGGTTGTGGATGCCCCATCCCTGGTTGTGTTCAAGGCCAGGCTGGATGGGGGCCTGGCAGCCTGATCTAGTGGCAACCCTGAAAATGGCAAGCGGGTTGGAACTAGATGATCTTTAAGGACTCTTGCAACCCAAGCCATTCTATGATTCTATGAAATCACTCCAGTGAAGTAAAGGAGACTGCTATAAAGATGAACAAATCCTTCAAGGAGCTGGAATTATATTTAAAACAAAGAAATACAAAGTATTATAAACTCTAGTAGATTAAATGTAAAAATATGAGTAATTAGGTGAAATGGAAAACTAATTTGAGGATTAACTAGCTAAAATCATATTTCAAACACAGCAAGAAACATGCCAGCATCTATCCCAATGGGCAGCTGCTGGTTGGTATGAAGTGCGTATTTGGATGGGGAAATGAATTCTTCCCACCTGTGTTCTCTGTGGAAAAGAAATGAAGAGGCTCCCATACCAGAATGCTGTCCTCTGGTGAGAGAGCGCTCAGCAGACAATCTGTCTGAATTTGAAGTCGTCGTGGAAGCAGCTAGTGATAAAATATTAAGAGAAAAGATAAAATACTGCGATAAGGTACTAATAAACCACCACTATTACAAGAATTCTAAAATAACACAGGCATGAAACAGTTGAAATACTGTCTTATGGGACTGGGCAGTAAATAAAATAGCAGATTAAATTCAATCTAGATAAATGTAAAGGAAGTGAAATGCAGTGTAGATAAATGTAAAAAAATTGCTGCTCTTGGGGAAAAGCAATCCTAGCTTCACAAATAAAATGATGGACTCTGATCTGACAGTCCCACTTAGGAAGAAGACTTTGGCATTAGTTTAATGAAAGTGTTGGTTCAGTGCAGTGTAGCAGTCAGTGCCCACTCCTTATCTCAAGGGAAAAAAAAAAAAATCTTAAAAGTTATTAGGGAAGAAATAGAGAATAAGCCAGAAAATGTCATTATACAACTGAATAAATGCACAATTTGTCCATATTTCAGTGCTGTCCTTCCTCTACAGAAAGGATGTGTGAAGATAGGAAAAGAGTCATGGAAGGGAAAGAAGGATTACCAGAGAAATGAAACAGCTTCCCTGTCAGCAGTGACTGAGGGAGCTGTGATTCCTCAGCCTGGGAAGGAGATTTTGGGAGATGGAACAGAACGCGATAGGAACCACGTTCAAAACATGCAAAACAACGCTGTTGTCATACACAGGCTAGTAGAACTGTGGAATTCTGTGCCAAATGATGCCATAAAAAAGCTCTTAATGGGTTATAAGGGAGACAGGAGAAGTTCCTGGGAGAAAAATTCTCAGAAGAAAGGCTCATTACAGGCTGCCAAATGGACAACTCATACCAGGATCAGGAAATTCTCAAAGGTGAATATAACTGGAAGTTGGGAAATCAGTAGAAAGTATTGTATATACTTGCTCTCTTCCTGCTTTTCTCTAGCTGTCCCTGAATCCGAACCAGTACAAAACCTTTACAGTGTAATGCTTTAATAATTATGCATTATTATTAATTATTGTTCTTTATTATGTGGCTGAAATTACATACACTTAACAAACAAAGAGAATATGGCTTATGTGATGAGCTTGTTGTCTGAATATCACATAAAATTGCATTAAATTAAAAATTTTAAATAAAAATCATTACTATTCTTTTTATAGCTTTTATTTGCATGAGCTTTAATTATGACTCAGAATTCTGCTACACCAAATAAATCATAGAGGGAAAAACAATACAAAAATGGAAATACTAAGTTTGCCAGAGACAGATTGGAATTATAAGCATAGGACAAAAAACAAACAAACAAACAAACAAAAAAACCCCAAACCAAAACAAACAAACAAAAAAAAACAGAAAGGGACAGCTATGACAGGAAAGTAAAAGTAAACTGTGAGACAGTATAAGAGACAGTATCCACTGTCCACTGAACCTTACGGCATATTTGGGAAGCACGGTGATAGAAAGGTATTTTGAGAGGAAACATGAACTGAGTTTGCAGGTATTTACATGGAACACATTTTGAGTATGAAGGATGCCTGGAAATTAGGTTATCTGAAAATGTAACAGAGGAGGCCAATACATTGCGCAAAACGAGTTTGTATGGCAAATGTAATCTGCCATAAATAAATGGCAGACAAAAGAGTAATCTGTGAAGTGTATTGAAATTAAACCCAGGTAATTTATGACTGATGCAGCAGAAGTGGGGAAATCACTGGAGGGATAAAATGGAAAACGAACATGGTAGAAGCTGAGAAAAAAATCATTACAATAGATATGGCAACATCAGAACTGCATTTTCAAAAACCAGAGAAAGGAATATTGATGTAAATGAGAAAGGAGATGAGCCCAGACACAAATTTTAGTAAATGCGGAGACACGAAAGCTGCATGTATGTTTTGCATTGAATCTTTAGGATATAACTTTTGTGGCAGGACCTGCAGTGAGGTCTGAGTTGAGGATAATGTCCTGTGCATGCACATGAGTGACAGGGGGTGGTGTCACAGTGACTGCAAAAGGAGATACGGACACAGGGGAAGGGGGGAAGGTCTCTGCTTTAGCTCTGTCAAGCTGGAGATGACAAAGATCTACAAAATGTCATTTTTTCTTAAGTTAAAATAGATGTTTGGTGAAGGAGATGCAGGACTAGAACTACACGCATGCTGATGTCTGTGTTTCAATGCTAGGGTAAGGGAAGCAAGAGTCAGCCTCCTGTGAGGGTCCATTGGAGCCCATGCACCTTACATGGGATGTGGCTGCAAGAGAAATAGATCCATCTTTGCTAATCCTTGGGTTTAACACACCTGCACCGCATACCTGCAAGTAAAAGGGGGAATAGGGCACATCTCTACCTAAACCTGAAAAAAGACAGACGTTGCTCAGCGTGACAATTTTCATGGAACTAAAGGTATTAGGTAGCCCCGTTTCTAATACTTCTTAACCTTTGCAATAAGCTGTGTTATTTATTTATCTTCACTTCAGAAAGCCTTTGTATTGCAGATATATATGGCCAATTTTTACTTTTCCTGGACTCTTTTACAACATGCGTACCATATAATCAACAAAATGGATAATCAGTCAGTTGAGGCTCAGCCTGGCCTATGGAGAGCATGAAATACTGGCATACCCAAAGGGAACATTCCCTGGCAGCATTTGACTGCAGTAAACCTTGCAGAAATCTGCAGTTTATTATTTCAAAGTATTATTGTTTAGAGACTATTGATGCTGGATTTTCTCTTTGTGATTTAAAATAGCAAAGATATCTGATTCAGTCTTTTTATGTTTTGCCATAAAATAAGAGATAAAAGAGCAAAGATTACAGAAAGGTACTCGCTGTAATGGTGCAGTTAAAGACTGAAAGCTGGAACAATTCGCTTTGGGAAGGTACTTGAAAAGGTCAATCTCCCTACTACAGATGGTGATGTTTTGATGGATAAAAAAAGAGTTTGCTGTTTGGATTTAGACAGGTAGGTCATGGCTTTAACTGTCTGCTCACTGACAGGAGAAAAAAAAAAAAGATACAGGATTTCATATTGTTATTTTTCTGTTCACAGTTGATGGATGAGTTAAAAGCACACTTTTTCTTGAGTTTATTCTCCAGGTGAGGAGATACTGTATTATTGTATTTCTTTATTTGAAAACATGACACTTTCATTAAACCAAGGATGATATTTTTAAGGTAATTTATGTGAGTACAACCATATTCTGTGCTGACTTGCTATTGTGTAACTTCCTCTAAAATTGTCTTTACAGAACAATGACAAAGATTCTTCTTAAGGCAAAAGTACAGTTAGAAGATATTATTTCCTCTCTTTCTCCAGCAGTTGAAGAGCTGAAATGGAGATTCAGACACCTACTCTTGCAGCAGGCTGTGCACTGAAGTACAGACCTGGAGAGAACCACTGGAATGTGAAGATAATTGAAAGGCCGGACGTGTTTGACCTGATCTACTAAAGTATTTCTACAGATTTTTTAGATGTTATGCTACTGATGGAGTTGCCATGACATTTTCATAGTGGATGTACTATTTCAGCTCTTCATAATTTTGCTCTAAAAATCACCCTTTAAGATTTTTTTTTTGTGTGTGTGTGTATGAGCATAGTACTCAAAGGTGCTGAACTGACAATGGTTACTATCTATTTAATGGGTATAGCAATGTACAGCGCCCAGCTCCCAGCACTGTGCCATTAACACCTCATTTCTTGAACCATGAAGGCAGCTGCACATTTTAATATCCTTGGTTATCTGCTGAGATTGACAAAGGCCTTGCAGGAATACAGAGATCAGACATTCCCTCTGAAGGCTTCTTTCATCTGGAGCGTGAGCTCTCCATTCTTTCCCCCTTAGTTGAAACAGTCTGAATCTACTAAAGGAGGTTAAAATCTTCTAAGGAGGGACTCATCTTTCAATAGGTGTTTTAATAGCCAGAAACTTCTGAAGGATGATACAACAGGCTGTTTTTTCTAGTTATTTTCTATGGTGTATGTTTTATTTACTTCTAATTATTGAATTTGGAGGATTTGCTCCTAAGCCCTATCTTTGTAGCGCTCAGAAGCTTGGGGAAACAGTGAATGAATTTTATGTACTTTACAGTTCTTGTACTTTGATTTTTTTTTTTTTTTCCTGTTGAGAAATGAGGATGAAGTATGCAAACAGACTGCACAAGAGAACAAAGAACATGTGCAAGCAATTAATTTTCAGAAATAAAAATAAGTATGAATATTGCTTTGGAGGGGGAAAAAAAGGAGAAGGAAGAATAAAAAGAGAGATTTGCGATAGGAAAGAGTAAATGGGGCTGGGTGTTGAGATTAGGCAGATGGGCTGAGAGGCTCGAGTGGTAGGATAGAATACGAGGAAGGGAGGAAGGCACAGCTAGGCACAGTGAGGCTGATGAGGAGAAGGGGCAGGCGGTCATCAGCTTCTGCTGGGTCACCAAGACTGGCCAGGCCTGTGTGGGTAGGAACAGCCATAGTCCTAGAAACAGCAGGCCACCACAACGAGCTAAACTGAAACCCAGACACTCAGTACATCCTGACATACACATACTTTGACTTTCATATGAGTTTAGAGGAATTGAAACCTTCCCCACCACTCTGCAGTGGTCTTTCTCCACCTTTATCTGTGATCTTTCTCAGCTGTCCTGCCAGCTTGTGTCTGCATGTGTCAGCATGGGCCTGCAGATGAAGGGGGCTGAGCCCCTCTACTTGTCATATTGGGGCTGACATTGTATGTGAAGAGAGTGGGATGGGGATGCTAGTTAAAGGGGAAAAAAAAAAAAAAAAAAACAAACAAACAAAAAAAACAACACTCCAGGAGTGAAAAGCTAAGACTTATCCAGCCCCTAAGGGAACAGGGAAGCTGATCAGAGTTTTGAAGGAAACATGTGCATGGACAGACAGTGTATCTGGGTAGGGCTGACAAAACCAGCATCAGGAATGGTGTTTGTTGTGCAGCCATACTGCAAAGAACTGGTGCAGGTAACAGGTGTGAACACACCAAATAATAACACTGTAACGGGCTTCAAGAAACTGAGAAATTTAACCACAGGAAGAACTTAGAGTTAACATTTTTCTTTGGAATTTTCTGCCCTTCCAGAATACTCAAAATCTGAAAAAAAAAAAAGGGAAAACTCTTAATTTCACATTTCTGAAAATACAAAAGTACGTAATTACATCATGGACTAACCAGCCATCACTACGCTGTATTCAAAGAAGGAAGACTAGCACCCCCATAATCCGCCACCGCCTAAATGCACCTTGCAGTACTGGAGGACGTGGGGCTGGGCAGGGCTGGCAGAGACACAGCTGTGCTGCACGGAGCACAGGCTCTCGCCAGGGCTGCAGGCTTGCCAGACCTCACCCTCCCTCCACTCTTAATTGTAGAATTAATCAGAGCCTACTTGCACTTTTCCACTGCTGCACTTTAATCCTCACACCAGCATGCCAGAGCATCAATTCCTTAAGCTGTCCCTGTTCTTCTAACTACAAAGGCAGGNTGTAGAAGGTGTGCTGGAGAAGCTGTGAACATGTTTACATATCCTCAGTTTTTTTTTTTTTTTTTTTTTTTTTTTTTTTTTTTCTTTTAATTCGAATGCACTGGTTAATTGTCAAGAGTGCTTGTGAATGCAGCCCCTGCACCACGGCCGGAAGGCACTCAGCTCTCAGCATAGCTAGCGCCGCTATTTAATAAAAAAAAACCAATCTTGCAGTGCTTCGTTTCCACACGGGGGGACCAAGCAACATCCTGGTGGGTTTTCTGAGCTGCTTTTCCCATCAGTGAGATTCCGACATGCTGACGGCTGGCCCTGCCCGCATCCCCCCCGCCCCACACACACGGAGGCGAGGCTCGGGGCCGCACCGGGCGGAACGCGGGCAGCGCCCGCCCCTACTCGGCTTCACCTC
>VXAV01003137.1:443134-468310 GCA_013399715.1 Alectura lathami | reverse complement strand
AATATAAGCTCTTTTTTTTTTTTTATTTTAAGATTTAGAAAACATCTCCACAAATTAAAAACTGAATGGTCTTTCATTAAGATGCAACTTCGCATGAAAATTATTCTGTGCTATTACTTATTGCTAATATGAGCTGCAGTTCAAAGGAACGTTTAATGTTAGTTTAATACATTTTACTATCTCTTTTAGCCATCTTAGAATGCACTCATGTTTAACAGATTCTCAACATACCACTTGAAATAGCAGTATTTGAGCACCAATTGAAAAAATAGGTGGACTACCTTATGAGGGAGGAACATGCATCATTCTTTAGTTTAACAACTTGCTTCAACCAGTTTTATTTTTGGGGGTACATTTGTGTCAGAACTTTTTTTTAAATTTTCATATGCTCAACAGATTCTGAAGGAAGTGGTCATGGGAGTGAAGATGCATCAAAGGACAGTGGAGAAGGTTCCTGTACTGAATCAGAAGAAAATATCTTGGAGGATGAACCAGCAGAAGAGAAAGTAGAAGAGCAACAACCAAAGAGCTCCACTGAAGAAGGAGCGCCAACAGCAGACAAAGAGGTAATTAAAACTGAAAAAAAAGAGCAAGAAGATGAAGAAGAAAAGCCAAAAAAGAAGAAAGAAAAGGAGAAAGCAGCTGAACCTGATGCTGTGGCTGATGAACAAACAAATGAACCAAAAAAATGGAATTTGCGCAGGAACCGACCTTTACTGGACTTTGTATCCATGGAAGAACTAAATGATATGGATGATTATGACAGTGAAGATGACAATGACTGGCGGCCTACTCCTGAGAAGAAAAAAGGAAAAAATGCACTGCGGAAAGAAGGGAGTGATGGAGATAATGAGGATGATGAAGATGATGGGAGTGGAAGTGATGAGGATGACAATGATGAGGAAGGTAATGAAGAAGATAATAGCAGCACAGCTAGTGATGGAGGATCCAAGAAGAAGAGGAGTAAAGTTCTTAACAGAAATAATGCAGATGATGAGGAACTGACAAATGATAGCCTGGCTCTTTCACAAAGCAAGAGTAATGAGGTAGTGCTACCAACTTTCTATAATATATCTGTTGAGAAATGGAAACAACTCCCCGGTGCTGTTCTGTTAATTTGAAAAGTTGAACTGATTGTCTGGAGTTGTGTTTAGAAGCAGCAAAATTGTGCTAAATAGGCACTCACTGCTTTTTAAATGAACTTACTTGGACCGTTTGGCCAATCTACGGCCACTAAAGTCAATAGACAGACTTCCCTTGGCTTTAGGGGGGGGGATTGGATTAGTTCTGAAGCAACTAGGAGGTCTGATATGCAAATCAGCATGTATTAGTGAGACTTTTAGTTCTACTGTAGCCTAGATGTGGCACATCTGTAACATAAAAGTTAGAAGCATCTGTCACATGTTCTTAAAGTAGCTAAGTCATAGATTATTCTTTGTCCTAGCCCTTTGTCACAAACATTGAAGTCTGGGTGCTAAGTTCACTGATAAAAGAATTCTAAGAAATAGGCATAGCTGGGTTTAAAATCTGATAGGATAATAACATAATTTATGTTGGTTTGATGTAATGCACACATGTGAAGTAATTTCTTAGACTGCTAAGAAGCATTTGGGGGCTTGCTATTAACTGTTTTCTAATTGTAAAATCTGAAAGTTATATGTTAAGTGTCTAACAGTGAAACTTTTATTTTTCCATACATAGTTACAGTTGCCTTTGAGGTTGTGCCCACGGAAAAATTAAAATTCTAGGTTGTCAGGATGGCTAACTTCGTGACCTACAGTAGCAAAATCCTGAACAAAGTAAAAAGAATTGCTGTAAAATCTAGACTCCATTTTCTGGAACTAATTGCAATGTTGATGAAACTTTTGATAAATGATAGGGGTATGACACAATTTAAAGTTCTGCTGTTTCATTTAATCTTTACTTTAGTGAGGACTAAACAAAATGTTTTGAGAAACCACTCATCTCTGTTCCAGATGTCATTGTATATATTTTATTTATATATTTACATATATAATTGCAAGCAAGCTGTACAGTTTTAATTACAAGAAATAATTGTGTTTAAAAATGCATAATTCTAGTAATCTTTTTTTGTTTAATTTTTATGTAGGTATCTACTGGTTTTAGATTTAAATGGATGGTGAATTTTGGAAATGTAGTTTATTTTAGATGCCACTTGGGTGTTGATTAAGTACATTTTTATTATATATTTATTTTTAACTTTGTCATTTGCAGTCTGCAGTCAGTTTCTCTGTTACACAGCTAACTTGGCCTGAGAAACGGTTTCATGTTGACAGCTGGTTTTGACAGGGAGAAAAATCTTTCCATCCTGGCCAGGGTGGTGTTTGTCAAGCTCAGTGATTATGGTGTCATTGCCTGTACTGTCTTTGCTCAGGAGCTGAAAGTGCTTGACCGGTATCGATGATGAGAACTTCAGATCATCATTCTCAGACAGGCAATTTCCTTCCAGCATTGTTTCCCGTATCAGAATAGAGATGTGAACTTGGATTCTTAGGGATGTCTTCCTCAATGCGTCCTTAATTTCCACTGGCCTGGAAAATGAGGCCAATTTCAGAAACCCAGAGTGGTCTCAGTGCGTCTTTTGGGAAGCTTCTTAACATGCATATATTCTGCCTTCGATTTAGGACAGTAATCAGAAGATAAAAATCAAAATTTGAAATTTTGACATTCAGATGATGTTTTTGTAACTCCAAGTGAAGCAGAGTGCTGCTTGTGAACAGATCTGCTAGCAAGAAGTCTTGCCAACAGTATGTGCAGACTGGATTCTAGACTCTTAATTTTTAGATTAATACTCAACTGTATTTTTAACAGAATACTGGCCACTACTATAATTGTTTAAAGTAGGCTTGGAAAAAAAAATGCTGTCTAGCAGAATCTCATTACACTACAGCTCTGAGAAAAACAGATGTCTTAATGCGTAATGTCTGCATGAAAGAATGTTGGGGTAGTTAACTCATATTGCAGTATATGCAGGATATTGCAGTGGTGTCCTCAGCATGTATTCTGCTGTTCTTTACTGATCAGTTCCTTTTTTTTTTTGTTTTGTGTGCAATTTTTATTTTCCTACACTTCAAAAGATAGTTTGAGGTGTGGATGTACAGTATTTTAACCTGTGCTCTAATGAAGTGCTGTGTGCTTTTCTACTGTATTAAGCATAGGCAGACAACTTAGCTTACTTTTCTAGGGTCAAGCATCATCAGAAGATAAATGATGCTTTTCTGTTTTTATAATTGTTACCACTTTATGGGATTCTCCTGTTCCCAAAGTGGTGATGATGATGATGATTAAGGTCCCATTGTATTTATAAGTACATAGACCTATAGCTTGAAATGCTCATTTTCTTCATTAATGCCACAGAAATAGAAATTACAGTGATTCAGATGAAATCCGTATCCTCACTTAGATAGGGAACAGCAGTGATTTGGGAGACGACAGCAGTTCCTGCCACTGCCTCGAGGTTCCCATGCTTTAGGCAAGTGGGACCAGCTTCTGGTAGGGCTTTCTAGTGGGACCCTGCATGGAGCGAGCAGGGGAGAGCAGCGTACCTTCCACATCACTCCCCCCATCTCTGCGTAGAACATGAAGTTCTTCTGCTTTGCACTTGGCCTGTTGGCTGGCTGCACGCAGCATGTAGCATTGTGGGGATGAAGCCTAATGCTCGATCCAAATTTGATGCTCTTCCATCTCTGGTTGTTTTTCTTTTGCCCGGGTTTGCATATGTGCTGTTTTTACAGTGCAGTTCTGTTTATTTACAGTAGCAGTGTTTTNTTTTTTTTTTTTTTTTTTTTTTTTCTTGTAGTTACCAGACATTGGGCTTCTGTAGCACTAGAGATGGCAAATTTCTTGTAAGCTTATGTTAGGAAGCCAAATAACAATTCAAGTCAAAGCTATTGTCAGAAAAAGCTGGTTTGTGTAGGTGTGTGAGATGCTTCCAACAAGCAGGTGCTATTGAAGGGTTAATCTGCCAAAGTTAGGGAGTACCTACTCCTGTTTTCCTATCTGCAGTGTGTGTATATTATGGTGGGACAAAGTATTTTTGGAAAAAAATGTTTTTTCCAGAAAGGAAAATTTTGTAAGTAATGCTCAGTAAGTCTGAACTCTGGAGGGAAAAGCATGGCCTTATGAATGGTTACATTATCTTTCATTTTTTTGCCTCTAGATGAAGTGTTTTTTTTTGTTTTTGTTTTTTTTTTTTTTAATAGATCATCCTTCCTTGTTTAGAGAAAATAGATGGGAGATTCAAAAGCTGTTCTTCATTGCTGGAAGTATGCTTGAGCTTTCCAAGGTCAAAAACTTTATAACAAGCTACTTCTTCTATGTAGAATAAGTCAGTTGAGACAAGCTTTAGGTCATAAGGATGTTTTACCAGTTCTTCTTGCTTTAAAATCAAGCAAAGATATCCTTCCTACTCTCCAAATACCTGCCCAGATAAACCTAGAGTTCGAAGGGACTTCATCAGTGATTTATTGAAAATTTTGAGTGGAGACTTACTGTATCAGATTGAGAGACTATCATAAAATAATAATGGCATAGATTAGTGTGAGAATTTAAGCTCTTTGAGGATGAATACCTGCTTCACTTAGCGTTCACAATAATTTTTATCTACTTAGGGTATGTGAGTACATTATTGGTGGTATTTTTTCATTCATAAATGGCTGGAATAGGGTGGAAATTAAAAAAAGATGTTTGAAAGGGAACTTTCCATCTAATTTTTTTTTTTTTTTCGTCTATGTAGAATACCACTGCAATTTTGTCATATTCTCAGACCTCTGTGTCAAATGGATGCCATTTAGTCCTGAGCTGTCAGCCTGTGCTCTGAAACTCTTAATGTCTCCTTATCCTGTAGTGATTTTTTTTTTTTTCAGCAGTATGCCTGGCTTTGCACTTCCCTATAAGCCTTCATATCACCAACGAAGGTAGTCCAAGGTCTGTTTGCTTTTAATGTAGCAAAGATGATGTGTACTAGTCATGAAACTTTGCAGAAGAGACAGTCAATGCATCTTACGCTGCAAATAATAAGAAGCTTGGATGGTGTTTATGGAAAATATTAAACTTTGCATACAACTCTGTTTGCTTTGTGAGAAACTGCTCTGATTCCTCTGAGAAATACACTGTTAAAATTACTGTCTTTTTACGTTTTGTGGAACACGTTAAAGGTTGCTGACATCCTTACTCCTGTGTATAACCAGAATCACAGAATTGTAGGGGTTGGAAGGGACCTCAGGAGATCATCTAGTCCAGCCCCCCTGCAAAAGCAGGAGAGAATCAGTTATATCATATGGCCTTGCACAAAGGCATGTACATTTCCATCTAACAAAATAAGACAACTGAGGCAGTAATTTGTTATACTTTATTTAAGTGAAGACTTGTCAGGCTTATGGTAGCTGTTTATTGTCAGATTTTAATAGAACCATGTGAAGTTTTTTTGTTGTTGTTTAAAAAAGATGAATTCACATTTTTGAGTACTAGGACACTGAAGTGTAACTTTTTTTTTTTAATTATTATTTTCTAGTGATTTTCTTTTCCTTTTCAAAAGGTTTTAAGTGGTATGTTCATTTTTATAGAATGTAATTTAAAGTCAAATATATTATTTAGATCTTAACGGAACTACAGGTCTAGCAAGATTAGATTCTGTCCGTCTCAGCTCTTAATTTTGTGGATGAGAAGTGTGAATGTTTTGACAACAAAACCTTTACTTTTTTTCTCAAAATTGAGAAAATTACAGGTCTTTTGGGTAATTAAAATGGAAATTCCTGTCATAATTTGTCTTCATTTTTCAATATTAGGACTCATTGATCCTTGAGAAGTCCCAGAATTGGAGTTCCCAGAAAATGGACCATATTTTGATCTGTTGCGTTTGTCTTGGAGATAACAGTGAAGATGCTGATGAAATAATCCAGTGTGACAACTGTGGAATAACAGTGCATGAAGGTAATACAGTTCCTTCATTCTTCATGCATGAAGAAAGCATATGCTTTACTTGTAGTAAAATTTTGACTTGCTTCAAAAAAATTGAGCCTTTGAACTCTGGTGGATGATTTTATGTAGTGCTACATGGGACCTTTGCACTACATTCATCTACTTTAGCAAGTCTAATACAAATACAGGATAGGTCATGGGCTATCTATGCCTATGGAATGAATCACATTCTGCAAATACTCCTGACTGTAGATTGCATTTTCAAGGCTTTAGGATTTAATATCAGATGTATTTTTGTCCTGTCTAATTCAGTACACAAGTCTGAGTGCATAAGGAGCGTAGAAGATTGTGAGAATAGGAGGTCCTGTAAAAGAAAAGGGCTTTTTATGTATTTTTTTGCTGTATCAAAAAGGCTGAGAGGTGAGGAGGAGAGGAAGGAATTGGCCATGGCTCTTGACAGCTAGCCTTGAACTTTTCACTGACAATTCAAAAGGGGAAATTTTGAAAGTTAAAACGTACTTAAGCTGATGATTTCCTAATTGCTTTGAAATCTAGTGTGTGTTTGTAGTGAATGTAGGACGTCTTTTCTACAATGTATAGGGCAAGAAGGAGTCAAGAGAAATGATCTGACAGGTAAGCAGAGTCTTAAGTAGATAGTGTACAGCACTTACTTGCTTTGTAACTTTCAACATAAGACTTCTGAACTTCCTGATTTTTTATCTGTGAATACTATTCTGAAATACTAACTTGTTTACTACAACTTGTCCATGTTTTATGGATATATTGGTTGATAAACTAAGGTAAAAGATTATCTGAAAAGAGGAGGAAAATATCTTTCTATAGTCAAGTTTTCACTGGTTTTAAAGAAGCTCTTCCTGAGTGATGCTGAGGTGAGTGTATGGACTTCTAACAGCCTAACAAGAAAGGTGAGGCTGTGCTATGATTTCCTCTTTCTTTTGAGGATGGAAGGTAAAGTAGATAATAACATAGGCATACATATATTGAAAAATAAAACTGTATTCTTGACTAACTGGTTTCTTTTTAAATCTTCTTTTTTAAGCATTTCTGATATCCTGTACCTTTTAAGGACTTCACTTTTAAAGTAGCGTTTCCCAGGAAAATGAGATGGGCTGCTTTAACCCTTAAAATTAAAAGGAAGTAGGCTTTCATTTAAAGGCATGAAAGGCAGTTATATAATAATCTCTGTAATTTGTGCCATTTTAAAATTTGGTTGGAGTTGTTGATTGGTGCGTGACTTTTCATGTAGGAAATGCTTTTCTTTACTGCTTGGTGCCAGCATGTACTCTGCGTGCATACTGCTCATTACTTGTGAGCCTGGGTGCTTGGTACTAGCACCTTAAGTTCCTGGTATAGTAGTTGTCTTCTCAGTAATGATTTGGTCTGCTGTCTTGCATTAATTGCATGAGGTCTTCCATAGGAAGGAGGAGTCATAACTCATCTGGGAGCAACTCTGGCAGGGCTCATGTGGAACATAATTACATGGCAAAGAGGTATAGGGGGATTTTAATTTGGGCC
This sequence comes from Alectura lathami, assembly GCA_013399715.1. Classification (NCBI taxonomy): domain Eukaryota; kingdom Metazoa; phylum Chordata; class Aves; order Galliformes; family Megapodiidae; genus Alectura; species Alectura lathami. Next base: position 460,834 of record VXAV01003137.1, on the reverse strand, counting down.
TGCAATCGTGGAGGCTTAATAAACTCTTCTACTTGCCTTACTAACAATTTTTGAGATTCCTAGAAATTAATTTCCTTTCAGTGCAACCCTTTGCTGTGTGATGTTTGTATCATGTGCATGGCCTGCATGACTTGTCTGCATCAGAATGAGTTTTGGACACCTGGCCAAAACTATAACCTTTGAAGAGCAAGTAACTGGTCAAAAATCACAAGAATCTATAACTACCCTAAAATCTGTGTAAGCAGCGTGCATGTAATGCTGATGTAATACTTTTCATACTTTGCATTCTTTTTATGTCTAAATAATTTAAGTTCAGCCTGGAAATTATCAAGTCAATCAATTAAACTTGTTCTCATTTCATGTATCTATTTTTTTCCTTAAGGAGAAAAAAAAGCATATATTGCTAGAGAAAAAATCTGTTTATAGTTGTGTAGTTGCTTGTGTGTTTACTTCTACATACAGATGATTCTTATTTCTTTTTTTTAATAAAATTCTTCTTTAGGCAGTAATCTGTTTTGGATAAGTGCTTTTGTGCTAAGGTCTTGTAATAGCAGGACACCCCCGACTGTGGTGTCAGTTGTCCTGACATACTGATTGCAGCATGTCTGAAGAAAATGTCTGGTGCATATCATGAGAGGTGACGTGACTGTAGGTAGTATGCTTGCTAGTTATTGCCCTTGTGTTAGTTGCTGTGAGTTAACTAAGAGAAATTCTACACTTTCTTCCAGCTGTTTCTTTTCCATGCCCTCTGTTTGTTTTTTGCTGTACTGTGATGTGTGTGCTGGGGAGTAAAACCTTACTAAAACCAGTAGTCTAGTCTCCATATGCTTTAATTTTGATGTTTACTTTGATCTGCTTCTGTCTGATGTAAGCATTCATTTTGTCATATTATGTACTCTAGTACTCTCCCTTTACTGTATAAAAATAATCCTCTGGATTTATGGTTCATCGTTAATGTCTTTATTCTAAACTCGTGATCCAGTTAAGGCTTGAATGTAACATTTTAAATATTATGATCTCACAGTATTTATTTTTGTGAACCTACATTTTTAACCAAGTAAATGCTTCCATGATCTTTGTAATAAGATAGGATTCAAAATGTATGTAGCTGTTGTTAGCATATGGAGACAGTAGGTTCAACTGGCAAAATTATCCTCTTAAAGAGAATTAAATCTCTCTTGCCTTTTCCCTTGGTGGCGTACACATCAGAACAATTGTTTTAATGCTAGCATTTTAAAGTGTTTGTAATTTCAGTTTAATGATGACGTATAAAAATAAACTTGTGGCAGTATACAGTGGATTTAAAGTCAGAGAATAAAGTTGTCTATTGAATATAATTTTGTGTAGAAAACTAACTATAGTCATAATACATGGGTGCAGTTTGTGGAAGAGTAAACGTTATGAGAATTTTAACTTCTTGACTTTCATGTATATAAATTCATGGGCTTTCTTCAGGTATGGTTTTATTGCTCAGTGGAAGAAACATTCAAGGAGGTGGCAGGAAGGGAGTGATACAATAACAAGGAGTGCATAAACATGGGCATCCCATGAACAGTAATTGAGAAGGGGCTCTCCGGTAGTCTAAAGATCCGAAGTTCAGAATTTTATGAACATTAAGGAAAGGCAGCATGTATTTACAGTCAAGTGTTTAAAAAGTTAGAAAGTTTTTTTTTTTTTTTTTTCCTTTGACATGTTGTCACGGTTTCTAGCATAGTCAAATCTGCAAATGCTGGAAGAGAAGGGATTAGGAAGTTGGGCGGGGGGAAGGAGTTAGGACATGTGACTTAAATTGACCAACAAGGTATTCCATACCATATACATCATGTCATGGCCCTCCCCCTGCTTCTCTGTGAGGGGGAAAGCTGTGGCTTTCATGGCCCTTTTCTCTTCTTCTTGGTTGGGCTTGTGTGTGGGTGAGAAATCGCCTTTCTCGTAAGTTTCCAGTGATCAGTATTATTACCCTTTTATCCCCTTTACATATTTTTTGTTGTTCCGTAGCTATTTTAGTAAACTAGGTTTTTATCTTAACTCCAGAGTTTTACCTTTTTTCTTCCTGACTTCCCTTCCCCATCCTCCTGATAAGGGCTGCTGGTGGTATGCCGGTGGGCCTAGGCCTCTGCAGCTGCAGCCTGGGAGGGAGGGAGCAAGTGAATGTTGGGAGCTATCCTGGGTTAAACCACCACACGTTTTCAGATGAGAGGGGCAGATGGTGGACATAATGCTTAGTAGGTCCCAGGTGTGGTAACTCTAATAACTGAAACCTAGTATTTCAGTTACAAGACATATCTTGTTGCGCTGGGTCATCCCACCACTCAAACAACTTTGCTGCCCTGAGAAATAACCTTGAAAATCACCTCCTAATGTTGCCTGGGAGATGCACTTGTGTAAGCTGTTACATTGCTTTCTGTTTCAAAACCCAACAATTTGTACAGGTAAGTCAAGTAGAACAACTTCATCTTGCTCATCAGCTTAATTGTTTAAAAAAAAAAAAATTGGAAAGATTTATCAAGCAGCAGTTTCATATCTGCATGCCTATGCATCTGAAAGAGTCATAAAAATGTTTTTAAAATCTTTCTTAATAGGACAAGGTTTTTTTCAAGCATTGGAAAAGAAGGCAGATTATAGTAAGTTGAACCCCTGTACTCCTCAAAGTGTTAAGGATCCTAAAATGAATTAGTTAAGTAATTGTCACAGATGAAAGAATACTGTTTGGTAAAAACAAAATACATCAGTTCTCAAAGACTGAACTCGTGTATGTTCTGTCTTTTCAGACAGATTTAAAAAAAAAAAATCTATAGTTTTTTTTTTTTTTTTTTTTTTAGCAAATGCTTTCTGTGCAGTCTGACTTAATACACAAGCTAAGTTACAGCCCTGCAATAGAAAACACTTAGTTTTCAGCTTAAAAAGTGACGTGTCTCTTAGTGTGGCTGTTTTAGTGTTACTTGAAACTATGCAGAAGCCATTGAGAGTGTGGTTTAGTTAGAACAACATATTCATCTTTTTCATCAGTGTTAGCTGATGAATCATATTTAGTATATTTGCTTGTCTGAATGTGTTTGATCAGTTGTTTATGTACAGTTTGACAGTGTGTGTGGCATTCCATTAACTTTTTTTAAAAATTAATATTAAGCTGATCAATTTAGGCTTTCAGTTGGCAGTTAGTACTACAACTAATGACGGCAAGAGGAAAACATGAATTGAAGCTTTGCAATTTTTTTTTTTGTTAATATTGACACCACTTACCAGCATTCTTTAATCGTAGTATCTTATGCCAACCTTTGCCAGGGTTGGTAGCTCTTGTGTTCTTACTTGGCCTGAAATTCAAAGTTCTAGCTCAGTCGATGCATTTCTACAATAATTTTGTTCTTAAACTGCTCTTGCCTTCATGTTTCAATTGCAGTAAAATATTTTTTTTTTCCCTTGCATTTTTTTATATAAATGTTACAGCTCTTCCTGTACATGTTTGGCATCTTAATGTCCAATTACATCATTATTGTGTTATCAGTGCTTTTGAAGTTAGGACAAATATTTTGTGATCGATTACTTTTTTTTCTTTAATTTGACTGATTTTGAATAATGAAAATTTTATTCTTTAAAGATTAAGCTGCTATTTTTTTTTTTTTTTTGCTTTACTGAAAATACACCTTATCAAGTGATAACTTTTTAAGTATTATTAGATCAAATTTAAATTTTAATTATTGGGTTCCAAGACGTGATTAGAAATTACTTGCACTGCTGTACCTGATTACCTGATTATAAATGTTATTTGGAAAGCTGAGTTTAAATATTGTTTGCTTTGTTAGGCTATATACATTTGTGTTAACTGCTGTTAGGAAATAAACTCTCCAGGTGTGTTATGTAGAGTTCGGAATTATTTTGGAGCATACTCAAGTTGATCTGTGCCACTAATCAGAATGATTACAAAGTACATTCTGTGAACATTGCCCAGTGAAGTTCTTTTCATCATGGTTAAATTACCTTATATGTGTGGGTATGAAAAGCTACTACTGGATGCAGCCTTTTTAATACTGCTTTTACTGCTTCACAGCAGTTAAGGTTTTTGGTACAGAATCATAAAATCTGTGGAACACTGTTGCATATTGTATCTTTGCTTCTGTAGCTTTATTTGTCAGCCAGTGGCATTCTTGCGTCCTTTTGGTTGGTCAGGGTCAGCTGTGCTGGTTCTGTCCCCTCCCACTACCTTTTGTATCCCCAGTCCCTCACTGGCAGAGCAGCACAAAATGTAGAAAAGGCCTTGGCTATGTGTGTTACACTGTGTGTAACAACTAAAACAGCAGTGTGTGATCTACATTGTCCTAAATCCAAAATACAGCAGTGTACCAGCTACTGGGAAGAAAATGGACTCTGTTCCAGCTGAAAACAGGACATCAGCCCTGATTAGTGGAAATCCAGTGTATTTCCTTCCAGCTAACGACCATCCCTTTTGCTGCTTGTAACAGTGTGATGTTTAGGTTTTGCTAAATGACAGGGAAAAGTGTGAATGCCTTGTTGTGTCTGTTAGAGATTTTAAAGTCTTTAAAGCTATCCCTAAGGCAGCTATATAAATTAGGAAAAAAAATATTTGGGTTATAAATCCTTAAGTTTTTTTGTTCTCATGAGAAAATGGCCTAGATTTGTATTGTCACAGAAACTAATTTTGATGTCGACATACATGATAAATATGGAAATAGATGCAGCAAATGCATGGAGTAGTTTTATAGGAAAAAGGAAAAAAAAATCAGGTATAAATGAATGATAAGTGTAACTAGGCACATGTTTCAGAGTGAAGATAAGACACCATTCTAATTTCAGCAGACTGACGATTAGTTTAGAAAAGCAAATCTAATTACATGTGATTGTAGAAGAAGCATCACTGTTTGGGGAAACCAATTTTATTTTGCCGTATGGATTGATGACAGTATTATTATGAACCTTCTGCTGTAATAGAAGACTCTGTTTCTTAAACGGTACGTATAATGTTATTGCTTATTTCCTGAACATAGTTTTAGTCTATTATCATGGCTCCTATCACAAGAAGCCTTAGAGCACTGATGCTATTTTATTACAGTCAGTGGGTAGTGAACCAAACTATGAAGTTATGTTGCTATTTAATTGTAAAATTCAAGAATTTTAACTGCTCTGCAAGCAAAATTATTGACTTGCGGCCTTCCAGTATTTAAAAGGAGCTTACAGGCAGGAGGGGGACCGACTTTTTACACAGGTGGATAATGGTAGGAGAAGGGGGAATGGGCTAAAACTGAAAGAGGGGAGGTTTAGGTTGGACATCAGGAAGAAGCTCTTCACTGAGAGAGTGGTGAGGCGCTGGCACAGGCTGCCCAGAGAAGCTGTGGATGCCCCATCCCTGGCTGTGTTCAAGGCCAGGCTGGATGGGTTCCTGGGCAGTTTGATCTAGAGAGCTAGTGGCTGGCAGCCCTGTCCACAGCAGGGGGCTTGGAACTAGATGATCTCTGAGGCCCCTTCCAACCCCAGCCATTCTATGATTCTGATTCTATGACTTGATCACTGTATTTGACAGACAACTGAATTTAATCTTTCAGTAAAATCTATACTATATTTTAATGGTGACAGTGACTTTTTTACTGAGGAAAAGATAACTGTTCAAAGAGTGACATGCAGAAGTACAGTTTTGTGGTGATAAGCTTTATCATTTTCCTTTTTGTCATTTACAGAAGTAGTAATACCACTACTGCTCTTGAGCAACATTTAAGTAACAAGCTTTTAAATCACTTTAAAGATACTGTTTTCTCAAATTTATGGTGATTAAGCATGCAGAGAAACCATAAAAATCATAAAGAATACACTGAGTATACCAAAGAAGAATTCATAAACTGAATGAGTTTAAACATAATTTAAAACCAGCTCAAAATGAGAATGGTGATTGATGAAATATGTGAACATTTTTAAGTGCAGTGGTGTCTCAAAACTGTCAGTCTGAGCTCATCAAATAGTGAGTGTTGTGGTTTTAAAGTTTTAGAAGGTCTTTTCAGCTCAGTCGTACAACCTATGAAGTAGAAGTTTTGGGGTTTTGTGTGTATATTCTCCTTCAGCTGAATTGGATGTTGAATGCAAAGTGGAAAAGTGGAATGGATATTTGTTGGCTGTATGTGATTTTGCATGATCAGCTTTGTAAAAGGAAAAAAAGGTCAGGATAGTGAGATGGAGAAAGATAGGAATATCTAAGGGAAGCCTGGAAATGCTCTCAGATCTTGAACCTGACCCTTTATACACATGGTTCCTTTACTTGCTGCTAGTACTTATGGATTTAAGAGACTGTGTTATAATTTGGTAAGACTGTTGATTCAACTGAAAGCAGGCTTCACAGGTTGTATGAGAAGACAGGTATCTCGACATGAGTGCTAGAGCTGCCACAGTGGAGGAGAAAGTGTAAAGGATCTTACAGGATAATAAAGGTTTAAAGGCACTAAGAATAGTCTCCACAAAATAGTGTAATTGGTCAATATTTTATTTGATTTTTAAAAGTTTCCGTAGCTATTGCTTAACTTCAAATATATATCTTTAATTGAAAAAATGCTTTGTTTCTTTTTCAGTTTTTGTGGGTTGATTTAAGTCTTCATTTTTTACTTTGCTTCTTAATGGTAGCTTAAAAGAACACCAAGCATTGCTAAGAGAACAAAGTGAAACAGACCATTTTGTTTCATTTTTTTGGTTGCAGTCTAAGACCTTCCTATATAATAGACAGCATTTTAGAAGTAGGGCCTCTTTAGAATACGAATTTTGCATTAGAAATGATTCTTGCGAAAATATTGGAAACTCTTGGTATTTTCATTATCATTCATCAGAGCGTGTGTGTGTTTCCTGCTGAAAACTAACTGAGAACAGTGTGTCTACTTGTCTTTTCTTATATTGTGTCTTCCATTTTTCATATGTGCAGGTTGCTATGGTGTTGACGGAGAGAGTGATTCTATCATGAGTTCAGCTTCAGAAAATTCCACTGAACCGTGGTTTTGCGATGCATGCAAATGTGGTGTCACACCTAGTTGTGAACTATGTCCTAACCAAGATGGGATCTTCAAGGAGACAGATGCAGGAAGGTAAGTCTTGAAGCAGTGATGTTTTAAATTTGGTATCAGCTTATATTAAAAGACTGTGTTTTGCCCTAGTCTGTTCCTATAGGAGACAGGGTCATAAATTAAACTGTTAACATCCTTTCTCTCACCTCAGTTTTGAGTTGGGTGCTCTTTGGATAGACGGTCACCTAATCTTCTTTTTTTTTTACACATTTAATATTCCTCACACCTATTGGGAAAATGTTGTCTTAACATGAATTTGAGCATGATGATTTATGGATCTACAAGCAAAAGATGCACCTTTGTGAAACAAAAATCACCATTTACTTCAAGGAATGATAAAACCTGTTGTCCAGCATGAAGTCAACATGTATTGTTGTATGTAGACAGATGTCTTATTGGATATTCTAGAAGACCTTTCTCATGTGGTATCTTCCATTCCTGTCATATTTAAAAAAATAAATTAAGACATGGATATTAATGTTAACTAATATTCAGTAAATGAGAAAACAGGATTATCAGTGATGTCTGGTTTATGGCTGGTGTTACTGGATTTTTTTAATTATTATTTTTTAGACCACAACAATTAGGTTCTTTTTCCATAGACTTTACAGTTATGTCAATTGCAAATGTGTGGTAATATACAAAACTTTCAGGTGCTGGACCTGTCATAAGTTTTTAATTGATGATGTTAACATGGGAAGGCAATGTGAGTAGTTGGTAGGACTTTTCAGAGGAAAGAGCAGCCTTCTTAATCCTTTTTGACCGTATCTGTTTGTAGGATTGTAAAAGTCTGCTGACAGATCTTAGTGATGATGATGAATGGGTTGGAAACAATCCAGTTAAATATTCAGTATTAGTGCAAATGCTTTAAAATTCAGAAATTTCAATCCCTTACTGTGAAACTTTTCATATTGTTTAATGTGAATTGATGGGCACATTACCATTTAGGCTGGGCTATACATTATAGAACAACTTACTTGGTAGTAGCAAATCGCAAAATTTAGCCATGTACTTGGTCTCTTTTCATCTACTGGCTTTTAATGGTCTTCGCAGTTGTTAGTACTCGGAACTTTGGGAGTTGCATTTAGATGACTGTAACTGTCTTGTAATGTGTGCAAAAACATCTCCATCTTTTTTTTTTCTTCAGTTCCACGTTATTAGCTGTATGTCTTTTCTTTGTTTTGTTTTCTCGTTCCTATCTTACACAAACTTGTACTGTTGCTAATAATGTAATGAGCTGATCCCACCATCATTAAAAGGTCAACAGAGCTCTGGATGATATTTTGGAAAGTTTTTCCTTTGCCTTTAGAGAGCACTCCTTTCTGCACTGAATATATGTGGAGCTCAGCTTCTTCATTTGTAGCTGAAATAAGTTTCAAAGATACACAGCATATAAAGGAAGTCTTTTCCTCCGTGTCTTCTGCGTACATCTTACAAAGGGGAACGCTGAAAGAACAAGAAAATACTGTAAAGTTGGTTGGGGGAAGTTACACAAGTGAGTCAGGATTTGCAGTGAGTAATTTTGACCACATAAGTGAAGTTGTGCTTGTTTTTAAATACTTTTGGGGTTCAAGTCCACAGTTTCTGGTCTGCTTTAGGGTAAATGGTGTCTGCGCATCTCCCTTATGAAATTCTTACAGCAGATGAAAAAGGAAGAATGTACTTCAGTTCTCTAATAATAATGTTGCTATGTGGACAAAGTGTTATTTAAGGCTAACGACGATTGTCTAAGAATTAGGAAATGGTAGAATTAATATCAGTTGGCAACATATATTTCAGTCTTTTTACTCCTGTGTTTTTCTAAGGCAGTTTAAGCACTATATGTGTTTAAGGACCATATATTTACCATATAATTCTACTAGAAAATATGGTTGACATTTTAAAAATTGCTTGAAATGTCTTGTAAAATGGTAGTATGCTTTTGAGTGATGTGGAAGTGTTTTCTCTGATGCTGATTCTTTGTGCAAAAGCACATGCCTGCTTTGTCAACTGTGGACATTAACAGAGATAATAAATTGACATGTTAAATTGTATTTTGGTTGCTAGATAACGTGATATGACTGTCATGAGTAAGCATAACTTTACCCTCCCAAGTGAATAGGTTTCTGTACCAGCAAAAGCAATACTAGTCACCATGAATAATACTGTGCTCTCTTTCTTTCTATCATTTATTAATAAATTTGAACTCTTTAGGGGGATGGGGCAATACTAGCTATGGGTAGGCTCCGAATGGGTGCAGGAAATGTCCGTTACTATGTTTCTTTATATGCATCAATGCATGGAAATCACACAAAAGAGAGACCAAACCTATTGTTTCTCTTCACAGTCAAGTTAGAATTATTTCTCTGTTCCTACATGAATCATCAGAATAATGAGGTGCTTAATTTCTCAACAGAAGCCTTTTCGCATTAACCTCTCAGTTTCATGAGCATAAATGTGAATTTATAAAATTTTATTTCTCAAAATGCTATTATCCAAGAATATGAATTCTATCCTTGTTATGGTATGGAGTTTTCTCTTCTTCACTAATCAACATCTGTCATCATTGCTCCAAGCTAAATGGATGGTAAAGTAACAAGGAAGATTATTCTTCTTTGATTACCCAATTTGTCTTAATTACAGGCTTCTAAAACATGTAGCTAAACAAATGAGCAGAAAAATATTTAGAATTGGTATTAAAAGCAACGGAAATTGCTTCAACTGTGAACTTGACTGACTTCTACATCTTTTTTAATAAAGATTCAGGTCTGAGTTCGCATAAAGGTGGCTAAAGAAATGAGGCATTTGTGTGCCAATCACACTGAAATGGCAGTTTAAATCTGTAATGCTGTAATACTTGGGTGACATGTACTAAAACATTTTGAGAAGGTCAGTATGAAGCAAGCAGCCAGCTGTTGGTTTTATCATAGATAAACTCCTACCGAGTGCAGCAGCATTTAATACACCAGTGGAGCATGAAAAACTGTGCAAATTAAATTGAGAAGCAGCTGCTTTTAGAAGATGTGTATCTTTATATTGAACTTTGGAGGGTAAGTTTTAATGCAGTTAGTCTCCTAAATGTACTATCAAAAATCTTGAGCCAGAGCCTTGGGATTTTTTTTTAAGAATAGTAATTGTGAGGATCTGTGACTCCCGTTTATGCAAATCTCTTCCCTATAACATTTCTTAAATCAATAACAGCTAAGCAGTCTTTTTATTTCAAGGTGACAGATCTTTTTCTGCATGTGGCATTTTGCTTGGAAAAAATAAAAAGTGTTTTGATTCTTGTTGGAGAGGAATAGCTTGTATGTTCATGGAGATATTTCTTCTAGTAAATGCATAATATTTACTAAAATGGGTTCATTCACGTACGCTCTTTTTGATGAAGTATTTCATAGTCACTGTAGTGGTTTATGCTGAACCATAGCTAATTCTGGATAAGGTAAGGAAGAGTAGAGAGAATTTCAGATGTTCCTCATCTGGAAAGAACCCAGAAGTATAATGGAGTCCAACCCCTGGCTGGTGACAGGATCACCCAAAAATCAAACCATATTTTTGAGAGTGGTGTCCAAACGCTCCTTGACCTTCAGCAGCTTGGGACTGGGCCCACTGCCCTGGGGAGCCTGTTCCATGCCCACTGTGCAGAACCTTTTCCTAACCCCCAGCCTGACCCTGCCCTGATGCAGCTCCATGCCATTCCCTTGGGCCCTGTTGCTGTTCCCAGAGAGCAGAGATCAGCGCCTGCCCCTCCGCTCCCCTGGGAGGAAGCTGTAGGCCACCATGAGGCCTCCCCTCAGCCTTCTCTGCTCTGGGCTGAAAAAACCAAGGGACCTCAGCCACTCTTCACACCCCTTGCCTTCCTCATCTTTGTAACCTTCTGTTGGACACTCTCTGGTAGTTTTATAAATTCTTACATTGTGTCACCCAAACCTGCACCCAGTGCTCAGGGTGAGACTGCACAGACAGTCCCTTCCCTCGCCTGGCTGACAGTGCTGGGCCTGATGCACGCCAGGGTACTCTTTGGTTGGCTCTTTTGGCTTCCAGATCATACCAGGTGCTCCATTGCCCTCAGAGAGAAATATATTATGCCTCCTTTGTTTTTGTGGGGAGGCAGACAGAAGATGAACTTTTCTTATAACGATGAGAAGAGTCTGGAGTTCTGCATACATCATTGTGTTAAGAGATTCTGCTGGCACGTTGGACTGTTCATACTGTAATAAAAACCATGATGAGCTTTACTCTATCTGTGCAGCAAGAAGCTTGGCTGGACACTTGAGTATCCCAGCTTGTTCTCTGGCAGCTAACATACTGTCATTTTTGGATCATGTTGTTTAACGACAAGATTGTAACTCATTTTCAGATACTGAGTTTTCCTCCAGTTACAGTGCTATGACTACTGTGGATGCAGAGAGCCCTAGAAAAATCTATGAAGACAAAGCAGCGCAGTTATTGCATTTAGATCTGTATTTTGCTTAAGTATTCTTCTGTTTTGTCATGTTTAGCAGTGAATTGTCACTTGGCTTCTCAAACCCATGTGATTAACAATAGTATAAAAACTTCTGTTTTCAAATGTTCAGGTGAAAAGTCTTGTCAGATACAACACTATGAATCGATAGATGATAGGGCTTTGGTTAGATTTACTAACCAGTTCCTTAGAATGAAGTGAGTTAATGGCTTGTAGATAATTTCTTACTTTTGCTGGGATTTTTCTGTTAACCTGTTAACTACCAGTATAAATGTTTTCCTCCAACTTCCACCATCCAACTCCATCAGTCTGCCTTGGTTTTGTAAGTAATATCAAAATCTTAACGTACATTTAATGTAGCATAAACAGTGATGTGGAACTCTACTTAAGAAACATGAGAACAGAATGTGATGGTAGCCTTGTCCTTGATCTAGACAGACAAAGCAATCCCAGTTGCACCAAAAAAAGTCTTGTTTCAGTGTTAGCTTCTGAATTCTAAATGTGTATTCCCTTCCTGCTTCTAATGTATTTTCATTTAGGTGCACTTTTTCTACTGTCTGTAACATTTACATGGTACTTTAAAATCTGCAAATGGTGAGTGTAATATAAGAACAAAATATTGATAACAGTAAGCTAATTTTGTCTACTCTTTTAGGTGGGTCCATATTGTTTGTGCCCTCTATGTTCCAGGAGTGGCATTTGGAGATATTGACAAATTGCGGCCAGTAACGCTTACAGAAATGAATTATTCTAAGTATGGTGCCAAGGTAAGTTTAGAAAAGATGCAGTGCCTACCAGTAGCTTTATTTCAAATTGTTACATGGAATAACATATGCCTTCCCAACCTTATTTCTCTTGTTTACAATAAGTGCTGTTCAGGAGTAAAAATGGGATGAAGTTTTCTCACGTTTGTTCTATCTTTGCTCTTCCCCCCGCTTTTTTTTTCTATTTTTCCTTATCAGTATTCTCTGTAATTTCTGTCACTGTTTTCCCCCCAGTTTCCCTTATTTTTTTACACAGGTGTCAGTTCCCTTCTTTTAGTGGCAGATTGCCAAAATATGGATGGAAAGACGAGAGGATTTATGGGATGTGAAATGAAGAAAAAGGACGTGGATTAAGAAAGAGAAACATACACGTTCAGTAACAACTACTTTAGTTGTTTAGTTACAGTTACTCTGTAATCATAAGCTAGAATGCATACAAAAGGGTTGCTGCAAAGCAATATTAAAAAAAAAAAAAATGCCACCACGAAGAAAACACAACAGTATGGGGCCCTAAACCTGAACAGAAAAACAGCTGTAATGTTAAAATGGTCTTTTACCTGTAGATGTTTTCAAACCATGTTGAAAGTGGCCATGCACAAATCATACAGAAAATCATTACAAATTGCAGAGGCCAGCGCTAATTTGCTAAATATTGTTGCTGTAGCTGTGGAGACAGTGTGGAGAATCTGTATCTGTGAGGCTGATGTAAGGAAAGATAGCTGTCCAGCCACTTCTTTAATGCTTAATTTATGCATAGTGTATTTCCTAAAATTTCCAAGTTGAATACTAAATTAGAATGTGTAATAACATTTTAAAAATACAGAACCTATATAAAATAAAGCACTTTGGATGGTCTATGTGGTACTTATCTATATCAGGAGCACATTCAACATGAGCCTGCTGGGGTATTTAACATTGCTTAGAAACATTTGGTAGCTTGCTCACTTTTTTTTTTTTCCTCCATGCAAAACTCTACAGCCTATTAGTGCAATGAGTCATGCATATTTTTTTATTAGCATTATAAGAGCAAGGCTTACTGTGAGTGAACTGTAAGATAAGTGAACTGTACAGATGAGGACTCATTACTCTGACAGAGCTGTAAACAATGGCTATTTGCTTTATCAAGTGTGGAAGTTACAACTTACTTAGTTCCATTTCCCCCTGGAATATCAGTTTAAAATAATAATCTGTGATTTGTTTAGTTTCTTATCTGTTATGTCTTGCTGTTACACTGCTAAAGGGTGCTCCTTTAGGGTAGTGTGTGCAGTGTCCTGAGAGTCTTCCATCACTGAATTTCATTTGCAGTTCCTCTCTGTTGTCGTTTACCTTTCTGCATGGAGGTAATTTCTGTAGGTGATACGCAGCTTTGCTCTGTACTCAGTATGTGAGAGATTAAGAGACGCATGGCCATATAATTTTAGGTCATCTTTTACACACTGGAGCGGTACTGCTCAAGCAGCCGCAGTTCGTATTTGCTTGTTCCAGCTTAGGAGCTCATCAGTCCAGTTTGCTCCAGCTGTTGAGTATGAATTTGTGGTGAACCAGACCAAGGAACTGCTCTGGTTGAAAATAAGTTTAGATTTTTTCCAGGTCACATTAGTGAATATCAGTTTGCTGTACTGCAGACAGCTGTGCTTAGAATGCATGCAGCTGCAGCCTTAATGCAGTGTTGAAGTGAATCACAAACTTATTTACTGATATTATGTTTCTTGGTTATTTTTCTTCTGTTGACACACATTGGCTCCTCATTCATAGCCTGTCAAAGGCCTGTCTATGGTTTTCAGTGATCCACAGGACTGCTCTTTTTCTTTGTGCACTGAGCTTATTGAACATTTGTGGAGCAGCAGTATGTTTTGATGATAGGCTACCTTTTGTACATTAAATTGTATATTAAATATGTGCAACTTGCGTGGATGCTGTTTAATTGTTGCTCTCAAGGGAAATACAAGGCATGGAAGTTCATATGCAAGTTCATCCCGTATAGTGTTTAGGTTGTTTAAGCATTTTTCCATGGCTTGTTAAAAATGAAGTCATTTGTAGGTGTTGGGAATTGGTGAAGCTTTAAGTATCGTTAAATGATAGCAGCATACTCGATTTCTGTAAATCGGGAGTAGACCTGTGTGTTTTTCATATGTAAGATCTATATTATCAAACATTAGGCAAAATGCACCTGGAATACTTACTGTGACATTTTCTTATGAAGGAGTGCAGTTTTTGTGAAGATCCTCGTTTTGCCAGAACTGGAGTATGCATCAGTTGCGATGCTGGGATGTGCAGAGCTTACTTCCACGTGACCTGTGCTCAGAAAGAAGGCCTTCTCTCAGAAGCAGCAGCAGAAGAGGTAGCTATAACGTACCCATGGAAAAGATCAAAGGGTTATATCAAAAGCCTGTGAGGAATGCCTGAAATGGTGCCTTTTTTATTCACTGTTCCTGGGCAAAGTTTGTGTAAATTGCTGGAAAGTCATAGGCCATATAAAAAGAACCGTCCAGGGAGGGTTCTTTGTTCATGAAATTGTCCAACTCTGAGCATCTTTTGAAATTATCTGGAAAAAGGGATAGAGGAGGTTAATACAAAGGTCAGCTTGATGCACTGTAGATCAGTGAGAGATTAATTCTAAATCTATTTCTTGTACTTCACCTAGGTCAACGCTTCATAGTATAGTATTCTCTGTGTTTCATACAGAGTACAACTGTCTCAACTGTCTTAAGAAATTAGCTCCATTTCTAATACTGTTTTTTCATGTATGTCTTCCAGCATTTCCTCCAAATTGTGTATGGCTTTCCTTGTAGTAACATTGCTCTGAGTAACTGGAATGAAAAGCAAACATTTATAACCTACTGATAAATTTTAATCCATATTTTTACCAGTCATCTTCCTGTAATATGATTAAAGCTATTCAGATTTGAAGCTCTTATTTAGAATCCATTTTTACAGTATAAGTACTTTTAGTTGTCAAACTGATTTTTATCATTTTGATTAAGCCTGTTGTGTTCACATTTGCACAATTTAACTTCTTACTGCCTTAGGAAGTATCACAGGCAACACATAAATAAGCAGTACCTGCACTATTGGTACTGAAACTTCTGGTTATGAAAAAACAGACCACCACAGATTCTTAAAGGGATCACAAAATTGTATGCTTCTGTGAGATTGATAAACAGGAAGATTGCACAGTTATCTCAGCATTCTTTTCCCTAATAAATTATGTGTAACGTTAGTTCCTCAAAAATGGAGTGGTTTTCTTCTTGGCATATGCATTTAATTGTCTTTTCACCTTAACATTTTCTTACGTGTTTTCTGTAATTAAAATATTCTTAATCAAGACCTCATAGAATCTAATTTTAGGGAGCTGCTAATTTTTGGCAGTAAGTTGTCACACATTCTGAAATTCTAAATAAAAATAAAAATACATTTGTAAGGAAAGCCTATACTGATTTTATTCTGCATTTTGTAGGTGGAGTGAAGGACAATGTTTGATAGGCATACATAGGGTAATAAAAATATTACAATGAGCCTATTAAAGGCAGGAAGACTGCATCAAGTTTTTCTTAAGTTAATGCATGTAAAAATGTTTCAGGGTCATACAGTGAAAGAGATTGAAAGCCACTATATGTTACATCAACGTAACACAATTGATTTAGGAACATGCATACTTTTTATAAAAACAAGTCTGTTTGAAGATGTGGTCTGTTGGTACAATGTTTGTGCTGTGTAGAGCGTTTTGGCATTGTATGTCTTAACTTTAATTTTTGTTCCTTCTTCTTTGTTTTCTCTGAAACAGGATATAGCTGACCCTTTTTTTGCTTATTGTAAACAGCATGCAGACAGGTTAGACAGAAAATGGAAGCGGAAGAACTACTTGGCATTACAGTCTTACTGTAAAATGTCATTACAGGAAAGAGAAAAACAGCTCTCGCCAGAAGCTCAGGTATTATAATCCTTACACAAATGTACCTGCATTAATCACCCATGCTAAGCAAGAAAGAACGAAAGAGGATGGGTAATTGTTAGCAGGGAATAAAATGTGAAATGTATTGATGGTACGTAGTTCACATCGTAGTCAATTATATGTAGGTTTCGGCTTCTAAGAACTATTCTTAATCAACGTTTTGTCAAATACAAATCACTTCCTGCCTGAACTGAAAAATATTTTCTTTGCACAAAGTTAGCAATTACCTAGACAGGCTGGAGCAGCGGGCCCAGGCTAACCTCGTGAGCTTCAACAAAGTGAAATGCAAGGTCTTGCAGCTGGGTTGCGGCAACCCCCTCTATCGATACAAGCTAGGGGATGCAAGGATTGAGCAGAGCCCTGCCGAAAGGGACTTGGGAGTACTGGTGGATGACAAGCTGGGTGTGAGCCGGCAGTGTGCCCTCACAGCCCAGAAAGCCAACTGCATCCTGGGCTGCATCCAAAGAAGTGTGGCCAGCAGGGCAAGGGAGGTGATCCTGCCCCTCTGCTCTGTGCTGGTGAGACCCCACCTGGAGTGCTGCGTCCAGTTGGGGAGTCCTCAGTGCAGGAGGGACATGGACCTGTTGGAGCGTGTCCAGAGGAGGGCCACAAAAATGATCCAAGGCGTGGAACACCTCCCTTGTGAGGACAGACTGAGAGAATTGGGGTTGTTCAGCCTGGAGAAGAGAAGGCTCCGGGGACACCTGATAGCGGCCTTTCAATATCTAAAGGGGGGCTACAAGAAAGAAGGGGACAGACTCTTTAGCAGGGCCTGTTGTGATAGGACTGGGGAAATTGTTTCAAACTGAGAGAGGGGAGATTTAGATTGGATGTAAGGAAAAAGTTTTTAACAATAAGGGTGGTGAAGCAGTGGCACAGGTTGCCCAGAGAGGTTGTGGATGCCCCGTCCCTGGAGACCTTCAAGGTCAGGCTGGACAGGGCTCTGAGCAACCTGATCCAGCTGTAGATGTCCCTGTTCACTGCAGGGGAGTTGGACTAGATGGCCTTTGAAGGTCCCTTCCAACTCAGACAAGTCTATGATTCTACATTTTCATTGTAATACTTTTTTTTTTTTAGTTTTCTTTAAGAGCTAGACAAGAAAAAGACATATCTCTACATCATTGTTCAGTGAAAATCTACTTTTTTTTTTTCTTTCCTGTAGTAACATTTTGAAGTTAGCAGAAGAGTTTAGCTTGCCTGAAGGTTTTTCTTGCTAGGTCAATTTTTCACTTAATGTAGGGCTAAGTAGATTTTTATGTGCTTGTTTACACATAATTTGTGGCCTACTTCTGCTGCTTTTGCTACACTGAATTCCATGGACAGATCATACCTATGCAGAAAAGCAGTTTGTTACTTGAAGGTGTTATTCCTAATTTGTTGTTGAAACTGACGGATATTTAGTAAGTAATGGAAGAGAGAAATTATGGAGGGAAAAAACTTCTGAAGGGAGAACTGTAGTGTGTTGATTTAAAAAAAAAAAAAAAAAAA
>VXAV01003137.1:345651-362131 GCA_013399715.1 Alectura lathami | reverse complement strand
CATAATAGTAAAGTAAAATATATTTCAGATGTCGTAATTTGGTCAGAAAAAAGGAACTCAGTTCTTTTAGCCTATGGAATTTTATGCTAGTAAAATATGAAGTGGATGTTTAAGAAGGTCTGTGAGGACTGTAGAAGTTTCTTATCCATTCTTGGGTTGTGCAGGTGTCAGTCTCATTATAGCTTATAGAATTTTTTTTTTTCATTATTCCTTTGTCTTAAACTGAGAGAGTATTTTCTCACACTTGCATGCTTTCACACAACTGTGTTCAAAAAAACCCAGCAGAACCAAAAAATTCTGATGTTAAGCTCTCAAAATGTAGGAAACACCAAAATTAAGATTGCATGCAGCACTTTATTCTTCTTGTGGCTGTGCATGAATTTACAGCCTTTAATTAGTTCATGCTGTGATTTTTTTCTATAGGACCCCTGCCTTCTGTGATTTAGCTGTTGGGGGTCACTGAAAGAGAATAATTTGTGTTGAGTATTAGAAGAAAATACCATCTTTAGGTCTTGCAAGACATGGTAGCAAAAATAACAGTTTTAGGAACAGAATAGAGGAGGATTGCCCCTGTGTTTGAAGTAGTTGAGCTGTGACTGGAAGACTGAATTTTACCTGTCTCACCCCTGAGCTGCTGTGTATGCTAGACAAAATAGGCATTTTCAGATGTTTATTATTTTTTTTCTCCTTGCTTGCTGCTGCCCAGTTTGGATCCTTTGCCCTGACATGTAAAAATGCTGAATTCTCGGAGCTGCAGCTGGTGATAGTGTAAGCTGGGTTTGGAAGGTAGTCTCCACAGTAGTGTGGTCTACGCTGTTGAAACTGAGTACCAAATTTAATGGAATTTTTAATTCTTAATCTCCCTGTGTCTTAGCTTCCATTTTTAAAAATGCCAGTACTATGCCTTATTTTAGACATTTTCCTTGAGTTTTGTTGGACTATAGGGGGGAGCCCAAACAATTTAGATTAACTCGGGAATTAGTTCAGGTGGTATTTTCCTTGCTTAATACATGCAGAAGATGATGGAATCAGCATTACATGGACAGACTTTATCCAACCATTTACTAGCATTCTGAACAAAACATTTCCAGTAGAGTCAATGTCTTTACTGTTTTATATGTACAAGAAAACCCTATTTGAATATAAAATATGAGGTTAGCACAGGCTGGTAATATTAAATTAATGCTTAATCATGTCTTAAATGTGTTTTATATACTCTTGTAGGTATCAGTCAATGCAATGTGATTTTAAGTAGTTACATTTAAAATACATCTTTCCAAAAATAAGAACAAAAAAACCTGTATTAATTCAAACGTGTTTTGGCTGCGTATTCCGACGAAGGGTGACTGCAATGCATATAAAGAAGCTGTAACCCTAATTCAGTCAGTGCATTTTTTTTTTGAGGACACAACATACAGGCCATCATGGCAATTTCATTGCACCTGAAAAAGGACAAAGAATACTGCCAACAAATCTGCTAGCTGATACAAGCAGAACATAAACTGATTTTTTTCCGTTATGTTTTATGCAACATTTTTCAGGCTTACGTTACTATTTCAGAGTGGCTTCCTGAGTAATTAATTGCATCATCTAGGTGACTGCGTTTCTTAAGATAGCATCTGTTTTCGGTTTTTATGGGTGTGGATGTTATGAACTATTTTCTTGTTTGGTGGTCAAGAACAGTTAAACATTTTTGTATTTGTTCATGTGTTTTAAAACTTTTTGAGTAGAGTTGAATAATGTTACATCAGGTTAAGACATGCTTTGTGTGTGCAATAAAAGCTATATGTGAATACCTATGTATATATACATATGTATGTGTGTATATTTGTATCTGTGTGTATATAAACTGAAACATACATCCACACTGAGGTCATTGTTGTTTTCATAGGTTTGTGTGCAGCCAGCGAACCTTGACCCTGGGATGATTTTCTTGAGCAAGAGAAAAGTACCCAAATATGTAAGGCTGTGCAAAATTTAGCAGTGCTGTTTTAAGAAATTCAGTAATGCCAAACCTTGTCACAGGAACGATTTTGACTATCAAGATAGTTTTTTTTTTTTTTTTTTAAAAAAAAGGCAAAATTGCAGTGTGCTGTAGTTCTTATCAGTCGGCTAAAATACTGCCAAGTATGTTCTAGCATTTGCTCCCCAGGTATCATACTTAGAAAAATGAATTGGCACTGCCTCTGTTATTTTCTGGCTAAAACTATAAAAGATCTATGTATTCAATAATTTATACTGTAAAATGTGCCAAAAATAATCAGCCTTGAAATTAACTTAAGAAGAGACTTGATTTATATGGAGAGGATAAGCCCAGCATATAGTTGGTATTAAATCCACAAATGAATCCAAATAGTCAGATACATTCATTTGCCAGAAGAAGATTCTCATAGTGTAAGTAGGAAGCTTAGGTTTTAATGAAATAAAAGTTAAGCACTGTAAAATATTTAAATTCTTCTCCACATCAAAATCAGTTCTACCAGTTCCAAACACCCTATGTTACTGAATGCCATATCCTCATCTTGGAATTGTAGTATTTGGACTTCCTACTAGGTGCAGCTTAGCTGTGTCAAAAAAAGATACTGGAAAATGAGCGATACAATAGGGCCTCTTTTCCATAACCTTCTCTGAACAAATCTGGTTTTGAATAGTTACACGGAGGGTGATGGATCTAATACCAGCCAGAAATTTAAAGGAATGGAAATACAGGGATCTTATCTTAATGAAGAATAGTTGTTCCAAATGCAAAAACAAATTTCTGATTTAATTCATAACGATGAGGTAGATCAATGAGTATTAATTTGAATGCTAAAAAATATAAAGTACTCGTGCAAAGTGAAATACATAATTTGTTCTTACATTAAACTTTGCAAAACAGGCAGTTAAAATAAACTTGGTAAGAGCCCATTATCCTAGATTTAAACTGTGCACAGCAATTTTAAATAGGCATTTTTGTCAGTAAAGCCCGACTTTAATAGTATTTGGTCCAAAAATTGTTTGACTTCCAATATACATTTTCTTTTTCCCCATGTTTTCTTATCTAGGAGTCTGAAGAAATCCCTTGCTACTTCACTTCATTCATTTCCATTTGTAACCCAACAATTCAAAACCTTTTCCAAAGCTGAAACTTTGCACATCGTTACAGGTTCTTTTTTCTTAATGGGGTAGCGGTAGTGTCATCTAACACTTTCTGTGATGCTAACTGTTTTATGCCAAAAGCAGAAAGAAAAACGGTTTCAAATAGTACTGAAAAGAGTGATTCATTTTGCTGTCAGTAAACACACACCCTGTACTACCTTTGAGGGGAAGCAACTTAATTTTTCAAGAGGTTTTGTGAGTGTCTTATGAGTCAAATTATTACCTTTTTGCTTTATTGTAACTAAAATTAGTTAATGAAGTAAAAACAAACAGGGATGGCTGCAATTAGAATCAAGCTTGGTCATTAATTTTCACTGTTGTTAAAATACCCACCCATGTCTGATTTCCCCTGGAACATTTAAGAAGTACCTGGTACTAGTGAAGTGCCAGACAATAATTTAAATCACACAGTGTAGTGATTTTACATTTTTAATGCATCTAATCTGTATAAACGCAATCTAGTGTTTAAGTATCCAAAGCTCTAGTTTAGATGTAGTTTAGTTTTGATAGAATAACTATTACCTACCCTAAGGTAATGATTAAAGAAGCAGCTGGGCAGCTGTTAGAAACAGCACTGCTCCTCCTTACCTTTGGGTTATACTTCTAGCAAAATCTGCTTATGATTATGGTTTATCTGGGAAATAGCTTTTCTGCTGAATTATGACTTACACTTCCTAAGCCATGACAAAATGAATTTACATCCTAAGTTACCCACTAAACCTAGTTTTATGCTAACGCAGCATGAGAGAATAAAAAATGAGAACACATTTTGAACACTGAGCAGCACCCCGCAATAGGAAGTTTTTATAACTCCTCTTTGGTGTGCGTACTTCCAGAGTCTGTGAGAAGGCTGGAAGGGAAAGGAGCAAGGCTTCTTATAACTGGAGGTTTTATATTTCCTACTTTTGAAAATTAATCTCTACTTATTTACAGCTGTTGAGTAACACTGTGACTGTGTTTTACACGTTAAAAATGATACAGAGAAGTACAAAAGACATAGAGATAGCAGTTTTAAACTAGGTGTACTGGGTTTTACAGTCCTTTCTAAATGAAGTAGCAAAAGGAAAATATAAGCATGTGAAAGTCACAAAATTCTAGCTGCCACAGCACCAGAGGTTACACCGTAAATATACATTCAGATCTATTTCATCAATCTAGTACTCTCCCTGCTGTAGAGGTCCAAAAATAATGAATAAGCCTTTAAAGTATAATGAGGGGCTTCATGCTGACAATGAAGTCATAAACAAATTTACCAATACATTTTAGTTGACAATTGCTATTTTCTATTAACAAGCCAGTTGAAAATTTTGATTGTTTTTTACTTAATTAGTGGAACACACATTGATTCTGAAAGCATTTGGAAATGAATGAAAAGGTTTGTAACTCAGTTCAATTTTTTTAACCTTTCAAGCCCTGATTAAATTTTTGTCCTTGATCATAGAAGATGCCAGGAGAGCAGTACTAAAAATATATGCGGTGTACATAATCTTTTCTAATTTTAATGTTCATTCGGAATTGACAACTGTCAAAAGAAAGTAGCAAGAGATGTGTACTTTGCAGTTACATAAAACAAACAAAAGGAATCATGAGAAGTGCAGGTTGTATCTGGATGCCGGTGACATCCCCATCCACTCTAATTTTGCAAAGTAGGGTTCTGTTGCTGTGGAAAGACTGAGATGAATTTCTTTACCTGTTGTATATATTTCATGCCTTATGTCTTACATAGAGCTAGAAAGTATGTAATTAAAGAAGAATTAATTCCTCACTACTAGTTCAACTTTATTACCCTGCAAATTATCTTAGCACATCACCTGTAATCATATTCCGTATGTTAGAGGAAGAATTAGATCTTTAATTGTTAGGCTCTGGGTAGGATCTGAACACGTTATCGTAGTGCCTTATTGCCTACTCATGTTTACCCTCAAGGCTGATTTTATTTTAAAGGCTTTCAAAGAAATGCAGCCATGTATGCCACTTTAAGTAATGTGTCACTCATAAGTGTAAATTACTTTTGCTGCCTAGACAAAATCCAATCATATTGAACAAGGAGAGAAAAAGGAGGTGGGATGACAAAAAAAAAAAAAAAAAAAAAAAAAACACACACTAAAAAAGTGCCATTTTATCAAGTGCTAAGTGAGTAATGAATTTTAGCAGAGTCAAGATTTGCTTTTTGTGGTAGTGTTAGATAGTGGTCGTGAGGTTTAGTTGCCATTCTCAAATAGAGATTTTCTTGTTGCCAGCCACATTTAATCACATTTTGCAGAGGACAGCTGGGCATTGCTGATTTGTGCTGTGTCAGCCACTTTCTGTGCAAAGGAGTGCCTCACCACTTGAATTTTAGCATTCTGTAGCAGAAAAGTTCCTTATCCTTAAAATTGGCTCAGCAAATAGCTTGTGTGGGAATATAACTGTACAAGCGTTATAATTAGTTCTACCAAGAAAATGTACAAATATTATGTGGGATTTTCATGTGGCTTTTCAAAAGATTTTCACAAAACCTTTAAAATGCACATTGCATTGATACATTCTGCTAGCAATTAAGTTTATCTCAGATTTTTGTAAATGTGTCTTCGGTAACGGTTGAAAATTATTATCTGGTTCAGTGGTCTGAAACACCTTTGAGCATGTTTGAAAAGTCTTAAGTGTATTTCAACTGCATTGAACAGTTCCAAAAAAAAATTTATATATGGAAAGCCCTGGAATCTGTAGATATCAAGATTTCTTCTAGCTACTAGTCTCGTGAAGAGTGAAGGGCAGATGGTATCCTTTCAAATGTGGTATAAATAGCCAAGGAAAAGAAGTGTCAAAAAGGAAACAGCGAGATAGCTCAGTATTTATGGAAGACATGGAAGTGTACTTAGAGTGAGTTAATCACATTGCCTGTTTATTTTTGGAAATACAAGGGCATCAGCAGATTGATACAGTAATTGACATAATGAATTTTAAATGTGTGACCAGTCCTGTGCAATAAATAAG
The DNA here is from genome assembly GCA_013399715.1 of Alectura lathami. NCBI lineage: Eukaryota > Metazoa > Chordata > Aves > Galliformes > Megapodiidae > Alectura > Alectura lathami. The sequence continues at coordinate 356,017 of VXAV01003137.1, read as the reverse complement.
GATACATTTCAGATACTAGTATTTGCAAGTATATTATTTATCGAGTGAATATTCAATTTGTCCTACTGTTTTCTAGCACATAATATCATTATCTCCACTGCTTGTTTAGGATGAAAGTTTTTCAAAAGGCAGAGCAACTTCAGAGCGAAATAGTATTCTAAATACTTCTCTTTATTGGCAGTGGTAAGGAATATTTTGAAGGCTACTACCAAATGTCTGTATTCTCGCAAGGAAAGCTTCAAGAATCTTCACTGTCACCCATGTTTAAAAGCTAATTATGAGAGGATTAAAAAAATGTTTGACATGTTGGAGGTGTGATTTACTAATCTGTCATTAACCTCTCACTGGGATGACCCACAGACCTATTGCTGTTTTTGTGCTTTCTGGGTACAGAGTAGACAGATCCTGTGAAAAGCTCCTTGATACCAAACGGTATTCATAACACAATCTGCCTCATTTCTCAGGTGCCCTGATTCATATACAGTGATCCATTTTACCCAGTGAATCTTTCTTCCATGCAAAGCAACCTACCTCAGCTAAAGAACAGTGAGATGGGTTAAGTGGTCTCTAGATACATATGATTTTGAACCCTCTTTTATGCAGAAGAAACTCAGCCAGGGTCTGCCTTGTGTTGGTTGAATGACTGACCAATGAATTTAGGGAAGCAATCAAGTCTTTGTCTAAAAGTAAGATGTTAAAGGTTTAAGCGTCTGTCTCTTTTTAATATTTGGAAAAAAAAAAAAAAAAAAAAAAAAAAAGGTTGGGGGTTTAGACCCCAAAGAGCTTTCAGTTCTCCAGAGGAAGAAGGAAACTCGGTAATCTTAATCATTATTAAGATACACTGTTATTCTGAACATTTCCTATTGACTAGCTAAAGTGGTTCTGTATGGTGGTGTGCTCGTTTTCATGGATCTTAACCTGATGTATCTTAGTGTGTATTTATCTTAGCATTTTGATTAAGGTCAGGAATGTGTTTTTGAAGCAAATCACCCAGTTGTCACTTATTGCAACACTTTGGTTCGTGTTACAGAGAAGTCTCAAGAGCGTGCAAGCTGGATTCCTTTCAAGGAACAATAAAGCTGGCAATGGGCATGCAGTCTGTATGGCCAAAGCAGTGATGTTTTTGAAACATGTACAGCATGTCTGGCTGATCCTCAGCACAACAAGGTGTCAGCACATCTTTGCTCTCTCTTTGTGTTGTATTGGGACTTGCATCTTTGATCTTTGATCTTTTTTTTATTTTTTGAGGAGACATAAATATTTTAACTTCAAAATACGTTTACTTCAAAATGTTGTTTGGAAATGTGTTGTTTGAATATTCTAGTTCCAGTTTGTGCCTTTAGCCTGCTTACTTTTCAGGAAAGGAGGACTTTTTTATTTGTTTGTTTTTGTTACAAAGAATCCCACTCCTATTTGCAAGTTATTCTCCACTACAACTTAAACATCAAAAATGTATATAATTTTTGCTTTTTTTTTTTTTCAATTAATAAGAGATTTAAAATTTAGTGTAGCCTTTTATTGCACATACTAGACTTCATGTATTGCTGAATAATTTAAATCACAGAATGGCCTGGGTTAAAAAGGACCTTAGAGATCATCTACTTTCAACCTTCTTGCTGTGGGCAGGGTTGCCAACCACTAGACCAGGCTACCCAAGACACATCCAGCCTGGCCTAGAACACATCCCCTCCAGGCACCCACAGCTTCTCTGGGCAGCCTGTGCCAGTGCCTCACCACCCTCTGAGTGAAAAATTTCCTCCTAACATCTAACCTAAATCCCCCCTTTGTTAGTTTAAACCCATTCCCCCTTGTCCTATCATTATCAACTCATGTAGAAAGTTGCTTTCCCTCCTGTTTATAAGCTCCCTTCAAGTCCTGGAAGGCCACAATGGCTTCTCTTCTCCAAGCTAAACAAGTCCAGCTCCCCCTCAACCTTCTTTGTCGGAGAGGTGCTCCAACCTCTGAGCATCTTCATGGCCCTCCTCTAGACCTGCTCCAGCAACTCCACGTCCTTCTTGTCCTGGGGTCCCCAGCCCTGAATGCAGTACTGCAGATTGGGTCTCAAAAGGGCGGAGCAGAGGGGGACAAGACCCTCCCTTTTCCTGCTGGCCACCCCTCTTTTAATGCAGCCCAGGGTACAGCTGGCCTTCGGGGCTGCAAGTGCACACTGCTGGCTCATGACCAGCTTCTTGTCCACCAGGACCTTCAAGTCCTTCTCTGCAGGGCTGCTCTCAAATACAGTAAATGAATCAGCTTTATATAATTGTATGCAATTTTTCCTGTTTTTTAATCTAGGTGTCTTGCGTTCAGGAATCCATTTTATTTTTCTTAAAGAAGCCCAGTTCCTTCATTCAGTTGGTGCATATTGTTCATTATTTCTGACCACTGCATTTCATTGCATTTCTTTGCCTGTGGGAAGTGGACTCTAGCAAAGCCCAAAGTTTGTTTTGGGAAATGTAGCATTGTTTTGCATTAATCAGCACCATACTTTTTGATAAGGATTTCCTCCATGCTCCACATATCCTGCCCATAATAGTCTATGTCTGCAGTATTTGATGATGTGTTCCGTCATGTGCTTGCTGTGGTCTTGTTCACGTTCATCTGGACGGCGTGTGCCACCTTCCCCGGATCAGTCTGATGCTGGCTGTGGCAGCCCTGGCTGTTTCCAGAGAGGTCATGTCAGCACTTAGGAAGTACGTTTGCATTTCAGAACATTCTCTGCTCTCTCACACAAAACTTGGGATCTGGCTGGTGTTTATCGGTGGAGTAGAAGGATAAATACTTTTACAATTGGTGTATACGTTTCACGGAGATGTGAAGAAGCAACATCAAAAGAGCACAGTTTAGGCATGAAATGGCTATTCAAATCACTCATGATTGCTGTATCAAAGGTGTTTGTGTTTTAGTGTCATTGGCTACAAAAGCTATTTCCCATTTTAATAAGAGATTTTGTGAAATTGTATATCAGTAGTCTCAAAGTAGAAAGTCTAAAAATTAATGCACAATTGTATGCTGTTAGTTTATAAAATTTAATAATTTGATTGTTTGTCTAAGCACTGTGTGCATAATGTTTTTAACTAAAGCAATCTGGTCTACAATGTTCCTTAAGCAATTATATTGAAGAGAAAGAGGCTTAGAGGTTTTTTTTTTTTTCTTTTTAGTACCGATGAGAAACAAAAAGGATTTTTCTCTTAAAAAAAAAAAAAAAAAAAAAAAAAAAAACAGGGAAGCTATTCATGCCTCCTAAAACAAGGGAGTAAGGTCAACATTTTGAGTTAATTTAGCCTTATTATTCCATATATAATTTTCAGTATTCTTAATTAGAGAAGAATGAGGAATTTCCAGGCCTTTTTGAGGATGCTTTAAAGCAGCAGCACTGTGTTTGACCTTTCAGTTCCTGCAGGCTCAGCAGAAGATGGCTGATTAATGTCACATCTGAAACTGTGTCAGCTGGGCTGTTCCTTCCCATTTGAGTAAACAGCCCCCTGTCAGCACGGCTCAGTCTAACAGAACAAAACATGTTTTAGCTGGCTACTTTGCATGAATGTATGTATTTCTATTAGTAGTTTAAACTTACATAGAAATTTTATTTAATTACTGAACTCTGCTGACCGGTGTAAATGAATATGTCGGGGGCACTTGCAAAATAGGATTCGTAACATAATTGTTTGAAACTTGTTAAAAGATAGGAGAGATTTTTTTATTATTATTATTTGGCACATTAAGGTGTTACAAAAGGGGACTATAAGAAACATTTTTATATAAATGCTCTTACATAGATGGATTACTTTCTTTCAAAATATTTCATAGCCTTGAATAAGTGTTTTCTTTCTCTGCCTTACCAGTTGAGAGTAAAAAATGGTACCATTTGGGATGGGAGGACATAGACAGAAGCAGGATAGGGAAAATTAATGGGATTGCAAGAGGAGCCCTTGGCACAGAAGGGGAAATGGGAGCACACATACATTCTTAGGAGTGAGAAAATTGTACATGGAGGAATACACAAAAGCCCTCTCAGGAGAGAGCAGAATGAATTAAAGACTAGGGCTGTGGTAATGTGGAAAGAGGGACGTGGAGAGCACACAGAGCCTTCCCCCAGAGCAGGATAAAGTGGTTATGATAAAGTTCTGAAGCACAGGCAGATAAGTGGGTGCCATGTGAGGAAAGTTTGGGGAGCTATAAAATGTATGTAATAAACTCAGAGTGCAGGAATGATGTACTATGCAATCTCTTTCTTTATTTCCTCTTATTACTCGGAAAAAATTCTGGAAGTGAGGAGAGATGAAAACCAATTTTGATTTAGTAAGTAGCCTTTGACAATTTTGTGATGGTTTTGGTGATCACACATTTTAACATCACTCTGTTTTGCATTATGTTGGGAAAATCTGGACATCAAGAAGTTGAAAAGCAAGAATCAGTGTTGATGAAGATGTAAGAAGCTAAATAAATATTATTTAAAGGACATCTCAAAGGGAAAAAAAAAAAAAAAGCCCTATGAATGTGCTGACCCTGTCTTGAGAAAATTAAGTTAGATGGTACAATTTAAAGCTTTGTTCTGACATCTGACAGGCGCACTCTGCATGCTGATGCATATTATCTGAAGATTGTGTGCTTGAAAGAAAGTCTTTTCTAAGCTACGTTCTATTTTTGTTAGAATAAAGCAGCTGTTTTTTGAGCAGAAATCTTCTCGAGTGCTCAATCTTCTGGTTCAAGCAAAGTATTAGCCAAGTATTGTGAGTGAATGTTGTGTGTGCTTTCTCTCAGACTGGTGGAGTGGAGTAAAGCAAACTGGAGTAAATCAGAAAGCATGCCATGTGGGTGGGCAGCTTGGCCGTTGGGGTGGGTAGAAGTTTGCTGCTGTACCTTACTGCAAAGCTGTAGTGTCACTAATCTGTATTTTACATGTTAATCCTAATTTTGTATTTTTATGTAGTTTTATTAATTACGGCACTTTAACAGTTGATTTTTGAATACTATTCAGAGGCTTCAGGGGTCATAAAAAGCACATACTGAAGGACAGCTTTTAATTGATGGGGGAGAGTAAAAGGAAAATCCAAAAATGTAGAAGTTTGATTTTAGAAGCGGAGGATTCAGTCCATAGAGAGGTGGGATTAGTGCACTCACTAATGGAAATGTGGAAGCTATGTCGATTAGAAAGGGAAAACTAATTCAGATTCCAGAGGTGAGTGGTGATACTTTCAAATGGTAAAATATTCTGCTGTTTGCTGTTTCTATTTGCATATGATGAAGTTTGAAAAATAAATATGAAAAACATTATTTTGAGTATGCTGTTTCTACCTTTAAAAATACGTAGGTTTTTCTTTTTTTTTTTTCGTTTTTCTTTTCCATTGCATCCTTAGCAAGCATACGACCCTGTTTCCTTTCATACTTTGTTCAGTTTTAATAAAATCTTAGTAGTTTCTTTGTGTTAAGAGAAATCACCCATTGACGACAGGAGATGTGGGCAGATTTTGAAGATGCATCCTTGCTTTATCAGTGCTGTAGTTTATAGAATGTTAGAAGGAATTGAAGCAGATTGGTATTTAGTGGAAACTTCCTGTAACTTTGTTAGTTCCTCTGCATTGCACAGTTTGATGAAAAAATAGTGTGAGGCTAAAGAATTAAGATTCTATATTTGGAATGTTGAGAGTTATAAAAGGCTTTTTCTTTTGTTTCTGCCTTGAAAAGAAGGCAGAGGTTCTAGATCCAGCTTAAGGTTTGTTACCTGAGCTGAAGCAATTTCCCAGCCAGCTGAGGAGAGCCTCTTGTGTTGTCAGTGTATGCACACAGAGGTCATTGTCCCTTCTCAAGGACAGCATGAGGGTGCTGCTTCTGCCACTGGCAGCACTGGAGATTGGCACGTGTAGAGGCTGCAGCTGTAATTCCATGTCTTTGGAGAGGACAAAAGAAGAGAGATGGTCAGATGTGAAATAAAATCAGCATGAGGAAAGTGTCAAAAGGAGAATAGAGAGACAAAGGGAAATTTTACAGATACAGACTGTGGCTTCTAAAGCCAGTATTCTTACCTCATTAACCACTGCGGGGTAAAGTCCTAGGAATGACAAAGTGATTGATCTCACATGCATAAGGAGATTGAGATAAACTGCATGATCCTCCTGGGGCTTTACTTTGTCTGCCCATGGACTGTGGAGAACCACAGATACCTTGTATTCACTGTATTTCCTATTTCTGCCTAAGGTCTTGCAAATACCTTCAAAGTAAGCAGGTGGAGAGTAAGGGAGAGCAGGGAAGGGTGAGAGCAGCGGGCTGCCAGGGGGCATTTCCCGCATCCTGGGCTGCATGGGGACCCACTCTGACCCAGCAAGGCGTTTCCCATGCAGCACTAACACTGACACTCACTGAGGCTAAAAGCACCTTGGCACTTCAACAAGAATAGACTCATTTATTCCCGTAGTCCTTCAGCCTTAAGAAGCTGGCTTCATGTTTTGGAAAGGGCTTTCTTTTTCCCATTTTTTAAGTCTAAAGAGGGACAAATATTTCTACTTTGCTACTGTTAAAAGTCTTTGTTAGTAACTTTGGCTTCCAATTCATTACTGCAGTCATGTTTTCAGAGCCTGGTGTAGGAGATAAACCCTTTGCAAATGAAGACAGCATCCATTTTCTTTCTACCTCAGGCCACACAGAATTGATTGGGGTAATAAAATGACAGTACCATGTAATATACTGACGGCTCTTTAATTTGAAAAGTAGTTCCAGGCTGATTCAAAGCTTGTTTAAAACTAATTTATGGCTTGTGTAATTTTCAACTGGACCAAGGTAAAGGATGATACATGAAAACTGATCCAGAGTTAACATATTCAAACCTGACAGCTTGAAATTATCTGTAAAGAATTTGGGGGCTTGTGAGTTGGTTTGTTTGGATTCTGTTTTGTTTGGTTTTGTTTTGAAGTAGCAATGGCAGGCAAAGTAACTGATGCTCGGCTGGTATAAATACCATCACAAGGTGCTGGTTTTCCATCGTCTTGTTTCAAATGCAGCTTCTCAGATTTTCTAGCAAAGTATTTTAAGCATGCTTTTTTTATACGTCAGTTCTTCATTTTCTTCAAAATCAGAGTCTGTGTAGAGCTTCTGTTTTATGTAAGTTGACATCTGATGTGACTTAAACATACATGGATAAACAGTTACAGTATTTTGTTTTCATAATATTCATTATGAATATAGCTTAAGACTTCAAAAACAAACAACAACAGAAGAACCAACAACATCAGCATAGCATAAAATATAAATATTTTCCTCTGAAATCTATCACTTTTATGTAGCTCACAAATGAAATCCCCATCTGTTCTATATGCACTATTGATTTTTCAGTGTATTGTATCAGTGCTAATTCTGCACCGCAAAGGACAAAAACTAAAATAAGTGTTACTTCTCTTCCAGTAATTGATGCAAATAGCAAACATGCCAAACTGGATGAATGGGAGAAAAAAAAAAAATTGAATACTTTCAGGAAATTGCATTACAGTTGGATGAACCTTTGATTTCTTACCTCCTGCCTTTGATCTGTACCGACGTGGGTTAAAAATAAATAAATAAATTGCTGGAGGTCTAAGATGCCAAATTGAAGCAGCTATGCTTTGGTGTCTGCCGCTGAGAAGGTTGCAGACATATCTGGTGCCACGACTCTAGCATGTATGTTCCATCCCAGGACTAGAATATCCAATTTGTTATGTGTTTGTTTCAACATGTAATGCAAATAATATTTTTCTGCAGAACTGTGTTTGACACAAGCCAATGCTGTTGTGGTATCTCAAACTTCGTGAATATTTAGGTCATGTGAAACAGGCATAGTTCAAAGCAGAGCTGTCTTTCTTGCATAAACGGTAGAATGTCTGCACATGTCATGTTTTCCCTACAAGGTTCCATAACTTGAAGAAGAATGATGTTCTGAGGAGCTTTGATCAAAAACAGAGTTTTGCAGGAAAAATATAATTACTGAGCATTCTGAGTTTATTTGTTTATGATGTACTTAAATTTCCGTAAAGAATTTATATACTTCCAGCAAACAGGAAGTACAACTTAATAGTGTTTTCCCTCATTAATTATTAATTAATGTAATTAAATATTGTAATTCACTAGAAAACTATGTGCTGATCTGTCTGACTTGAAAATGCAGTTAAGTGACCTTCCATATGTAGAGTGGAAATGTAATAGTATTTTAATGAAATGGGACAGTCTGAAGCACCAGAAAAGGTGTGTACCGAATTACCAATGTGTAGTTTACACATCCATGAATAGTCATGTCCTTCATTGCTACATTTGAGGCTTACAGATAAATGAGAGGTGCCATTGACATGTTTTTCATCATACAAGGCCTTGAAAAAAGAAAGAGGTGGTATTTTTGCAATCTATTATTATTGCAATATAAATTGTAATTAGGGGGAAGACAAGAAACAAATTTTAATTATTTTTGATGTACATTTTTCCATTTTACACTTCTTTATTAATGTTGTTGTTTGGGGTCATTGAAACAGATGATAAGCCTTTCCTTTACAGAGGTAAACAATACTAATACTTTTTCAGGTGTTTTTATTAGTCTGAGTGTAAATCATGTTACTAGAAGTGGTTACTAGGAGTTTTGCTCATTCAGTCGTGTACTTATAACACACTGAGAAGAAGCTTTATGAAAGTTCTTACTCTCATGTTGTGGCGTTTTTGTCGTTGTACCTTACATGAATGGATCACACTCCACTGAGTATGTTTATTTCCAAAATCTTCACTTGCCATGATGCTGAACGTGTTCAGAACAACATAGATTATCTTTCATACAAATGTTCAGGCTTTGCACCATTTTCCTAGGAAGTGACAGCAGAAAAGAGTGCAACTGGAACAGGAGATGTGTTTTCTCTGATCGTTTTTTGAATAGCAAAGTAAATTTGATTTCCATTTATCTCCTTAAGAATGGACGTATAATGTTAGCCAGCTGGTCCTTAAGAGAGCTATTGAGAAGGATGGCTGTGCAGACTGGGGAAAAAGATATTGAGACTTGATGAGGGGAGAGCGTCTGTTCCGCACTGGTCCTGTTGAGGCAAAAGGAATGAAACAGGAATACAAGTTTACCAAATTACCATTGCTCTGTGAAACCTATTGTTCATTACTTTCAAAACCGTAAGTAACAAAAAACAATGGCCATGGGTAATAGCAACATAGTAGAAGTTTTCTTAGGCACAAAAGACAGGAAGAATTCAAGGAGAGAAATCACTGAACCAAAGAATTTAGACAAGTACATCATTTTCTCCCAGCAGATGTGGTTGTTACTTTTGTATTTGTAAGCAGCGCAGAAATGCTTCTGGAAACATGCTGAGCTGATAAATTGCATGGCGATGATTTAACTTTCTAGTCCTCAAGGAGAAAACAAAATAGCATGGTTCAATGCTCTGAATCAGTTTGTGGGTAATTGGGCCAACAAGAAGACATAGTCTTGTCATCATAGTTATCCAGGAACCAAAATGAAGAGGCCATTGACAGTGGGGATGTTTGCCTGTGCAAGTCCAGATCTACCAAGGGAAATAAGCAGGAGCTGTTAGGGTGAACGTGATGCAGAGGCTACAGGTGGCAGAGAGAGCATGGGGCTGTTATGTGATGGATAGGAAAGAATCAAACTTGTGTTGTCAGAGCTCTGGAGGTGTTTCTCCTTGTAATTCACCATGGTTAGCTGTTGTGTTGATATTCCTGTGACTGAACAAAATAGTGTTTTATTATTCCTGTCATAGGATTACTTGGGATGGTAACTCTGCCAAGGTGCCTCATTTTGCCTGTTCCTTATGCCTGTACAACAGTTCAGTGAGACTGCAGCTGGACTTCATTATTAACATTTTAATTGATGAAATTCTTTGTTCGTCACTGAAAGCTGATTTTGCCTGTAAAGTCATCCTGGCACTGAACTCTCAAATTAAGGTGGCAGACCACAGGATGGGCCAGAATATTCTGAGTCACAAAGAGGCAGTGCAACAAAAAAAAGTCATATTTGAAAAATTTAAGCTTAGAAGCCTTTTTTTACATGGACTTGCCTGAAAATTTACATGAAATAAATAGATACTAGAATAGATAGTAGATGGCTACTTCTCCAGTCCCAAAGAGGTTTTCCAGCAACCCCCTCCATGTATTTTATCTGATCTGCCCTGTGATTCTCGGTAATGAGTGTTAGACCACATCATTCTTTGTTCCCCTTCCAATAGTCCAAACATATTCTTTGGCTAAACTGCAAATGCTGAATATTATTAGTATGAAATGTGAATTTACATTTTAGAAGTTATGTCAAAAAACTTAATAATGAGCTTTGCAGCCTGCAGTTTCCAAAAGTGTAATCTTGATTTTGTTGCAATTAATGACTATAGGGAGAAAGTGA
>VXAV01003137.1:304646-325926 GCA_013399715.1 Alectura lathami | reverse complement strand
TGGTTTGGGTAGGTGCAACCATTTGTCTCCTGCTTCTGCTCAAGGCATGTCTTAGAGAGAGACAAGTATGAAGAGATGCTGTTTTGGCTAGGGTGAAAAGATACGTGGCACTGAATATTGTGATGGTAATATCTTAGTGCTATACTGTCATCGTATTTGTTGTTTGAAGATCATGGCATTTTTATTTTTGATTTAAATAACCTTTGTTCAGTCTTGCTGTGCTGACTATGATGGTATGTTGCCTTTGAGTCATCAGTGGATCTGCCTTGCTTTTGTGATGCTGATTTTCTGACCCTTCTTTGCCAGGGCATATAGGTGGCAAGCCACTGGAATCCACAAGCATCTGTCATTTTCAGGATGTTATCTAAATTGTAACCTGTGGTTAATCAGTCTAAGAAAGACAAACCAAAAGCAACAATGTTCATTTATTGGGAAATTACTGTTTTACAGGCAGTAAAATATGAATAAGGCTCTCATGAATGGGCTCCTGGCTTCTGTCGGGTGGCTTTTTAAGGTATGTATGGGTGCTTTAGTCTACAAAAAAGCAGAGATAAAACACGCTAGTAAGGAAGCTATTGCTGTATAGGGTAACTTACACACTTAAAGGCTGTACCAACAAAGTAACTAATGCCATAATAATGTACAAATTTGAGCTGTTCAAGTTGGAATAAGGATTACAATCAATTGTTGTGGATTTCAGTTATGTCTGTTCCTTCTCTTTTTGTCAGACTTAACCTCTTACCTACCCTTTCGAGTCATATCTGTGTGATAATTGTATCCACTCATAGATAGTTCTGAAAGCTAGTTTGTATGGAGTGTCTGTAGGTTAAACTTCTCAATTAATGAGGAACTGACTGTGGGATTGGATTACTGCCTGAGTTAGATTTCCAACACAGAACATTTCCAGGCATCCTCTTTCAGTATTTTCACTACATTTTAGTCTATATTAAGGTGGAAATTGGATTAAAAGGACAAAGCGTGAAGTCATTTGCTGAAGCAAGCATAGAGTTAGTGCCAAATTTTGTATAAAAAGATGCTACTGAAAGGACTGTGGGGCTCTCTTCTAATCCACAGAGAATCCGTCTGCCTCTGAGTTTAAGGACTTCATTTCCAAATACAATGCACAAGGGGTACATAAAGCCCTGTTAAACAGTTCATTTTGTGCATTCATCTCTTGTTTGTTTACAGTATTAGAAATGTTGTTTCAGCCTGGAACAATCCCATTCATTCAGAAATCACTTTGTCAATGTAAATACTGTATTAGTGACAGCTCTGTTCACAGCAAGTATTTTAACCTCTTAGGCGGTACTGGTTACTCTTTTACTGTAATTAAAGTTTTAAATGTATGAAAGAAAAATATTCCATCTGTTTTTCTCAGTGAAAAAAAATATATTCAAAGGAAAAATTGGTTATATGTAAAAGCAATGCTCACTGTTTCTGAAAATGATATCTTGGTAAGGCAAATGAATTACTGCTGTTCTTGGGTGAAGGGAGTGTGATATGTTAAACTTCTGCGGTCCATTGACAAAAAAGCAAAGTCTGAAATACAAGGGGAAGACAGGACATAACCGATACATTTTAAAATTCCCAAGTCAGAAACTAAATATCCAAAAGTTTGTGCACCCAAAGATGTAATCCTGGGTCACAACCTTAAAAATTGTAATCACCTGATGCAAGACAACCTAAATTGGTGTAACTCAGGTTGGCTGCTCAGTCTTTCACAGGAGGGATATTGACTACCACTTACATGCTACTAAGATATGGTCTTCCATGGAAAGCAGGTAATTGTCGTTCTGAAAAAGAGGAGTAGACACGTCAGTTTCATTTGATCCCGTTGGCTGATTTAGTAGCACCCACTGTGTAGTTACTTCCTTATTTCATTATGTTTTAAAAATTGGCTCATTCCAAACTGGGCACCTTTTTATGCATTACCTTCTGATTGCTCTCAGAGTATTTTTCCAATTAAATAATTTCCTGATGAAAAACAAGTTTATGTGAAGTAGAACTGCTTTTCATATACTTTATAGCTTGCTACGTACTTTACTGAGTTTTGTATCATAAAGTTCCTGCTATTAATGGTTGTTTACTTTTCCTGGGGATAAAAAATATGCATTAGAATTTAGAACCAGACAGTTTCTTGCAATAAGTGCAGTCATTTTATATCTTCTGTGCTGGTTTCAGAATGTTCTGCAGTAGAAAAGTTAATGCTTGTAAAGCCTTCTGTGCTTTCTAAATGTAATAACAATGACAGCACTTAGCACTTACGTAAATCTTTTCATGCATAGGGCTCCATCCTAACGTTGGAAGCATTATTATTCACATTTTACCACTATGTTCTTTAACACAGCAGCACGTTCTGTTTCCATGCACCCTCTCTCCCAGGCCAAATAGTAGGAGGACAAACATCAGAGTTGAGGCTGTAGCTGAATAAATCCTGAATCAGCCCAAGTCCAGTCACAACTGATTAATGCCAGTGACTGTCACTGACGTTAAGGAGAGTTCTGACAAAGGGAAATACCGGTAAATAGAGGAAGAGCAAGATCCTTGATTTTTTGTCTGTTGAGGTAGATGAAACAAACAGCACTTACTTTATTTTCTAAATAGTCATCACATTCTTAAGTATGATGTTTTTAAATTGCATTGACATTTGAGGTAGTATAGTTACATGTTTGTTTCTAAATTAAAATGCTGATTTAAATGGCAGTGCTACAGGCTTTTGGAGTTGTTGGTGTATTACATTACCTCAGGTACATCTAGATAAGAGGAAGCAGCCAAAACAAACCATATCAATTACTAGGTAGTATTTGCCACAGGAGAGCCTGTTTTTTTTACTACAAACCTTTTTTTTCTTTTTACTGCCTAGTCTGCAATTGCAACTAAGTAAAATGAACAAATATGTAAGTATTTTATACTTATATATTATAGGTAGCACCAGCAGCATTATTATGACAGCAGCTGTTGCACAAAAGAACAGAGCAGTAACTGCTGAACATGACGACCCTAAGTAATGTACTGGACAGAAACACTTCAGAGGCAGCTGACTGGAAGCACTAGGATTTCAGGAAAAAAATAGCCTTTTGAAAATAGCCTCATCTCCTTCTTAAATACTCATAATTGAAATGCTTTACTTCGTCTGTTTAAATTCAGTATTCCATTCATAGAGGCCTTGTCCTACAGTGCATTTCATACATAACTCCAGTAAATACTATTGTTCAGTTCAATGATCAAATGACTTGAATGTAATGATGCATGTATACATGTTTGCATGTTGTGGCCCTTAATGGTTGTGAAGAATATTATGTCTTGGAAGCACCATGATATAACTTAATGGCAGAATGGGAAACAAAAATCCTCTGGAATGAATAGTCTTCTGAGGAATGAGGTTTTATGTGCTTCAGGAGTTTCAGCAAATGATACTGTGACTTCAGTATTTTAAGGAAATGTAGATAAATAATGATTGATAATGTGAGCTCTGTAATGAGCTCTTCTGCCATAAATATGCAGAGCACTAGTTAATATAGCCTAATTTCTATGGCTTTGTGAATCTTTTAGAATATAGCTTTTAGTAATTGAATCACATCGAAGTTTTTTTTTTTCCTCATCTACTAACAAAGATGTAATGTGGCAGAGAGCAGGAAGTGATGGAGAAGCAAACTGTTGTCAAGCCTCAGGTATACTACATCAAAGCCCTCTTGATGGCTATCATGACAAATCGCCAGAACATCCCTCAGTATATCCACTGAATTAAATAACATTTGGCTTTAGAACCTGGTAGTGGTTTAACAACTGATGGGCAACTCAGACATGCCACTCTCTTACTCCCCATCCTCAGAAGGACAGGGGGAGATAATATGATAAAAAAGAAGAGCTGATGGATCAAGATAAGGACAGTTTAATTAAAGGGAAAAAAAAAATAGGCCTCACAGAAGCAAAAGGAGAAAACAATTACTCTCTGCTTCCCATCGGCAAGCAATGTTCAGCCATGTCTGGAGAAGCAGAGCCTCAGTTGCTGGGGAAGACCAGTGCTTTCATAACATGAACCCCACTTCTCTTTCACCTCCCCATTCCCCTTCCCCAGCTTTTATTGCTGACGTGACACCATGTGGTAAGGGATAGCCCTCTGGACAGTTGGGGTCAGTTGCCCTCACTGTGCCCCTCCCCAGCTCTTGCCTTGGTTGCTTGCCAACCCCCAGCCTTGGTTGTCTTTGGTTGGGAGCCAGCCTTGGTGCTATGCCAGCACTGCTTAGCTCAGCAACAGCCATAACATCAGTGCTGTTCTAGTTACATGTGCAGAGCACAGCACTGTATGGGCTGCTTTGGGGAAAGTCAGCTCCATCCCAGCCAGAGCCGGTGCAGAACCCCACCTGGGATTGCAAAGGCCAGAGTAGAGTTTGAAGATAATTTGTTCTAAAACATAATACATTCATTCTTCATTTAGAAACTGATCAGCTTGAAACTATTAAAATATCAGCATATTATGTTACAGTTTTGACTCGAGTTTTACTACGTGTTTCTTACCAATAAACCTTTGATGCTTCAGATACAGCTGAGTTGCTCCTCTGTATGAAACAAGACTGTACAGGCATCGTTACAGGATCAGAACAATAATTGCTACCTTCAAATACAGAAATAAAGTCAAAACGTAACAGCAAGTTTACAAATCTGACTTTGCCGTTAAATGAACTGAATTCTAATTCCAAACCATGGACTTCTTGTCCCATTTGATGCAAGGTCCATAGCCTTAAACTTTGAGCCTTACTGTGTAATTAAAAGTATGCATGTACATCTCATAAAGGAATGATTTTGACTTTTGGGAAGATCTGCAGTGCGAGTGTTAATTTAGATTAAATCAATGATAACAGTAGTGAAAGTGTAGGTCTTCCACAAGGGATTGCACCTGGGTTGATAGTGTGAAGATGTGTATCTGGTCCTGGACTAGAGTGCTCTTTGGGGGATTTTATGTAATAGACGTTGAAGTCATTGAAGAAGCTGTCTTCTTATAGTGCTTGAATTCTGAATGTAATCATTTTGCTTGATATTGTGGTGAACTGTGTAGTTTGTTTTTACTACACACCATATGCACGGAAGCCAAAAGAACCATAAAAGGAAACAAATTTTCTGCTTTTGCCAGGCAGAATTTATCCTATCAAAGAATTTGATTATAAATATAAACACTGTTGTTAAAGACTACGCTGTCAGCAATACCAGAAATGTATTGAAGTCTTTGGTAATACTGTAAGTAATGAACATAACTGGCATGATGTGTTCGTCTCACTAGAAGTCTGAATGTCACTTTGTGTTTTGGAGGGCCTAGTAAGAGTAATTGTGTTTGAAAAATAAACAGTCTCTTCCAGCACTGATTTCTTTGTCAGTGGCACAGGTCTTATTTGTTGCCATAGCAAATCCCACAGTCTACTTCTACAGCGTTTTCCTTTTCTATCATTTATCATTGGCAATTTCATGTAATTAATAGTGGGCATTATAACAAATATAAAAGCATTTTCACAACATTTTCTTATGTCATTTTTTTGTAAAATAGGTGACTGCATTTGCACTGTTGTCCAGACTGCTATGTAGTCAAATTAATTTCTTTTGAAAGATCCATCTTTTGTGCCTTGAGCTTGAACAAAATTTCATGGCTGTACTCAGGTGAAATGCTCTAATAAAATGCAAAAAAGGGAGAAAGAAATGTTTCTGAATTGTTAGTTGTCACATTATAACAATGTTTTCATGAATTCCCAAGTTACTAAATTTATAACACTGCAGTAGACTTTTTAAAATTAAATATTAAATTTCTTTTGTCATAAGGAAAAAAACTTCGGTTGTGCTTTTTACAGTAATTTAATTAAGCATTTCCTTTAAGTTCATTTTGGTATCTCTTATGGCTCACTAAATTTAGAATTCAGTATAGAATGGTAAATTAATTGCCCTTTGTCTTAGATGAAATAAGAATCCTAAATATGCAGAGTCATGAAATTTAATTGTGTTCCTCAATTGCTTATTCAATGCTTTGGAAACCTGAATCAAGAAACAGTGAAGAAGAGGGCCAAAGGTTGTTAAATGTAGCGAGTAACATAGATTTTGAACTTTACTTAATGAACCAAGTGTTTATTACTATGAAATAAATGCACCATTTAAAGAATTGTGGTGGTAATGTAAAACATTAAAACTCTAATTAATTTTGGTCAGAACCATGCAATGCACTCATTTTTCCTAAAACATTTTCATTAGGGTTTAGATTTTATTTGTTATTGAGATAAATTTATTCCTTTCATACTGAAGTTCTATCTTGTTCTGTTAAAATGTGTACATCACTGGGTATGATACCTGTCAGCTGCCTTTGACTGTAGGCAGCATTTTAGACTGTAGTTTGCAAAAGCATTTTTATGTAAGTAGTTTGTGCATATTTTTCTATTTAATGTTTGTAATCACTTTGGGAACAAATAATGTTCAGATCCCTCGATAAAAGGCTGCATATAACCAAATTTATTTGTGAAAAAATAGTTAAAGCATGGAAAAAAAAAAATTCAAGTATCACGTAGAAATTCACAAGGTACATGTAGAGCCTAACAATTAAGCAGTAAAAAAAATAGCCTTTAATTTCTTTGTTTATTATTCCACAGTACTTAAAAATAAAAATGTTTAAAAGAGCTGTTCATTTTTTAAATGCATACTGTAAATATGTCAGGAGTATAACCATAAATATTTAAAAATATCTTGATTTGATTAGAATATGCATTTCTAGGATGTGGAATATTATTCTGTAGTAGTATTGTGAGTAAATATACATATATATAGTGGAACTTTTTACTTTATAATTCGTAAAAATAATGATTACATTGTCTCATAAGTAGAAAATGTTACTGTGATTTCCATATATGCATTTATATATGCACAGATATAAGTAGTATAGCTGAGTAACAGATTTTCCTTAACAAGAATCTTAATCAGGATAGGGTCAGACCTGAAAGACAAGAATGAAAGTCAAGCATGCATTCTGAGGCTGGAGTGGAGATTAAGGAAGCCTGTCCTTACAGGTACAGGCACAGTCCAATCACCTTTAAGAGGCTTTTCATCTTAGGTGAAAAAGCCACTTAGAGGCTTTTCATCATAGTTGATGTTTTGGGCTTGTAATATTTAGCATTTATAGATACAGAGTAAAGTTCATAAACTGAAACCTTTAAAGATTCAAATTGTTAAAGAGGAAACATTTTCCTGTACTTTCTTCAAGAAGAACCAGCTGAACTTGTAAAACAATGGTTTGGTTTCAAGCACCACCTGCCCTGAAGAGCATCCCAACTGGAGTGGCAGTCAGCCAAAAGGGCCACTCAGTGCAATGGTTGCCTCCTGAAAAGGAGAGAAACAGATGGAGGATTGGAAGTCTGGCATAAAATTCCACTTCTGTACAAAGCGAGGAATGCAATTCGGCTGTAAGGACTCTTGCGATGGTACATTTTTCTGTATAATCAGAATTAGAAACAAGGAAATAGAAAATATAAAACACTGACAACAATTTCAAAAAGCCTTCAAGTTCTTGTACCAGTGCAAGTTAAATGAAAGAGTCTGTGATAAACATGCAGCTGCTTGTGGCGTCTTAAGAGGAGCTGGAGTGTCAGAGCAGTTCTCCTGGTCCTGCATTGCCACCTAGAGTGCAGAGCCCGGCACTGCCTCGTGAAGGGACCTCGGGGCCCCCGCCGGATCCAATCGCCCTTTTTACAACAAAATGGGGTGGGGAACTGCTTCCAGTTTATTGATGTCATGTTTACTTACATTATAATGCCTAGCTCATTCATAGCCTCCATTTTTTAGTGTTACCAGATCAGCAAAGATTTTGTTGTAGGAGCTTGGTGGGGTTTTGCAGTAGGAATTAATGGAGATGCACATTAAAAGGTACGACTGTCAGCTTGCCAGTGATCCCAGAGGGTGCGTTGTCTTGATGGCTGCTTCAGAATACTTCATGAAGCAAATGTCAAACTTGTCAAGGCTGTCAGTATGAAAATGATCCTTGCAGCAAGGGTCTCCTTTTCCTGGGAAACAAACAGCTGCCTTATCACTGCAGGGCTGCAGTTACAGAAAACTGTCATCTAGAAATTTGTATTTGCTTCTAATATGCTTTGGTAAAGAGCTGTTCCAGTTGTACTCTGTATTTTTGCACCACTCTTCGCTATAAGTGTTGTCAGTAATACATTTGAAGCAGATAGCATGAGCTTTGGAAGAAAAATAACTTCTGAATTGTGGTGCTGGATGCTCACCTTTTGCTGATTTAACAGGGGGACTGTCTGTCTTAACACTCAATTTATAGCCCTGCAAAACTCTCTTTCCTCCAAATTTGACCTATTACATTGGAAAGCAAGAATTTAACATATAACAAAAAAAACTCTCATAGTTTCTAAGTTGCCTTTTTGCTGTTGTGTTTTTAAAGAGTTAATATTCTAACCTACTTCCAGCTGGTGTTTTGCTGACTAGAATCTGTGAGGTAGGTGATGAAATATCTGCTATCTAGGTTGAGGTCTTAAAAATGGTAGTATGCAAGCATCATCTCAATGAGGAGTGAACTACAATATCTATGGACCTGATTGCATGTAGTGATTTTGCTTGTATTTATGAATACTACAGTCAGCAAGTACTTAGGTTGTTGCTTTCAATCTACTTGAGCATGTAAAACTTCACCCCTGAGAAGACTCCGGTTGTGTTCGTCCTGCTGGCAGCAGTGACTAGCCTGATGGCATCTCAGGCACTGAGGCTGTTGCGTGAGGTTCATGGTATGACCGACAAGACATACAGACTCTGCAGTTTGGAGGAAACGCCCATATAGAGAGTCTCACAGGTCTTCTGACCATGCGTTTCCAGTGCAGAACATTCTTTGTCCTCATGTGGAGTTTACAGGATAATTTTTTTTTGTTATGCTGGAATATACTACATAATCTTTCTCCTTTCTTTATTTCCTGCCAGAGTTTTAAAGACTTATTTTTTATAGTTTGAAGTACTTGGTGTTTCTTGTGACCAGCTGGACGCCCTCAATGAAGCTGAGTATATTAGTGATATTGCAGCTATTTGGGGTTAAGATGATATGAAAAGTAATTGTATCTGAATTTGATCCTGAGTGTTTTTAAGATGGTATATCTAGATTATGTGTTAGTATGGAGAACCCTTCAGGCATTTCTTGTTGTAGTAGCATACTTTTTATTTTTGCCCATTTTCTAATTTATTCAGATGTTCATGGACATTATACTGTGATATATTGCTGTTTATTAAGTTTATAACTTTATGAGCTTAAACTTCACACAGAACAAAGCCAGCAACTTTATTATATTAAATATACCTTTGTAACAGAACTTTAGAAATTGCAGGTGTGGTGTAACACCCAAATCTGTGAAATGGTGCATTTCCAAGCACAGTTAATTGATGTGTGATCTGTTCTATGCACAGAGTAGTGTCAGATTCTCTGTAGTCAAGAATTGTCTCATTCACTGTTATCTTCCAGATACGTGTTCTGTATAACTAATGGAATAAAAAATTCTCAGACATTTCAAATGCAGTTGCATGGAAGGGGAAAAAGAAGAGAAAGTGACACTCAAAACCNTTTTTTTTTTTTTTTTTTTTTTAGTCAGGATTTGTCTACAGGTGAATATTCTGGAATAATTACTACAAAATTAACTTTCCACAAGGGACCTCTTCTCTGCTCAGAGTACCATTTGTAGTTGACCTCAAACATGCTTACAAAGGGGATGAAGTTGTATGACAGAGGCACACACTGTCTCTCAACTGTCAGATCAAAATTTTCAGAAATAGGAACTTAGAAGTCAGTCTCTTCCCTCTTTTCTTTGCCACCTAAACGCATCTAAATTTCAAAGTATTTTGGTAACTTTAACAGAACTACTAAATGCTCAATACTTCCATAATTCTCAGCACTTATTTATGTGGCAGACTGTAGGCTCTCAGTTTAAAGTTCTTGACCTTATTCTGTTACTGTGACTCACTAATTCTCAGTTGCCAGGTGTGGACTAAGCATTTTGAACCAACTGATGTCCACAGGGCATTTGAAATCAACTGTAGGACATCCAAAGAACTCTCTGATCCAATTATTTATTTCCTTCAGGGAATGGAGGGTTAACAGATAAAGGCTGTAAGAAACAGGCTGCTGCAGAAGGTCTTCCTGATGAGAGGTCCAGCAGCAGTGGCTTAAGGAGCTTCTGAACTGACCATTCAGGGTGTTGGGTTTAACAGTGCTTTTTGAAGCCCTTTGTACTCTTCCTTGTCACTGTTGTTTTTGTAAATCTAAAAGAACAATTCCAGACTAGTAAACTTAATTCATTTCAACAGGAAAATAACCTGTGGGCTGCTAAATGCACTTTTCTTAGTGAGGGCAGTGATAGTCTCAGTTACAGCTGTAATACAGTCATGAGGGATTCACTTCCCTTTACTACTCTTACAAGTCACCAGATCTGTGTTGGGGCATATTTTATGTGAGTGTATTCAAAATTCACTCAGTGTTTGAGTCTACAGTTGGCTGTAGTCAGAAAAGATACTGAGAGGAGTTTGATTTGTGACATCTGCCACCAAAATCTCCTTTGATGGTTTAACATTTTAACACCAGAAGGACTGTTCCATCTCAGGATTCTTAGGGCAGAAAGTACTGGACAGTAGAGTCATAAGGTGATGATAAGCAAAGTAAATAATAATGTAAAATAGAGATGTGAGGTAGTAGCAGAAATAATCTGAACTGAATTTTGTGAAACAGAAACTGCAATTCAGTATTTTATCTGCTATTTATAACCAGTAATATGTAAACCAGTAATAGTGACTTTACACACTGCTATCACAGACTGTTTTTTAACTGATAATGAAAATAAATAAAAGGTTTTTCTTTCCTGTCCTTCAGAATTAAAAGCTTTGTAATGGTAGGTGGTAATTAGTAAAACAAATATGTTAAATAAGATTAATCTTCAGTCTGGCATCGTTACTTCATAATTAGGCTACGTAGGCTATTTAGCTAAAAGTTCTAATATTTAAATGACATTAGAAACTACAACCAATTCAGTATTGTATACGCAATCATTGGGATCTCTGTTGGTTTATTAACAAAAAGAATAAAAATTGCTTAAAAATGTTGCGTCATCATCAAACTGAAGGAATATCGAGACTTCATACCTTAGAGTATGGTTAATATGTATGCTCTAAATTACCAGTGCAAATCCTTCCCAAGTGTACTGGCAGTGATGTTGTATTTCTTATAAACCATAGGATTTTACGTCTCAAAGTTTTCTGGTAAATTTCAGTAATGAGTGAGTTTGTCATTTTCAGGCTATCACAGACACTTTTTTTTTTTTTTTTTTTTTCTGGCAGAAGGCTGCATGGGTGTCAGAATTGTTAGTTCATACTTTCCAGTGTCCCCCACCAGTCACTCATGCCATCTCTTTTGACCTGGCATTGTTGTTCATGTGGTAATGCAGGGCTCAGGGAACAGATCTGGATGAAGACATATGTAACAAAGAGAATGTTCTCTCCCCTTGTTATTGCATGCTGTAAGAAAGATGAACCATCTTTCTTTTTTTTTTGTTTGTTTTTCTTTTCTTTTTTTCACAAGTTTCCAATTTTTGGAGATTGTAAGCTTAGATTTCCATTTCAAAATAATATGTGACACTTTCTGTTCTTAGAAAATGGAGATGGAGCAAATGTGACTCTACAAAACTAAGATATCTGATGTGGAACATGATTTAATACAACACAATTCAGAAAGCTTTTGTGCTTAAAGGTATCAAAATAAATTAAAAAACAAAACAAACAAACAAACAAAAAAAAACAGCCAGAGACCTGGATGACTTGCATGTGGAGGTCTGCCCACGTAAATCCAATTTATGTTTGCCTGGTATATTTTAAAAGTTTGAGTATGTTTTACCTGGTTGAAGCAGCAGGAGGTGAATAAAAGATAGAGCATTGATACTGCAAAATATCCCAAAGCAGATGCTTCTGCCTTTAGTATTCATGCAGAGCAAATTCTATACTTGCCTTAACCAGTCAGCCATCATTTCTGCTTCTCAGAAAACACCAAGCACTGCAGCTGCTGCTGTAAACTAGGAAGTCAGTCAGAGAGCAAGCGTGACCTTATGAGCACAAAATTAAAACATTTCAAGTCTGTGCAAAGCTAGAAGTTTCTATTACAAGACCTCTTTCACTGGATAAAACATTTTTGTCCCAGAAAATAGGCCCAGGAAGCCATTAGTTCAGCCTAATATTGCCCTCCTGTCACCGTCGGTGAAGGCAAAGCCCAGGTCCTTTTCTTGTGTTCACTGAAATTCCTGCGTGCTTCCTCTAGAGGAAGAGGAACCCCTAAGCTCCAGGTCAAGTGTGCTGGGAAAGAATGATCATATAGGGTTTACATTGCCCATGTGGAGGAGGAGGACGCTGGAATAAAAGCAGGCTATGTGCTGCAGGGGTGGATTAGTTGTATTCCTGTCGACCTCAGTGACCACATGTGTAGGTAAGCACCTTCAGAAACATACCGATTTGACATTCCTTTATTAACAAGGCTGTACTGTAAGTACCTTGCTGCTTTTCTACAGGAGCCAACAGTTTCTGTGGATGGCTTTTTTATTCAGCATTATTCTTTGTCTCCTGTAAGCAGCACCTGAAAGATTAGCTACACATTGCTCCTTTGTTGTTTCCCATTCTACCTAGCATACATTCTGTTGAATATATGCTGGAGTTGTAATTTTGACAAATCAGCAATCTTTGGTTTCACACGTGTGCAGACATGTTTCCTCCCCTGAACTAGAGGAACCGCAGTGCTCACTACATGTTTTAAAGATAATTGAAGAGATGGCAATCCAGGCAGTTAAGAAAAAAGCATTTAGCCTTTAGTGGTCAGTCATGAAAATATTTCTGAGTGCCTACCCTCTCCTGGAAGGGAGGAGGATTAGGAAGCAGAATGTTTTGGAGTATACTCTTAAATAGAACAAGTAGCTTTTCAATTTTACTTTAATGTAACATAATATGAGACCACAATTTTCAAGAGATTTTCTGTTGCTGTTCTGTTTTGTGATGTTCATGTGATCTTCCTATATATTTTGTATCTCT
Organism: Alectura lathami; assembly: GCA_013399715.1. Classification (NCBI taxonomy): domain Eukaryota; kingdom Metazoa; phylum Chordata; class Aves; order Galliformes; family Megapodiidae; genus Alectura; species Alectura lathami. The sequence continues at coordinate 312,849 of VXAV01003137.1, read as the reverse complement.
AAATCTTTACTATAATTATCCTCACAAAACACCCTTTGATGTAGAGAAGGGAAGATTAGCATTCAAAGAGATAAACTTATTTGCCTAGAAGAATGAAGGTGCTGTATTAAAGCAGGAAACTACACCCTGGATTCCTGGGTCCCACCTCATGACCCTGACATTTCTGTCTCTCAAATGTTGATAATTGATGAGTGGTGTTACAGCAGCCAAAAACACTTCTTCACTTCCCGATATCTATTCATTTGCTCTCTTTTATGTTTCCAGAGTGAGGAAGATTTTTTGTATTGTGAATTAAAATATAGACAGGAAAACAGGCATACTTTGAATGTGTGATATTGGTTGCTCATGGTTTGATGATGGGTTGCAAGCTGCTTTATGAAATAGTTTTCTCAGACTTCTGTAATTTATACTTTGGAGGCCACGGTTTTGTACCGGACAGAAAGTAATATCAGTTCCTATAGAAATGGACATTATGATGTCACTTCATTTTTTCAGTGTGATCCAGCAAAACCCATTGTGAATTATGAGCCCAACTCTTGGAGTTGAAGCTGTAGAATATAAGCATGCTGCTGCCTGACATGCTCATGTTTCCTATTTTAGACCTGACTGATCTTCAGATAACATATGGTGGTACAAGTAATTGGAAAATTGGCAGACCTGTCAAGAAAATATGCTAGATGGGACAAAAATACGATGCTGCAGCACATAAAGTGTCTCTGAAGTTAAATTTATTGTCTTTTATCAAAGGGTGAACTAAACGTATCTGGTCTCAAAAAAATGAAACATTTTTCAATGGCAGATGCTTTTCAAAAGTAATTTTTAGAACAATGATGAAAGTTCTTGCATTTGAAAATAATTTAGTGGAAACCTCTGGTCAAGAACAAAGGAAAGGTGTAAAGTACTGTCTGCTGCAGGCATTTGAATATCTTGCCGTGAGTGTAGGGTTTAGTAATTTCTTTATGTAACCAACCTGTAGATTAGTCAGGGCTACAACTGAGACATTTACTTATTAAATTATTCTTCTACTGTGAATGTAGATTATTAGATTTATTTAAATTTTGAGTATTCCTATTTTTATTTCAACTATTAAACAGAATCAAATGCTTGAATACATGATATTATTTGCTTATTTTTATGCATATTGGTCAAGTGAAAGATGACAAAAATATGTACAGAATTCTATACATATGCATAAGTACAAAAAGTGTACTTCAATAAATTGATTAATGTTTGGGTTTTCCTTTTCTTTGACAGGAAGATGAAAATGAAGCCGAGGCAGAAACTCCATCTCAGGAACTGAATTTGGAACAGAAAAAGTCAAAAAAATAAGAGATTGCTGTCTTGTTTTGAATATTTGCAAGTTGTGTAACAGTGATTATAGTTTCTCATTGTAAAATTAACAACAAAATTCTCAATAAAGTCATTGAAAATTAAATTCATTCTACACTGGGGAATTAATTATGTAGCTCCTGGTGATATTTGTGATTATATTAAAGGCTGAATTGTCAGGACTGAGCACCATACCAATGAATTTCTAAAAGCTTTTTGAACATGGTATAGAAAGCTGATGGGCTATTCATCGCTAAAAACACTTACGAAGCAAACAATATTTTTTTTTTTTTGTTATTCTAACAAGCAATGTTATCCTTAAAGGATAGTTATAACTCAGACACATTTTGGTATTTTTGAACAAGAGCTTTGATACTTAAAAGTTAGATAAATGTATGTTCTGAAGGTCTGAAATTTCTTCTGATCAGTGATAAAAATAAATGTTGCTGGGGAGTGGGTGAAGGCAAGGACTTGGTGTTTTGTACAGTGTGTTTTCGTATATAATTAGTTTTACATGTTTATGCCTTATGCGATTTCTAATTTATTTCATACTGTAATATCATTTTCTACCATTTAGAACTTTTCCATCTTCATGTGGTTGTTGTCTTTTAATGAATGTCACGCTTTTCTTTTGATTAGGCCATCCCACCCAGATCTAATGCCGTCATACCAATCTTTGCATTTTAACAGCTTAAAATAACTTTTTCCTGCATCATCTTATCTTGAGTATTAAATATCTAAAATAAAAAAAAAAAAACTTATTCGTAAAAAAAAATGTTTCTGATTTACCTCTGCTTTATAGTCTGTGCAGGTCAGAAAGTGGGAAGGATAGCACAGGAAGCTCAAATGTAGGTTTACAGCTTGATACTTTCACTTCATGCAATCAAGAAAGCAAGAATCCTACTAATTCTTTTACAGAATTAGAGAAACATTTGTTGAAGTCCCTGGAGGAATGTTTATCTTGCTCTAGGAGACATGCATCTTCAACTGAAAAAGTCTGCCTTTTTTCCACTCTTCCATATAATTACTGCTATTTTGTATATTGTTAAATCAGATTGTAAATAATATTTATCCTCAATTTTATCACATCTATATAGATTATAGTTTCAGATCATATTTATAGTTAAAGACAACATACTTATGCTTAAGGAATATCTTTTATAAATTCTTTTCTGGTTCGTGAGGTTTAAATATGTGTGGCTCTTCAATAAATTTCAAATTTGGGTTTATCCGCCCAAATTATTTTACTAAAATTAGCAGATACGGTCTCAGTCATACAAAATTACCTATTTCCATTCAGTTTCTGGCAGCAAGTTTGCCTTTTTTTTTTTTTTTTTTCTCTGAGTCTAAGCTCTGTCACAGCCTGGGACTGTGCAGGTGCATAAGATGAGAAAGGTAGATATTTGGTGTTCAGTATTTTTATGAAAATGTATTACTTGGCACTGAAACACCTGAATGAGAAAATACAGATGTTGAAAGATACAGAAGGTTCCATTCGATGTGTTGTGTTGATAAGCTTAAAAGTAGTATTTCAGTATCTTTCCTAGATTCTTAAAAATTTAACATGAAAGAGCAATCAAATAAATCATACTTTTACAGAAATCCAACATATGTCACCAGAAGTCTACACTCAGGCTGATAAATAGAAATCTGTCACTAGGTTAAATTATTTAATTCAAAGAGTTGTAAAATGCTAGAAATTTGAGGTTTCAACTGCAAAATTTTAATAATAATAATCAGGACTGTATCAGATGGATTTCAGATGAAGTGTAATGAATGATTGAATCAAAATGCTGAGCTAAATTCATCCCTTCCAGAAAAAATGGAGTTTTGTTGACTTGTGTATAGCCAATTTTACTAAACAGAGTTCTTTTTTTTTGACCGATAAAGGTCAAATAAAGACTATACAAATTAGGTGAGTTTATTTCCATTATCTTGATTCACATCAAATTAAAATTTGCAGCTGAGCTTATTTTTTTTGTATATTCTCGACTTTTCAGACTAACAGTATGAATGTCGTCATACTTTTTTTCTCAGTGTTTGAAGGTGTTTTGGACACAGGGCACTGGGTAAAGCAGATGGCTGCAGCTGGCCTACATGGCTACCACATGATGCTGCTAATTGTTATACTTCAGCAGAACTAAATTGAAAACCTTATTGTGGCTTTTATTAAAGTTACGTCCATGCTGCACTCAAACAGAAGGCAAGTTGGGTACCAAAAGCAGTCTGTCTCCTGTAGAATGAACCTTAAAGCACATCAAAATATATTAAAAGGCTTAGAAAGATGGGATGAGCAAAAGTTTGCACAGCTTTAATTCAGCTGGCTACAGCCATTTTTATGGAGTAGTACATTCCTTGAATATAAATGTACACAGACACACGTACGTACTTGTGTGTGAGCAGCTGATTTTAATGTCCTTTTTATTTTTTCTTCCTCCTTCTGTGCTGTCTTTGAATAATAGAAGTCACATGCTGCTCTGAAGGTCTAGATTGAGAGCTATTTGTTTCCCACTCCATCCCTGTCAAGCACGACAGTGCTGATGTTCCCCAGTTGGGAATTGTGGCTTTCTCGTTTACTCCAGTAATTGCTATGTTAGGGTGGCTTAGGGGATAATCACGTTTTCCATGCTTGAGGAGAAACTGTCATTTTCCTCATCATATAGAAAATTTACCACTTTTTGCACAGTTCATGATGGATTGCTGTTGGTTTTTGTTCAGTGCTCCATGTTTGCTTTTTCTCCCCCGTGGAACAGTGGCCTATCTGGGATTTCATGGGACTCCCAACACTGGTCATTCTATTACACACAATCACTTTGCCCTCAGATATGAGGAAATTTGTCTGTTGTGATAATTTTTGTTCTTAGAAAAGGATTTCTGACCTTCCCACTTCCTGGTAGGCCTGTCCCACTCCCCCCTCAGGGCCAGCAACGTGAGGTGTGGGAGCTCTCGGCAGTCACACACAGAGCGACCTTCTAAGAGTACATGTTATGTTGTGTCGCGGATACATGTGCAGCAGGCAGCTAGTATTTAAAATGGGTTTCCTTTGTATAATAGGCCATTGCTCTTGTCACACAAAGGTTCTCGTTCCAAATGCTACATGTTTGGCATTAGCTGAAAAAGCAAAGCTACTGTTGACACAGATGCTATTCATTCTGAATTTGGATCTTAAATGTTGTGCAGTCATAAGGATTCTATACAAAAGGTAATATATCTTGGTATTTAAATTCCACTATATGTGTATCTTCTTGCTGGTTAAAATGAAGATTCACAGTGTTCTTGGTATTTTGTTAATGAAATATTGAGATGTATTGCTATGCTGGATCTGTGGTGTTCATTTATGGTTTTTCTCCTGAATGAAGCTGATCATAGTGCATTATAGGCATGAAATATGATATACAACAGCTAATCCCAAAACAATATTTGTCTTCTGCTCATTAGAGAGCATTGTCATACTTTTACGTTAAGAAAATGATCTAAATATTATTATTCATTCTCAGGAGAATCAGTATTTGTGCAGTCAGAATTTTTAAAGGGAAAAAGAATATACTGGAAGAGAATTATATCACTTTACTACTTCTTTGTTATTGCATTCCCATAAGCCTTCTACCCCTGGGTTTATTTCTCTGCATCACACTACAGAAACTTAACTCTCCCTGACATTAGGCGGGATAGGTTTTACTCTGTGGAAAGTGAAGGTTGATTAGAAACTGGCTCTATTTCACATGACCTAAAGAAAACAATTTTTACATAGCAATGAATAAACAACTTCTATCACCTACCTAAGACAGTAGTGTGAAATCATAGCAGGTAATAAATGTATACCCGTGGTGAGATCAGTGTGGATTCTGTAGTGGTGCTATCTGGAAAAGGAAGTAAATGCTAAAGGTAACAGCATGAAAATGCATGCAGCTATGGCATAATTCTGATTTGTTTTAGAAGATCTATTAATTTCCTTGTTACAAAGCCAAGTAAGAGCAACCCTTTAAAACTGTTGAACCATGAAAGCCATTTCCTTACGGGTTTTAAATTTGGGAACAGACTCATGAAATTTATAGCTTTGATGAGATATTCTTTGCCTGCAGTCAAAATGAGAGCCAGATCATTGGTTTCCCAGCATGACACCTATGTATTCTTGTGTGCACTAGATATCATTAGGCTCATAATAACACAGCTATCATCACATTAACGTCTGAAAGGTTTGGTGTTGATGCTTGGTTTAAGTCTCTCATTTATACCTACAGCATACTAAACAGCTGAATAAAAACAAAAGCTATATCATACCTATATTGTGCTACTGTTCTGCACTTTAACCAAAAATACAGTCATTTTATGCCCGATCAAATTTTTATTAAACTTATTCTTGCCAAATCATGTTGTTTTGAAAGAGCTGAAATGATGAACTAGTAGCACACCACAAATGCAGTCACAGATAATGGTACAGTGAGAACATTTTTTTTTCTAGTTCACACAGTAAAGACAGTAGTGAACACCATATACTTACCAGTCTAATAATTGTAAGTCTTAGTATATTATTGAAACTTTATGTACTTTGTCTGCCATCTTATGGTAGAAGAGAAGTGTATTGTAACAAGGCGATAGCATTTCACTGCCTATATTCCTTCAGGTAAAGTGATGCAGTCTGTAGCATTCTAGCAAGACACCTGGGATTAGTAATTATACAAAGGAGGAACTACAGCTGAAAGCAATTAATGTCAAAAATCTGCTGCTTACTTCTGCTGGTTTCTATTGGAGAAATAAAGTATATCCATTTTACAGTGAATATCTTAGCATTTGTACCAAATGAGATTTGTAGAGAGAGCTACAGTTTTCATTCTGCCACGTAACTGAAGGAGTGGACAGAGTTTGGGAGAAACAACATCATTCACATAATGCAGCAAAAAGGCTTGGAGAAGCACCAGTATATAAAGTGTAGTAATTTGGTGCTTTTAGACAAATTCCTTATTGCTGTGATCTGAAAAGCTTTTGCCTGATCAGTGTTAGAGCATTCATTTCTATAGATGGGAGGAGACACCCATAGGAATTCTGGCTAGAGATATTTTGCATGTTGGGGCCGAGGCATAAATTGACTCAAAACCAGCCAATTCCAGTGATCTGGAAAGAAAAATATATAGAGACAACTTCAATCTTTAATCATCAGTTTGTTGTGAAGCTTTTAAAGGCTGTATAATGCAATCATTAGTGAGTGCTTAAAACCCTTGGGGAATATGAAACACTAATTAGCGGCTGAGGTGAAAGGATTTATAAAAGCTAGAACAGTAATGTTACCCACAAGAAAGACTGCGATGTTTTCTTTAGTTGTTTGAACTGTGTCCAGTTTCAATGCTTAGTATTTATTTTGAAGATCATTGTTTCATTCACGAATATCTGACTTTTCTTTACTCAACACTGAATGTTTTATTTTGATCATCTTGCTACAAATTATACATTATTAAATAATTTAATAAAATTTTTCCTTAAACGTTTTAATAATCAGTTATCTTTTTTCATATCTTTATATCTTCAGTCCTCAACCACTCTTTCAAATATGGAAACTAGCTGATGATAATATGGGGCATCTATAATGCCTATCATACAGCTTGTCTGATCTGTGTATCAGCTCAGTACTTCCAACAGAGTTTGACCAAGGTGGGAACATGGCCAAGAGTGAGTTGGCTGTACTGTGACAAGACCAAGATGATGAGTTTGGGGTCATCAGATGAGTTGGCAGAAATAGAGGTAGTCCTTTAGACTGAGCAAGTAAGTTTCTCCATTAATAACTGTAATTGACAAATAGATCGTTAGACCCATATTTTCTGGTCATCTCATCATTGGTAATTTGGTCAGATTTTGCCATCTACACCTGGGTAGGAATTTAAAGCTTGTTGGATGTAGACATCAGGCCTGTGAATCTTTTCATATTTCTTCAAGACTGGAATTCTGTGTAACGTTAGCCCCTGCAGCTGTCTGGAGTCTCAACTAAAGCCAGTGTCTTACTAAAGAAAGAGTACACAATGCTATCATTTATTGCCTACTTGTTGGTCTTTGAACAGACTTGAATACAAATTTATGACCAACCACTCCACTTCTGCCCCATAGCCTGGGACTGTCCTTTTTTCAAAGAGTTCCCCTTGCCTTAGTATGCTGACCACTGCTGAAGTCATGTAGGCCCACTTGATTTAGATTCCTTGACTATAGTGAACAATAGCTTCAAGTGTTTTCTGAGAGGACATCAGGACTGAATTAATTTCCCACTTGTTAACCTTCAGAGACTAGTGGAGTTTTTCAGTAGGGCAAAACCTATTGTCACTAGAACTTGAGAGAAGGTTAAAGGTGTTAACTCCTATAGCAATGAAAATAATTTCTTGGTATAATTACTAAGTAATTTTCTCAGCGAAACCAATCTCCTTATATTCTTGTTTGAGCAGTTAGAATCTTGGGTAGAAGTTTTAGATTATTTTAAATAATAGCACAACGAAGTTCAAGGTCTGTTCCCTCTAGTTAGACTATTATTGTGCTTTTTTCTTTTTTTTTTTTTTTTTTTTGAACTGTAAAAATGAGTGACGATGTCAGTCTTCATTCTGTTTGAACAAGCTGCTTTTCTCACTCTCTATATCCATGAAATATAGTATTTATATATTAATATAAATCTGAATTTTGTTTCTTTTACTTACATAGATACATAGTTTATGCAGTCTCAATCGTGAGAAGGTAAAGCTCTGAGTAACCTGGTCTGATCTCAGGCTGACCCTCCTCAACTACAAACCTTCCAAACTGCATTACTATATAATTCTGCAATATTCATTTCATGTTTATATATTTAGCAGCTTGTGTGTACAAATGGAAAGGGTAGGAAAACACTTTGCTTATGAACTCC
>VXAV01003137.1:272358-284228 GCA_013399715.1 Alectura lathami | reverse complement strand
ATGTATATATATGTATATATACATACATTTTTGTATGTGTGTGTGAAAGATTCACATGTTTCAGCATACAGCCCCAGAGCCTGCTTTCATTTCAGTATGTGGAAATTTGTGTGGTGCAGAATGAAATTGCCCTCAAGAAGAGAAATTACTGGTTACAATCATGGTTAGAACATGAAAAGCTAGCATCTAGAATTTAGAATAAAATTAGATTCTGCTTGTAAACAAAACCCTTCCCAAAATACGAAAAAGCTCTTTATGTTAGCATCTCTAATTTTGAAACAGGAGGGATGATCTGAAGTGGAAGACAACCATAGATTGGAAAAAGGTGTGGGAAACCAGTTTGGAATACTGAAAAGGACAAGAAATTGTACAAGGGATAAAAAAGTTGCCTTCTTCTGATTGTCTTTTTTGTTGAATGCATTGACAAAGTTCCTTGGGTTCATCCTCCTCAGTAATTTGATTTTTTCTGCCTTTTTTTTTTTGTTGTTGTTATTGTTTTCTAAATAGCTGGTTCTTTGGAGTTAACAGTTGATGAGATTTAGCTGTGTACTAGGCTGAATGTTACACTGTGTTAAAACCACATTTGCTTTTTGTGACATGTTGTTTGGTACCAATGGGTATGTATTTCAAAATGGCATGCCTTCATTAAACAAATAAAACTGGCATTAGGTCAGTCCTGGAGAACTTGCTACATAATGCCCTGATCCCAACCTGATAGTGTCTTCTGAGGGTCAACACTGAAAAAAAGACTCTGCAAGGTTTGTTAATGCAAAGGAGAATAAAGAGAAAAAGATGACTGAAAGCGATAATGGACAGGACTACTATTTTAACACAAAGGTGTTTTCAGAAGCTCCTTTCTGTTATGTTGCCACTTAGTACCCTGAGATGAATCTTGATACAGGCCAGTATTTGTGTGCCTTAGGAGAGTCTTCAGAGAGCAACTGAAAAAAATGTGTAGTATACAAGGACTGTATAGAGGGTGTATAGAAGATGAATAGGCAAAAGTCTAAGAAGAACTAAGGATGATAGTATGGTATGGTTCATCTTTAATATTTCTCACAATATGTTTATCAGTACTGAATTGATACATTTACAAATGGCAATTTTTTGTTGTTCCTCCCAAACAGACAATAATAGTCTTTTTTTGTTGTTCATACTGTTTTAGATGCATTGTTTGCAAGAATGTTGTTCAAACCCCTCAGTGTTCTTCCTTTGAAGTGTGTGGAATGAAAAAATATTATACCTCTAAAACTCTGGATTTATTATACCCATTTGAAGCTTCCACCCAGGGGAATTTTCTATCAAACATCTCAAAGAAGTTCTATTTGTTCTGCCTAGTTTAGCCTTTTTCTACTTTGTGGATAAAATGAAAGACTACTTTTAAAAGCAATTTTCTCAAATCCTCTACAAAAGTCAAAATCAGTGGGTTTAATGATTCCCTTGGCAACTGGCTCCTTAGGCAACAATGTAGCAATTATAAATAATATTAATATGTTCATCTGATGGCTTCTGATAACAAGTCAATTCAGCATTCCTTTTTTCTTTTTATACCATGGGGCACTGGTTGTTGAGAAAGGCAGAAATATTTGTATGAGTATGTGTGTGAGAAGAAGAACTGATTTGCATACAGAGCTACATTATGTAACTGGAAAGACAGGATTGGAAATTTGTTTTAATACACTTATAGGGACGTTATGACCATCATCTCCAAAACATAATAGCAGCAAGGAACTGAATCTAATTAAAATGATACGGTGTCCAGTAAACAACCCATTTGAAAAATCTAATTGATTTACTATAATATAAAGTGCAAGAGTGTCATAACCAAGTTTTTAAGAAATAACTTGAATGTTTCCATTCTTTGGGTCCCAGCTGGGAATATCTTTAAAGACCTTGGTCATTTGCTAAGGAGGCAGTCAGAGATTCCTGGCTACTGTATCCCCAAATCTGACTGACACATGATGAACTGCTAATGCTTAATAAACAAGAAGAGCCAAGAGGAGAAAAGGTTGAAATCCATGTCCTTGAGCCTGCAAATGTATCAGGTTTACTGCTAAAGAAGGGGCATAGGTGTGCCTGGTGGAAAACAAAACTTGTACAGAATATTGTACAAAGGCTGTTATCTGGAGTACAACTAACTTGCTTTCATTCTTGCAGTATAGTTTAGAAGCTTTTCCTGAATTACAGAAGTTAATGTACATGGAAATCTCATTTTAAATAGCGTTTCAGTAATTACAGCTCATAGAGTAAATATATTTGTGCAGAACAAATATAATTTATACTTTACAAACACTGCTTTCGTATCAGACATGTATGTATATTATGTAACAAAATGCTGATAGAAAAATGTTTGCCCACCTATCTTCTTCAAGCAATGTATCCACAAAAATTTCTTTATAGAAATATTGCTGTGCAGATTGGTAAGGAGAATTTTCCTTGAGAAAAAATTAAAGTCATTTTATTGGATTCTAAGATCGTATGAAGACATCTCAACTCATGCCTAGAATTTTCATGGGCTCAAGCTCTAGGTGATTGAATCTATGTATCAGTAATGGCTGTTCATCTAAATGACCTTCACTGTTGTTTCCCAGCCCAATGTTTTTTTTTTTTTTTTTTAATCATCTTCAACCTCCATAAGCAATGATTTTCAATGTCTTCTGGTTAATTGCCTGAAGTTTTTCAGTACTTTCTAGTCAAGAATCCAGCCCTCCAGGATGCAATTAGATAATTATTTCAAATTAACAGTTAGTTTATTATTACAGTAAAAATTTTCTACACTATTATTTTATTTAAAATTGTTGATTTGGTAATTCATAAATTACAAAATCAGGAAGTACCAAAACAGACATAGAAGACAGAAGGCCAAGAAAACTTACAACAGCATAAGTTTTTATTTCATGAAGAAATATTGAATGACAATCCCCCCAAACATGTAATGTTATCTCAGACAAGTGACTGAAAGGGTCATTTGTCTAAAACCTGCCTGACGGCCTAGATTTGTATCTGTTAAATGAAACAGAAGTGATGTTTTGTAATATCTGAAACACTCCAAACTTCTCTTCAGCAGAAGACAGTGACCAAACTGAACCAAACCCAGATCTTGTAATACAAGTTCCAAGCATTACAGTGTCAATCAGGATTTGGAAAGAAAAAAAAAGAAACTTTAATGATGTGAGGACAGTATTTTCAATACATTATGTATTCATGAACAAGAAGCAGTCACAGTCTGCTAGATTAAGTGAGCAGCATGGCATAACTTTTAGATTCTGCTTCCCAGTAGTACTTATCACAGTAACACTCCATAGCTGTGGGAGTTGTTGAAGTTCATAGAGTTACATCTCTGTCTGTCAGCCCACTGTCTCAGACATGAACCATGATGATGATTGTTTTCATCCTGAGCAGAGATGTGGGTGGATACGTTTTGTATAATTTGCCAAAAGTGGCTGAAGTGGGGGATTATTCAGAATGGGTATGGAGTCTTAGAAAAGTAAAACCTATATTATATTATGTCAGAGAACAGAACAAAAGAGATAAATGATTATTCAGGCTCGTATCATATAGGAAAGTTCAGATTCAAAAATCTGTAGTATAAATGAGAACTGACTCCAATAGTGTTATGGCATTTTATTTGAAAATCAAAGAATTTAGGAAAAACAAAATACTTCTTAAACCATGTTGCTGAATTCTCCTTTCTGTAATGATTGTGCATAATGAAAATCAGTTATGATGTTTGATGTTTATTTACATGTTTGGATTTTAAGTACTGCAGAGGAATATATATTTATTTTAAACCAGTTGTAATATTTTCATTACTGAAGGTGGTGGGGAGGGAAGAGAAGTGATTCTGTTGGTCCTGATGTCCTAGTGATAGACACAGCAATTTCCTCGGAGAAACAGCTAAACAGATTCTCTGAAAGCTTTTAATGCCAGGCAAGGGAAGATTAGAGGTTTTCAAAAGCTGTATGAGATAAGAAACTGAGAATTAATATGTTCAGAAATGTGCTGAAAAAGGATTTTCAAAAAAGATTTATTACTATTTATTTCTGCAAGTCACTTTCAGGAAGTCTTCTCCAACCTCTCATACTTCTCAGTCTCCAGAGACAAATGCTAGTTACATGTTAAAAGCAACAGAACTCACAGGTAGGTCTGCAGAGTCTTTTCCTTCAGTGCATGACTGAGATACAAAGATTTCAGGAAGACAGCCTAAACAACAAGGAATATGAATGGTTGAGAAAACAGATCTATTCCCTAGTTAAAAAAGGAAAGATGGATATGTGTAGAAGTTGGAGAGTTTATAAGCTATAAGTTGAGGAAAATGGATCAGTTATGGTGGGTCAATTAAGCTTAGAAAAGTAAACAGAAGCATGGAAAAAATGGAGATTCTGGGACTAATATGTTTTTGCTAAGTGCTTTGGGAAGTAAGATGTACATCAAGATACAAGTGCTTGACACCATGGGATGTCAATACTATATGGGAAAGAGATGAAGAAAATTACTGAAGAAGTACAGAGTCAGGCTTCAGATAGAGGCTGCGGTTCTGAAACAAGTAGAGCAATATTTGGTGGTTTGTTGTTGTTTGTGCAAAGAATGCAAGAATATGTACTTTCATATAAATAAATGGAATTACAGGGAATATAATTACCAATTTCTCTTTCAAAAGGAAATAATGCCAAGAGCAACTCCATCTAACCAGACTTCCCAAAACATGATTTTTCTCTATGAAAAAATAATTAGTCTTATTTAAGGGGGCAGACACTAGTGTGTATTATCTGTAACCTGACAAGGCCATCATCTACATCATCTACATGAGAAGGCAAAAGTGCATTCTATATATAGCTAGTGGTGCTAGTTATCTATAAGGCACAGGATGCTGTTTGAGTCCAAATTTTAAAAGCAGATAAAACACATTTGGAAAGTCTTCTTCTGCCAACAGTTTGTAGTGCTACTATGTATAAACATAACAAATATGAGGGGAACTAAATTTCTTGTTAATGCATTGTGTCTGAACAGTGCATGAAAAGTCCCTTAGGAGTGTTACTCCCATTAGTTGGCATTGTTTTCTTCAAAGAGATTCATCTGCTTCTGACTTGGATTGCAATCTCCTCAGAAGATGAAGGAAACCTGCTAAACATTTCCAGACAAAATATCTTGTAAGACAAATAGTTAAAGTCTTATTTGTACATAATAGCCCATGCATAAAAAAACTAACTAACAGGAGCCATGGCATATCATTAAACGCCTGGATTAAATTTGACCAGTTCAGTGATACTAAGGATGCAACAGTGTTCTCAGTAGTAGACATTGAGCATGCTGGAGCACCTCTGCAAATTACATGAAGGCATGTCCTTAATGCTTGTGTAGGAAAATGTTTTCTCAGTTTCATAATCTAAAGGCTTTGTGTTTTTCTTTTTCTTTTTGTTTAAAAAAAAAAAAAAAAAGATGATGTTTCACCATCATTACTTGAATGCCACTGTTTTTTAGATGACTCCCTGATTGAACTGGGGACCATGTTAGTTCTCCCCATGACCCATCAGAGATAAAGAATTTGTTTACTGTAAATTGCTCACCACTCACTCCTATGCACCATCTGCCACACTTATTCATGAAGAGCAGCATTTCTAATAATAGCTCTTTTAAGAAAAATAATACAAAATGTCTCAAGTAGTTGAATGGGATATAACTACAATTTTAATCTTCCCTGCTACTTTACCCTTCCATGTTAAAATATGATTGAGTGTCAGTAAATCAATTTATTTTATATATGCAAACTTTTGTGTATTAGTCAAAGCTTTGCATCGTTAAAGCAAGAAAGGAGATGGATACTAATTTGCCTTAGCTGAACATACACATATATTTAGATTTCGTTAGCAAAATAATGCCTTTTAGCCAGTAATAGCCTTTTCTCACACCATATCTGTGAGGTCATATTTTAGGAAAAAGGACATAAGATATGAAGAGATAAGTGCTAGATGTAGTAGAATGCCAAACAAATGCCTGCAACTTAGGTGCATAATGATGGGTGTCCAGTCCTGGAGCAGAATCCAGACTGATTTAAATGCCTCATCATCTCTGCAAAACCTAGACTACAGCTCAGGATTGCCTGGTATTTAAATAAGGATTAAGAAGTCGGAAGGTTTTGTCTTCGTAATTACTTGTCCACTTCATCATTAAGAAACCCATTTTCTGCATTAGAAAGTTTCTTGACATCATATTTGAAAGGTCATGGCAGTCTGGTGAAGTTCCTGCTGACTGGAAAAGGAGAAACATCACCCCCATTTTCAAAAAGGGTTAAAGGGAAGATCTGGCAAACTGCAGGCTGGTCAGTCTGTCTCACCTCTCTGCCTGGCAAGATCCTCCTGAAGGATCCAGGCACATGGAAAATGAAGATGAGGTGACTGGTGTCCACCAGCATGGCTTCACCAAGGGCAAACCATGCCTGACAAACTTGGTGGCCTTTTATGATGGAGTAACAGCATCAGTGGATACAGAAAGAGCAACAGACGTCATCAATCTGAACTTGTGTAAAGCATTTGACACTGCCCCACACGACATCCTGGTTGCTAAATTGGAAAAGCACAGGTTTGATGGACAAACCACTGGCTGGATAAGGAACTGGCTGGATGATCGCACCCAGAGAGTCGTGGGCAACGGCTCAATGTCGAAATGGAGACCGGTGACGAGTGGCGTCCCTCAGGGACTGGTACTGGGACCAGCGCGGTTTGTTTCATTTTTACATATTTGAGAATTTTCAGAAGATGGAAGATGGTTAGCAACTGCGAAAGGTAAATCTAGAAGTCTTGGTGTCATTAACTTGGATAATTTATAATGTCTTTTGTAGATTGAGCTTGTCTTTTCTGAATGAACACATTCAGAAAATAATTTGTTTTATGTGGTCATTTTTGAAAATTTTCCGTTGTAGAAAAGACATTCATCGCTGTTCCTTCCAAATGTGGTAGCGCTTAGAAAAGAGTTTGCATGAGATCTGGGGCTCATCACAGAGGTAAGCTGTCTCACCATGTTATCCCTAGTAGTCTCCTTAGTCTCTTTATTCAGACCCTCTGTTTTCTCCAGCTCCATACCTGAGCAGTTTCTTGGAGTTCTATACTGGGTGTTGCATCCATAGTGGAAAAAAAAAAAAAAAAAAGTAGCTTGTTTTATTTTTTCAAATATTATTCTAAAATCATGCAGAATTATATGTATATTTACTGCTGTTCTACAATTTGGATAAAACACTATTGGGAGTGGCTGAGTAACCACAGTGACTGTATACTCATGCTAATTATGAAAAACAATTGTTCTTAGTTAAAGCAATGACATACAGGACACCGGTCCCTCAAATGCATGGGAGAGAGGAGGAACTGAGATGTGCAACAAAAGGGCTTTCTAGGGACTGTGCTGCTGCCAGGGAGAGGGAGGAACACTATCACAGCACATTACAAAACCTCTTGCCTGACCAGCTGTAATCTTCCAAATGACAGAGTAAGTAAAGCATCTGCATGTGCAGATATATTTGGTTACCTTTGGAAAGCAATTATGAGTGAACAAGGGCAAATGATGGTCCGTAACCAAACAGTTCTTTTCTTCATTCTATCTGTATTGAGAAGAAGAATATTGTTTCGTGTGAGGTACTCAGTCTCAGGTGTTTTACTCTGTGTGATGGAATGAATTAAAATAATTGAGTGAAAGCATTCATATAATGAGTAAACAAACAAGCTTTCCTATTACCCCCTATTGTCTCCTTCCTAAATAATTTCAAAATTATGAATCCTTTGAATCTGAATAGGAGACATATGGCGTAAGAGATTTAAGTTACTTTATTATATTACTGAAAAATAAACCTAAATCTACTAGCTGAAGGCTATACCAGTGCATACCAAGAACCAACCTTGCAATTTTCAGGTGAAATCAGCCAAGCTCCTGTCTTGTTGTGTTGATTAAATTTGTTCCTACCAGAATATTTTTGACTTGATATCTTCCCTTGACACCCTTTCTAGTTGACCTCGTTACTATAGATTGAAAAAAGGATTTTTTAATGAATTAAAACAGTATGAATTTTAATGAATTAAAATAGGCTCTGATAGTAAAAACAAACAAACAAACACACAAAAAACATAACAAAATAAAATTATCTTTTTAGCATAGCTTATGAAAATAAAATATTTATGAATTTAATAGCAAGTGAAAATAAATGAACAGTGATCTGGTCCAATATGCCTGCAAATTCTCATTTTTAAAGCTAATACATCTAAAAATTAAAATAAACTTTTATTTCTGTTTTACTACTATGGTTCTTGATCTATGTGATTTCCTAGTTCTGCTGCTGGACTTGTTTGTAGATAGCATGGGTGTTCTGCAAAGGCTTGCCCTTTTACTTTCACTAGTGTAGATCTATTGATGAGTGACATCTTATAGGATATATTTTAAGGCATTTGTCATCTATGTTTGAATACACATGGAAGACAAAAAGCAATCATTTTAGTAACAGCAAAGTGTTATGTGAAACTACACATTCATGTATCTAGAGCAATATGATTCATTAACAAAAAATGAAACAAAGCAATACAAGAAGAGAATAATGCATGTATATGAAATCCTAATTATTTTTGTAACTCCTCTATTGCATCCTCATAACTACTTTCAAGGGAACAAATCCTCAGATATGTTCCTTCAGCGGACTGACAATGTATCCTTTTCTTGAAGGACAGCAAACTCTGAAGTACCAGGCTTGTGTTGTAGTCTGACAACACAGACTACTGAAAACTTGATAAGTAATTAACAAATCGATTGGTACAGGTTCTTCAGAGGAAAGAAAGAGAGAGATAACCTGCCCTCCCCAAAGATGTTACCACAATTCTTACCGGAAAAAGTGGTTCAAACCAAAAAACATGATGCAGCACAATTTTTCCATTTTTTTTTTCCCTACCATTAACTTATTTTTGTGGCTATGATATGATCTATCATGCTTACTCTAAGTCAATCCTTTTCATATTTAATACCAGAAATCAGTGACACAGATTGGCCACAACTACAGGTTTGCCTAACTGCACACTATGTGGAGACAAAATAGCCTCATCTAGATCTGAATTCGTCATGCTTCAGTTTTGTTGACTCACCATTGTGTTAATGAGGATCTACCATCCTCCCTTCTTATTATCATCTTGGCTGTCCTCTTGCTATGATGGCTCAGGGTTTTCTAGTAGCTGTTGGGTTTGTCTCAGCTCTCTGATCATTGCAGGGGAATTGGTTATTTTTATGCTTGCTGGAGGTCGCTTGTTCCTGATCATCATGCCTTATCCCTAAGGGGTTTCTTCGCAACTGAGAATGAAACTCTCTGCAGAGTCTACATTTCATCACAGGTTGTTTTAAACACCCCATCTGTATGAAACACTTCAAGTTTGCAGATTTCATCTTTATCCACACTGACTCCAAAGCCAGGCAGACTTAATCATGAAGCAAAAATTAGTTTTGTGTGTCTAAAGATCTAATTATTAGTTATAACTTGGAAATAGAAGGTTATAAAGAAGGAAATAGAAAGCACAATTCTAACTGTCTGATTGTTTAACTTCTCATGAACTTCCCTAGGTTTTGTCCCCCTGTCCACTTCCCCCACTGGATTCTTGCCCAAAGACATAGGCAATGTTGGTGAATTACATGTCACATCTACATTATCTTTTCTGATCTTGGATCCAGCTCCATTAGTTATTTATAGCTGACTTCCTAGGTCTGCACACAGCTAATGAGACAAGCAACCGAAATGTGTTTCTCATACATTTAGATTTTCATTATTTTTGTAGGGCTGCTTGCAACTCATTTTACGTAAGGTATAGAATATCTGTTATAAATACATCTTTGTTACCATTTTGATTTCTTTTCTTTACTAGCTTCCTATAGAAATCATGCATGATGTTTCTCTAATACAGATGCAAACATGGAAGCAACAAATTTTTCTTCCATGGCAACATAATGGGAACTTGTAACCTTTCCATCCCTGTTCTTGGTCACCAGCATGATAGCACTCCTTACTCATTTTCTGTTATAAGAAATCAAAGTTTTCGGTTGCGTTTAGGTGAGCTTTTCCACACTTCTCGTTGTTTTGTCTTCTGCATTCTTTGTAAAATGCAGTGAATTTCACTCCATGCAGTACTCTTGAGCAAAGCACCTTCTGTATTTAGAAAATGAAATTTTATGCATCTCTTAAGCTCTGAGTAGTACAAATATTGGGTAATAGTAACTCTTGCTCTCCTTTTTTTTTTTTTTTTTTTNTTTTAGAAACTTTTTTTTTTTTTTTTTTTTTTTCATCAGGTGCTGGTTTATGAATTTGGGTCTAATTCAATTAAGTTTTGCCTAGATGTTAAAGGATGGCTTTTAGTATTTAAATATTTCAACTCTAATAAATTCAGCTAATGCATCAATTTTAAATGTTTCTGATGTTTTTATATAATATATATAAATTTTATGTATATGGAAGAATAATATTACAGCTTAAATGTATGTTAAATATCTAATTTTTAAATCTGAATTTGTATACATACGTATGTGAATGTGAATGCATTTATATAAAGCCTCTCCTTCATTCAACCTTGACCATAACATCTGGATTGCTCTCTTTCCTTCCTCCTCCCCCTCCACTTTATATATATATTAGATACATACTGTGCTGAAAATATTTTCATGTGCTTTGTCAATAAAATATCTGGGAGATCTCTGCTATTCCTTTAATTCTACTCTAACAACAATTTATAGAACAGTTGTGTGTAGTCATTGCCTTTGTGATTACAGCAGAATGAGAATATTCTGCTGTATTGCTCATTCTGTTGCATGTTGCTTATCTTCAGACTGGGTCTGCTAAGAAAGAAACTGGTTATCATTAAACTATTTGCAGCAATCAAATATGAAAATTAAAACAAATAGTTCTAAAATATGTGGAGGTAGAGAGATATATTAACTATTTTTCTTCATTTTGCCAGGTTCAAAAAGGGGAAATTAATTTTTTCTTTCAAAGAAAATGAAGTATAGAAATTCTTCCAAAGGAATTGTGATTTTTGTTATGCTATTTACTTGATTTATTATTCACAAAGAACCTTTCAACAGAAGCTGGCCAATGTATAAGGCAAACTACCAGCTTTAAAGAGGTCCTTTGGCTCTAGTTCTTACTGCCTTGTGCAAATCAGAAGGGAATATTGAAAGAATGTTAAATTTACAGTTTGAAAGTTAAATCTGATAAGTATAAACATCAGAAAATGTATTTTGTAAAATTAAATCAAGTATTTCATTGATATTTTATGTTCTTTTTTTTTTTTTTCTGAGTGAAGAAAGAAATGCATACTACTTATTCTTTCCTATACTTTCAGTGTTTATATTTTACTAATTGCTTTTTAGTTTGGAAAAAAAAAAGTAAGAAAAATATTTATTCCAATCTAACTTCATTTTAATTTGTGTCAATTCAGTATTTGCCAAAGGATGTTAATTAGACTTACTAAAAGAGATGCAACACCAATGACCTTCTAAAAAAAAAAAAGACAAAAAAAAAACTTTTAAAGAGTAGGAAAGATGTAGTTTTTTATTACACCTTATGGACACACTTCTTTCTCTGGAGGTAAGTCATTCACTCCTTATTACCTCAGTATTCCAACTTTTAAGTAAGAAAGATATGCTGCTGTGTTTCGGAGACTGTGAAATAAGTGCCTACAAACTCTTGAAGGCCCTTGAATGTAGTATGCTTTTGTTGAACAATGCCCTCTTTTGCTATTGATTGATGACAATTATATAATCAGAGAGAGACTGATGGCCTATGTATTAAATTTTCAATCACATGATTCTAAAGAGCTTTTTTACAATGTTCTTATAAAAAGAGAAAGCTCTGATATCCA
>VXAV01003137.1:251640-264589 GCA_013399715.1 Alectura lathami | reverse complement strand
CTTTAAAAAAAAAAAAAAAAAAAAAAGAAAGAAAGAAAGAGGTCAATTTGAGGCCGTGGGGCTTGAATGAGACAGGAAGAGATATTGGCTAAGTCCTTTTTTGCTTAATATGAGAATGTATATCTAGAAAACAAGAGCTGGAGAACAAATGGTTTAGTTTAAATATAAACACATCTGAAAAATCTGAAGTATAGCAATAAATATGCACAACAGCAAAGACAAAGGAGGAAAATGCAATTCATTTAACTCCGTTGCTTCTTGAGCCAGACAAAGGCAATGCAATGACTCAGAGTGAGACTGCAGCAGGATAACTGATACCGTGAGCGTTTCTCTTGCCCTTATTCCTTTTTTTTTTTTTTTAATTCCCATTTATTTACAGAAACTACTCAGTAGTTCATATTATTGTTCCTGCTCTTCATCAGTAGTGTGAACTGTGCTGTGCTTTGTTTCTTCTGAAATTTGCATTCTATTCTGTTTCCTTCTATCTTACGGTTTTACTTCCATCTTTTTAAACCATATTAATAGTACTGAGGCCTTTCCTTGCAATTACCGCGTGCTAACCAGGCTTTTACCATGCGTACTAGTCTGATTTCAGAAGGGAGATGCATGTACACGGTAGTGATTTACACGTCAATATTTCTAGGCGTGCTGAATCAGCAACAGAGCTGGCAATGGGGGTAGCTAAAGCCAGAGAAAACACTGGCAGCGCAGGGGTTTGCCAGCTATACCGAAGCGGATAGTGCAGTGTTGTATCGAAAGACAGTAAACGAGGGCTCGAACCAGGGGAAAAACAAACAAACAACAACAACAAAAAACAAACAAACAAAAAAAAAAAAACACCACGTTTTTGGCCCTCTGGTGGGATCTTCCCAGCGCGGAGCCTAACGCCCCGCGTCCAGTACAGAGGCAGCGCTGAGGCAGCAACGGGGCAGCAGCGCCACCTGGTGGCCACACCGCGTCCATCCCGCCCGCCCGTGGTTGCTGTGCGGGCTGCAGTCAACCGAGGCATTGGTAGGTGTTTTCCTTGAGACAGTGGACAGAAGTCTGGCAATGTTCAACAAATAAACAAACAAAACAACAACAAAAACCCACACCAAAACCAAACTCGCCATATTCGCTTAAGGGCAAATTTACTGTGATTTTGTAAAAAGTCTCTCTCACGAATTTACTAGCTGATGCCTGCTTACATTTCTTGCATACTTCTGCAGCAGTGAGTGGACAGTTCACTAGACAGCCAGACGGCGGCAGTGTCCTGGCCATGCCCGATCTGCAGCAGCCGTTTACGCTAAAGCTCAGGGCTGTAAAAGCGCCTTGAATGAGAAGGACAGATCAGGTGGGAAAGGTCAGTTACCAAGAAAACTATTAAAATATTTTATCACCTCCAAACTATTAATCACTCAGAGCTGGGGATGGATACAGAGAATGGATTTTTTTAGGTACAGTCAAGGTGTTTTTATAATGGAAACCTCAATATTTTCCAGATGATAGTGATGCCCTCTGATATAAATCTTCATACAGCTGTGGAATATTTTCATTTCCCTTGTGTTTATTTCAGTTCCCATTTTTCACATTTTTTTTTTCCTTCTCAAAGTGCTGAAGATCACACTGCCAAGAGTCTTATGAGCCCTGTCTCTTCCTTCTATTACCTACTGCCAAATACTCTTCTCTCCTTCTGTTTAAGTCCTGTGCACATTTCAGTGCTGTGATGGCCTAACTAGCTTGGTGAAGTTTATCTTAGCAGCTATTTACTGTAATTTGTCAGGGAGATTGGAGGGTCTTCAGTTGTTCAACAACTGCTTTTCTATCTATCAGAAGCAAGGACATAATTTGATTCCATTGTCCTTGCTAGAGAAATATAAATAGGAATAGCATGGGCAGCAGAATGAAGCAGGGAACAGGACAGACACTTTTAGCTGTGTAGTTTCCATCCAAATGTGTGTCCTGCTCCTTGCTCACATGTCCAGTATAGCAGGGCTCATACTTGTCTATTACTGAGGAAAGAACTGGAAATAGCTGTTGTGTTTTGCAGTAATGCTGGCATAAAGAATGGGTAAAAAACCTCTGAAAATAAAGTTAGTAATTGTAGAGTTCATACAGAGCAGAAATTTCAGTTTTCTAAAGAGGATGTCAAAGTTATTGTCCCATGTGCTTCTCTGTTGTGGGCCCACTGTAAACTGTCCTAGGTCCAGCCTCTGTCAAGAGGCAGCTTTATTCTGCCCAGGCAGGACAGCAAATGCCCCACCTCACCTTGCTCCAATGGAGGTCACTCCTCGGTCCTAACTTTAATCTGGTACGGGTGAGGCTTTCGAATAATTCCAGTTTAGTCATTGTGGGCTTTCACTCTGAATTGTACAGTGCTTAATATTGGCAGTAAAAAGAGATGTTACTTTTCTTGCTGTTGATTATGGCTTTATTTCTGAGAGAGATCATTTGATTTGAAAGATAAGAGAAAGCTGACTGTAAATGCAGGCAGAGCTCCTTCCTCACTGGTAACGTGAAACTTAAAAATGGATAATAATAATAAACTTTCTGCCATTTCAGCAAATGACCAGCTACTTGTCCTGTTAGCGTAACTACTTTGCAGGCCTACAAAACAGCCAGGCAGAGCCAAGGAATGCCAGGCTGCCACTGGGTGTCATGCTGAGACACTGGATGCTTTCTGTTACTCTGAGAGTGTAAATGTGGCTGTTGTTACAGCTAAGTCCTCGAAGGTGAAGCAAATGCCTTTGAAAACCTGTTGTTACGCGTATATCTCAGAAACAGCCTGATGTTTTGGGCTTGGGAGTGTGTCTTGTCTGACTGGTATCAGCTCTGACCCCTGGTGGTACTGTTTGCAGTTGCTCATAGATCTATTTAGTATTTGTTAACGGTGTTTTTAGTGTAGTTTCCGGAGCTAGTCACCTAGAAATAGATGTTGGACATACACAGACTAAAAACAACTTACATATGTAGAAAGATTTCTGATACAACACTTTCTTCTTCCTCCATGGCCTTGTACCAAGTAAATTGTTCAGCAGCACAATGATTTTTATAATTAGCACTTGGAAAATTCTGCAAAGTTTTCACAATTCATGTTTTGCTGCTTAAAGCCTAATGTTTATACTAAAAACTCTGCTAGAGACTCATTGCATTCATTTGCACCTCTGCGTGACTGATCAGTTGTTTTGGACCATCACTTCATTAGTTACGGCTCTTTGCTCTTAATTTGACATCTTTGATGTCCCACTTTGATTCATAGAAATGAAAGTTGGATGGTAATGTTTGAGAAGGTGCCATTCCTGTTAAATATGAAATCATTCTGGTTCAGTTTGTTCAGTGATAGGTCTCCTTTTGGCTAATTGGCCTGAAGAAATGTAAAAGTGTCTAATTGACATCAGACAAGTGACAGAAAAATGTACCCTTAATTTGTTCTAGTGTTCTGGTAAACTTTTCTAAAGTTTCTCTTTTTTTTTTTTTTTTCCTTAGAGTTGAAAGCATCAGAAGGAAGCTTTATTAAATTGCTTTTACCTCAGACTACAGGGGGCTTTAATGGAAAAATGTTTGAAACCATTGAGTCTTTGTTCTTTTTATAAGGCAAGAACACAGAGAGCGCACACAACTGGATTTTAATAACTGGGCTTATTGCCTTCACAGCAGTAAAAAAGGCTTTATTGAACTGGTTAAAAAGAAAATGAGCAATTCCATACATTATGTATTTGGAAAAGCACATAGAAGTATAAATACGTGACTGTCAAAAGGTTAATCAGTCTTACAGAACACAGATATGAAGTCTAAGTGCACATTCACAGATTCTCTCTACATAGTATTTTGCAGACATGTCAGTACCACAATGACACCTGGAAAAGCACCTGCATTTCTGAGAGTACCTGAGTCACTAAGGTATCCTCTGGAGCCCTTGTGGATCCATCTGAGATAATGATGAAACTGGACTAGGACATCTTCTGTAGGATTGATAACACAGCACATTTTGCACTAACAGAGCTGAGTGTTCTCCACTGTATATCCTTCAGCCACCACCAGAAATGTCCCCAGCGCCCAGACAGGCTTTGTGCGTGTTACCTTGTAAAGGCTGTGCTGTTCCCCTGTGTGTGCCTAGCCATTGCCTGGGAAAATGCTGACTGACTGCCACACGGTGAGCCACCCTCGACAGTCAGTGCATGGCCCCTACATATACAAGGTGGAATGTGAATGGCTGTTACATAGGCAGGATACCTTGTCCACAACAAAGAGAGCAAGGATATTTACAGTACATAGTTTTCAGAGTCAATGGGAGTACATTATTTAGAAAAAATCTTTTAAGAACTGCAATTAATTGTGTTATGAAATCAGAGAAAGCAGATACTCTGTGGCTTTGATTTTTAATGTCCATCTCTTCCCTCGTAATTGAAATAAATACTTCATTTATTCCTGTCTAAATTAAACAGATGTTGAGATGCAACAGTATTCTCTGCAGACTGTACTGGAATCACAACTGATGGATCTGAAATTCTCTGACACTGCTTCTGGAAGGATATGGTTGTGGATATTGTGCCAGTCTGTCCATGTTCTTACCACTTCTCTCTGTTTCTTCTCTAGTAATCATTAGTGCTGGATAAGAAAAACATACAGTCTAGAGAGTTCTTTATGTCAGACTTTCTGCCTGACTGTCTTTTCCCGCTGTTGCTGCAGGATCTCATAATGCTGTTGCATCTCTCTGCCCTTTAGAGCACAGTGTTCACTGGAATTGTAAATCCTAGTGCATGCTGTAAGATCGAATAAAGGATTGTGAACAATTTGTTGTCAGTTTCTTCATTTCTCATATAACCTGTCAACTCTTCTCCTGATTCACATAAGATTTTCCCAACCTGGCATTGCTTTGGCAGTTTCTGTTGTTTTACCATGTAACCAGGTAATACAATTTGTTACTTTTATTTATGAAAAAGAAGCGATCTGCAACTTTCAATGAGTTTAATGATATTAGGTTTTGTAAAGTTTCTATGGTTACCTGAGTGTCTTGTCTTCTAGTTTAGTAGGAGTCTGTCTGAACAGTGAGTTTTGTTCATCCTTAATTCAGTGAGGCTGACACCTTTTTCATCCTTTGCGTTATTAGCTATTATATGCTTCCAGCATATTTGTATTGATGCTCCAGCCTTCTGCTGAGCTAATAAGCAAAGCATTTATCCCTATATTTTTTTTACTCTTTTTCCTACCTGAATGACAGCTTATACATTGTTCCAGTGTTGTGGCTGTAGTTTTATCTTCTGTATGCTCAAACCATTATACTCCACTCCCCCATATACCTGAACTTGGTGCCCAACCATTGTGTCATTGCCCTGTGCTCACCAAACCATAGGGAAATTGAGAGGCAAAGTTGTGTGGACCTATTCTATAGCTTCAGGATTTATTTTACCTCAGCTTATTATTTACTTTTCTTCAGCGACCAATTCATGAGAATACAGGGTGATAAAGGGGGCTTGGGAAAGCCACACAGGCCTTTGTTACAGGTGGTCTGAGGGTGAAACCAAACTAGAAATTTAACAGCTTATCTTGCAACATTGCAGGGGACAATAGAAGAAACAGAAACAGGTCACTGAGTATTTGCTATTGAAAGATCTTGAAATAGGGTTTTTTTTTTTTTTTTTTTCCCACAATGTAATTCAGATGTAGCTACACACTCCTGAAGTCCCCAGAAAATTTACGTTGCCATCTTAGACGAAGATAGAGGCCAACTAACCAACAATATGCTGGCTGAATTTGCTAGCTTACTTATTAATACATCAGATTCCCCATCTGAGAAGCCTCACATATGTTTGTTATAAAACCAGTGTACAGTGCGTGAAATAGCCTACACTGATTATAGTCTAGACAAATCCAGGGAAGTGGAGCTAATTCAGATTAGCTGCTATTAAGTCATCTGACATGGCAGTATATGCCATGAGGTAAAATTTCTTGGATGTAGACTGGCAACAAGGGAAATACTATGTGGCAAGATCGTGCCATTTTATTTTCTTCTTTCAGCCAAGAAATTAGAAGCTCATTTGAAAAGTCAGCTTAATTTGATATAGTGGTATAATTTGATGTGGTGATGCCAGCCTCAACAGCATTTAGCTTACTGGAAGCAAATCATGTAAAAGTGAAGTCCAAAATCCGCAGTGATAGAATGTAGTTATTTTGCAATCCTATTTCATTTCAGCACCTAAAAATCTACAGCTGACAAGTTATAACATCTTCAGCTGTAGTTTCACTGTATTTTAGGTCCGCCTTACAGACCGCGAATAAATAGGCTTCCATTAGATAAACAGTGTATGAAAGAAGCTGACCTCTCTGGTCAGTTGAGAATCTGGCAATTGGTCAGACATAGAGGCTGTCTAGAATTATGCCCTAGAAGCAATAAATAAATAAAACATGAATAATGTTTGAAAAGCAAAAATTTGGGCAGTCTACAGCCTTGCTCCCTGGTTGCTCTGTTGTCCCCACCACCCATTTGTCCAGGCTTCCTGAGTAAGGACTCTTGGTTTCTCATCTCAAGAACTCTGTCTGACTCTGTATTGGTCACTGTATTCAGCAAGATTTGCTGAAAGGTTGCTAAAACCAGGTCATTTGGTTTTAAGGATTTCTTTCTAACAGCTTAGCTCTATTTCATGCTTTGATATGAAACATGTCCAAAGAAATGTACTGAAGACATGAAGAAAATGGCAATGTGATCATCCTGAGTGAAGTATCATATGTAGATAAGCTATGAGAGCAAATGCCTTAACTGAGACACCTGTTGGCTTTTAAAATATGGAAGAGGAGATGACAACATGATTTTATTTTTCTCTTTTTATTTTAATATTTTTCCCTTCAGAGATCACTAATAGTAGAGCAAAGGAGTCTTTCTCCACTGGTCTATGATTAATTCATTAATTTTATATAATAGTTTTGAATATTTTCTAGTCCTCAGGAGTACATCCTGCACTACTTACGGGCCTAAGAAATGATGATATTGCTCATGTTTGTGCCTGGAAGTATTAGGAGCTATTACATAAAGCACATTTGCTTTATCTGTTAATCTCACTAATTCTTACGTGAGTACTGAACCATCATCTCCTTCAATGTCTGAACAAAATACAGTCATACATGGGACAAAAAATGCACACATTTTACAATAATAATCACATGGTATGTTTTTAATCATAGAATCCAACCTCCATTCACTTCAGATGATTGTCCGTTACAATTCCCGTCTCTGTTTCTGCTCCTCAATTTTATTCTCATCCTCCTCCCAGATTTATGTTTCCTCTTGTCCATAAGTACTTGTGACCTTCTACTTCTTCCTTAATGTGTCATGTCAATGAAGTCTTGAGGGAGTTCAGCTTCCAATATTCTAAGTCTCTAAGGGAGAAATGGGAAACGAAGGGTAGGAGTAATACAAAAAAAGTTTTTGTAATGGCAAATACTGCACAACTGTCACTGCCTAGTCTCTCAGCAGTGTAGCACTGCCTAATGATGGAGACTTGGGTGCTTTCCCCAGTGAGCAGGACTGTTTCTCTCAGCCCATGTTCCTCTGCTACAGGCGTTTTATTTTATTTTGAATGATTCACCAGATGAGACTCACAATACTTTTCTAGAAAGAGCACGCTGTAGTTTTATAAATCATAAATATTCATACTGAAGTTTGTCCTGGTGTTCTTTCAAGGCCATATACTTCGTCCATATATCAAAGTATATTAAAGTATTTTTTTGTCTTCATGCCGTTCTTTTGCAGGTTTTTGCTTGCCTTATTCTCAATACACACTATTTGAATGTGCTGTAATTTATTTCTGCTCTTCTCATTCCTTCAGATCCTCCTTTCAAAAGACTGTTCAGCTCTCTTCAGCTCAGAAGACGCTTTCAGCCATGCTGCTGGTGGGCAGACACATTCCATCTGCGTGCTGTGCTACCCGTACTGCCCCCAAAAGAATCGTGCTGTGAGGATGGTGAAGGCGGGAGCTCTTGCTTTTTGCCTTTTACGAACTTTATGCAAGGGTACCTGCTGTAGACATATCTTGGTTCATAGTTGTGCACATTGGAACCATTAGAAGAACAGTGAATGCAAGGAGATGACATAAGGTCAAAAGCAAATTTGTCCCCCTCATGGAAGAAAATGTCACCTAAGTCTGCTAGATACAGTGGCTGACATACCACTGCTTATACCACTGCAAGACCTGAGCCAAGTGGTACTCGACTTCAAAGTCTGAATGAAAGAAAAGCCCTTCTGGATGTTATAAAACTTGCATTTTTAGTTGTTCTTCAAATATTCATTTGAAATGTCTTTAGCTAGTGAGCTATTTCCTAAGAAGAGATGCTATATTGCTACTAAGCAAGCCATTCCTTGCCTATGCTGTTCCTATCTTCATCAGTTCTTTGGTTCTACAGTTTCTTTGGTTCTACAGTTTCTTTGGTTCTACAGTACAAGACACTATCTCACTATTTACTACTGAAAATGTAAGTTATTTTGAAATAATTGTGCTCTGCTCTTGCGGGAGAGAAGCCCCATAGCACATGCTTTGTTATGTCTTTGATCATATCAGATCTTGCTGTGGCTCATTGCTTTATGATACATTTTTCCTAACTCTTATTTGTCCCTCACTGCTATCTTGCAGTTTTACAGTGACTCCTAGTCAGTCTTTAGTTCACTCCAGGCACATTTTTGTTCCAGTTGCTCAGAATTTTACTACTAGCCCATAGGTTTCTTTACCATGCCTGCTTTGGTTTTACATTTTTCTC
This sequence comes from Alectura lathami, assembly GCA_013399715.1. NCBI lineage: Eukaryota > Metazoa > Chordata > Aves > Galliformes > Megapodiidae > Alectura > Alectura lathami. The sequence continues at coordinate 255,862 of VXAV01003137.1, read as the reverse complement.
TAATAACATGAAGCAGAGCATTTCTATTTCTTATGCTTTTGTTTCTTATTTAAATTTGATATGGCAAGAGAGCACACTGATATTCACAGAACTTAAAAATGTTTGAAGACTTCATGTATCCTTTGTTCTCATCCTTCTGCCCCAGAAATCTCTCTGCTGCTGCATAATTATTACACTCAAAATCTTGCTTACAGGGAAGGAAGATGCACATCTTTTATCTAAGTAAAGCCAAAAACTTATTATTAGTTTAACTGAAATTGAAGCAGTTTAAGCACTTGTAATCCAGATCTAATTGTTTAAGAAAGAATGAAAAAGCACTTAAAACTGTTACACAGACTTGTTAGCTCTTACCCCCTTCCCTAGTATTATGCTCACCTCTCCATTGCTGAGCTGGAGGGAGGAGGGGGAATATGTTAATGGTGAGCCATCAGTATCTGGAGTTCGTTACTGTGAGGAACATGATGTTCATGTCGACGGTTTCTTTATTGTATTATAGGCTTGACTTAGGGTCAATTTTATGTTTGCCAACACACTTTCACACCTTTGCTCATTACACCTGCACTTGCTATATACTCTGCTTTTACATAAATTAGGTTATTATTTTTTCTCTCTCCTTTTTTTTTTTTTTTTCCCTAAAACCAGTTCTGTCCAGCTTCAGGCCTCCATTTCTTCAACTGTCCATTGGTGATTGGGGTGTAGTTATGGGGTCCCCAGTGCCAGCCTGTGCCCCTTTCTTCCAGCAACTTCTACTTGCAGCCTCTTGCTTGCATCCTGTCTTCACTGCTCTAGATCCCTGCTGTTGTACCAGGCCTGTCTTTCTGTGTGCTACGTCATTATGATAAATTCCTAACACTTGTTACTGCTATCTATGTAAAATTATGGTCGCACTATGACTAAGAAACACAAACAAAACAAATTAACTGTAGACAGCTGGTTCTGTTCCTGCTACTCCTTGTGCTTCTCTGCTGATGGTCTACTAGCAGATGGGTCAAAAGACATCTAGGACATGAGAGAGAAACATGGACATGGACGTATGCGACTGAGGGTCTAACTCATATAATATTGGCAGTGAGACGATAGAAGAAGGGTGTATTCTTTTTTGTTTGTTTTTGTTTTTAGTTTCAGAAGGGCTGCAGAGACAGGAAGAAATGCAATGGATTGTGCAAAACTTTCACTGAGCATCCAAGTGTACAGTGAACAAACTCTTTTTACTGATCACAGGGATTGTATGGTAAATGGAAGATGATGGGTTTTTTTTGGGAAGCAGTGAGAATGAAAAGCTTGAAATTTGCATGCAGTGATTTAGAGGATTTTTTTTTTTAATGATACATTTCCCCTCTATGAAAGCAATTTAATAAAGTACAGTACAGAGAATCATCAGTCTTGTTGAAGATGTTTCTTTCTTATATACATGGTTTAATATAGTTAATGTAATGTTTTGCATGGCAATTGGCAGCTACTGAAGTAGGACTTAAAAGCTTTAAACAATGGAAATAAATAATAAATTTTACTAACAATCACATATCATTTTCTTATTATCTCTGTTGTATTACTCTAGCTACCTAAAGCCTTAAGTAACAGCAGAAATCTTTACATGCTATATGAACTTGTTAAAGAAATACAGTTTTTAATAATTGGTAGTCAGGCTTTTTGACGAGGGCCATGAAATATTCTGGAGAAACAAATTACATTGCCATTTCATTAATCTAAGGTGGCAGATGGAAGTCATTTTCAGCACCATCTCATTTCAGAGAAAGCATTAACAGGGGTGGCATACAGTAATTCAAGATGTGAATAATGTTTTGTATTTCTGAAAGGGCCCATTTACAATTTTGAGGACATTAGACTTTTGACACAGCTTCTTTAGCACTATTATTCTGCCATGAGACTGGAGAGCCAGTTTGAGATTGACAATTAACTTCTTGCTTGTGTTGGCAGAGCTCCTATTCTATGTTTCTGTAAAACCACACAAAAGACCACTACTAATGTTTTGCTCATCAGTTCGTAGGTGGAGGCCATTTAAGGCACAAATGTAGATGTTAGCTCCAGCTGCTATTGTAATGTTGTAGAAAGCTTTTGCTGCAGTTCATTAAATTCAACTTCAGGCAGTCACAAAACTGCCAGCTAATTATTTTTTTCTTCCCTTTGCTGAGCAAAACATTGTGTCACCAATTTTCACTATTAAAATGCAGCTTCAGAACTCTTCATTCTTGGAGACTGAAAAATGGAGCACTGAGGAATACAGCAAGATAATCCTTAAAATAACAGGTAACATTGTGCCAGAAAAAAACCTTTATTTTCTGTCAAGCTGGGAGTCATGTTTTGTATAGGACATTGGTTCTTTGCTAGTAGGTCACAATGGCAGTATTAATAACTAGTAATTAATGTTTTGGAACTAACAACTAGTCTTACTATCTATGTGCCCAGTGGAGTCTGTTTGAATACAATGATTTCAGCAAGAGCTGGTCCTTGCAGAAGAAGCCAGTGAGGGGAAGAAGAGAGGGGTGCACGGCCTCCTCAGCCTCTGAAAGATGTGAGTTCAGCTCTCTGGTTCAAAATGAGCAGATCTATGACTCAGAGACTTCTTCAATGCTGAGTAGATGGGGTGTTTTAGTCTCCATTTACTTGGCTCAAATAAAAGTAAATTATGAAAATCTCTTTCCTTTTATGGAATATCAGTGCTATAAATAAAATCCAAAAGTGAAACACGCGTGGAGATTCTTGTCCTGACCTTAGCTTTAGGTACAGAGTATTTACCTGAACTGAGCAATCTAGGATGATATGCACCTCTGACAAATTGTTTTAAAAATAACTTGAGATCATCTGTACTACCCACAATTTTAAATTGTTGGTATAATTCATAGATAAATTAACTAAAAGCAGATCATCAACATGTGTTAAGGCAATACATTCAGAATTATTATTCAGAAATAAGAAATGTGAATACAAATCCTCCTGCCATGGAACTGTTCATGGGAACAGAAGCTTTCGTGCAAGTTCTGCAGTTGATTCAGTCTTCAAGGACTTCACAAACAGATAACATTTCAAAGCTAATCCACCAAGCTCTCAACTGAGAATTACTGGAAAAATAATAGATATTGAGTGTGCTGTTAATCAATATTTATTTTCATATCACAGTCAAGTTTCCAAAGAGGGTATTCTCCATTCTGCTAAAAGTGTACACACAGAGAAGAGACAGCCCTTACTATGAATTTACACTGAAAATCAACACAAAGTATAAAAAGTGAACAGTGAACTTTAAAATAACAGCAATAACATAGTGTGATTGAACCTTACAAAAGTACAATTAGGTATCCTCAATGTTTCCAAATACATAAGTGCAGATTTGGTTGAATGAAGAGAGAGAACAAATGACTTCAGCCTCAAAAATCACATTGTAAGTGGGCATATTTTCGCATTTGATAGCATGCCTTCAGATACTTGTAAGATGTCATCTGATGACTATTATACTCTAACCATGATCTTAAGAATGAGAAGATACATCAAAAGAGAATTAAGGCCTTGACAACAATCAGTGCAAATCAGAAAAAATCTTGGTAGGCTTTAAACCTGTCATTTGCTTCAAGCACCTAGACACAATGGGAACACAGGAAGAAAGTTGTTAAGGGAATCAGGTCTACAGTATAAAAGCAAGATACAATATGAGACTTGTCACCCTCTATTATTCTGTGACAGATTTTATATTCTTTCTGTGGATGCAGGTTCTGTAAATAAGTTTGTGGTTGGATGGGGAGGGGTTTTGTAAGACTTCATCAGGCAGTTCACAAAACAAAATCTGTCAAGACTATACAGGTACCAAACTGTGAATGTGCATTCACAGATCTGTCAACTAAATCTGGTCACAGGTTAAAGTACACTCTTATTTCCACATATGCATCTCAATGAGCAGCACAGGAAAGAATTAAAAATTGTGATTCAAGTTACATCTTGATATGTGCAAGTAAGAAGGGGTTTTTGTTTTTATAATTGTTAAGAGAAGGATAAAAAGACTTGCTTTCAAACTCTACACTGAACTTGTGACTATTGTGACTATTTTGTGATTTTTGGTGACATTTTTCATTTGTAAGCTAGTAAACATCTGATATTCATTGAGAAGCAAACAAGTAATCCTCTGCCATTTCTAAGAAATATAATGAAACTACAAACGGAATTTTTGAAAATAAATAGTCATTTGACTATTTCCATTTCAGAATATAATTCT